>MU006227.1:995119-1290413 GCA_010093685.1 Ophiobolus disseminans
CTCGACCCAAAGCACTCGACCCAAAGCACTCGACCCAAAGCACTCAACGAAAGCTCGTGCACAATTCGAATTTGAGCGAATCACGCATTTCCTTATGTTACTGACGCGCCAGAAACGACGAAGATGAAAGATTAACCTTGCCAGTCGCCTTGTTCCTTCACTACTTCCTACCACATGGAATCCGACACTAAAGGAACGGGTCGCCATCCCAATGTTTGAACACTGGACCGAATCTTCAAATGAAGAGACCCCCAGCGATATAGACTGGACGCGCCAACAAGAATGACAGAGAGTTTCGATGGGCAGGATGCTGCGCTGTGGCGCAATAACACCCGTGTGACGAAAGAAAGCTATCAACCTTTTGATGTCTTTCTTACATACCTAGGTCCCTTTGCGCAGGCGTAATGCTTTTCCACTGACCCTAGAGTGTGTACAGGTCTTAGAAAAGATTCTCCATTACCGTCGTATGTGCCTGACTTGCTCCGCGCTACCTAGGTGGGATCCGCAGCCGCCAAACACCTAGGTATAGTAGGCTTGCTATTCTTCCTCGTCTATCCATCATACACAATACGACCAGATCGGTATTGGCCGCAAAAGCTATACGAGAGAAGAGTATGTGCAAAACTCTAGCAAATGGGATACATGGCGTTGATATGTGCTGCAAATCCGACATTATCGGGCAGAGAACTACACGAATATCAACATGCACCCTTTTATGTTCTCGGGAACTGAACACGGCAATCTCTACAAAGGAGATGTGCCATTCAGTCCTAGAAGTGCACCAAGATCTTCAAGATGTCTGCCTTGGTGTGTGCAGCTGCGTTCTGGAGAGCGGCGAGAGAATAGACTACGTTTTGTTCATGGATCTCCGGAAAGAGCAAAACAACATGAACATCTTGCGCTATCCGTCTTACATCCTTCATATCCCTTCGAAAAACTCAGGTTCGATGCAAAATGCACGAGATAAAAGTTCTAATCCTCCACCCCTTCTCCTGCACCAACAGCACAGAGTGGTCTGTACATCAAAGGCTTTGGCGAGCCTTCCGATGTCAGTTCTAAGAAACCTGCAACAATCCTAGTTATGACGTCCTCGAGACCGCCGCGCCTCGACCCAAGTTTGGAAACACCGCCCGAGGTGCCCTATGGGTGAAAGTTGAAATATAATGGCCCACCCCATATGCCTCTGCCTCGCTATCGGCGTTAGTGTATATAACCAACCGCCTCTGCTAGCTCTTTGTTTCTTCGACCAACAGCTTCGTGTCTGGCACACTAAAAACGTTCGACATGTGGACGATGTCTGGTTTGTCGGCAGGATCTCCAAAATTACAAGTTCGCATTCCCATGTCTCGTCGCTCGCTGCGGCTCATTCAAAAGCAACATCAAAAGTCGAAATGTGTCGAATGCGTCCCTCAAGATGCCGATGACTGTCCAAGACTAGGGAGTGTAAATAGCCTCGTTTCCCAGCTCTTCTTACCAACACATTCCACTCACATATGCATGGACTGAAACACGGTAACGACGGCGTCATGTCCAGTCTCTTGGGAAGAATTTCCAAACTATGATTTCACGAATTCATGTCTTGTTGCTTGCTTTCACTCGTTCACAAGCAACATCAAAATCCGAAATGCGATTTTCATGTGTGTTGAACATATAGCACGCCATGATTATGGCTGTTCCAGAGAGTTGCGCATATAAACTACCAGGACTACCAGCTCTTCTTTCTCTCCTACCCTCTCTACTCTTGCGACACTCTATTCGGACGCGTATGGACTAAAACATTCACTTGAAGATCGTATGTTCAGTTCCTCAAGCGCGAAATTCCAAAACCCGGCGATGTTTGCGTTATGGTTCTCTGAGCGCCGCACCTCATGCTCACTATGAAGAAATGGACATCAAAATGCTCGATGGAAACGGTGGCTGCTCGAATGTGAAACTCGAAAGTCATATGAGCTCGTCTCAGCATCCAAAACTTGCGAATATAAATAACCTCGTCCGTCGGCTCTTCTGTCTCTTTCACAACCCGCAGTGGAGATGCTGCATCTACAAAATTTGACATCATCAGTCGGCATGTCCGGTGTCTCGGGCCGGGATCGTCGAAAACACTGGAATTGGGCGCGTATGTTCTGCTGCTCGCCGCCCTTCGTTCCAAAACGACTAAACCCCATCTCGGGTACAGACTTGTCAATTTGATGCTTATGGCGCCGAGATCGAGCATCGGTTCGAGGGGTATATGAGTTTTCAGTCTTCGATTGCTTTTCTTTCCTCACACTCCACAACTTGATAGCGATACTCGAAAAATGTGGAACGACTTGCTATGAACGTCTCCCGAGTCCAAAATCTTAATTCAAGAAGCACATGTGCCGTCTCTGCCTCGCCCTGCGCTGAAGAAATCTAGGGCACCTCAGCGTGTGCGCTCCTAGGAATTCTCAAAAGAAAACCTACATCAACCTATGGCAAAGCTGAGTCCAACGTCCTGATGGCTCCGGGGCTGAGTGACAGGAGTATAAATTCCTCCATCACTGAGTCTTCTTTCTTTCTAATACATTCCACAGCTTTGGCGGTGGTACCGAAGTCAATTAGGCAGCGGTCCATGACCCTTTCTGCCGAATATTGAAACGCAGATCACACATGAAGTCGGTGTCTCGTCAAACGTCCAGAAGCCGATAACAGCATCCCATGCTGTCGTCCGCCTCTCGCGGAAGACCACAAAGACGAGAGTGCTTTGTGCGATGTTGACAAACGCAACCGAGACCGAACCATGGCGCTGAAGAGGTGTCAGTTCAGTATGAATGTTCGCTCCTGGTGGCTCTTGTTTTCCTTCAAAAGATCAACATTGCAAATGCATGCTGTCCCATGCCGCTCGCGGAAGACTACAAAACCAGCCAGGAGTTCGTGCGATGTTCAAAGACGTCGTCGAATACGCCCATGGTGCAAAGGAAGTGGCCGATGGGCATAAATACTCATTCCAGGCAGCTCTTGCTGTTCTTCATACATCATACAATGCTGCAATATTACCAAAGTCGCCAAATAACGAGGGTATGTCTTGCTTTCGAATGGACCAAAGACGACATTACTCTCAAACATGGTGTTGGAAAGGCCTTTGGGCATATTTGAAGCGGGTCTTTTTGAAGAACATGGAAAAGTGGACTTGAATGTCTTTTGCTAGAAGATATAGAGTCGATAATCTATGTTCGGACTCGTCTGGTCCAGGGCTTAATCGACGCAGCTCAAAAGACACAATTCGAGAGCTGCATGGAAGAGAAGGCGTTCTCTGGACCTGCAAGCGAAGCATCGCATCCATGTTACCGGGCCAAGGATTGTTGTATAAAAGCACCCCCACTTCTGACTCTTCTCTCTTCTCCTCTCATACACTCCTCAGCTTCGGTACTTGTACAAAAAGCGCTTCCGAGAGCCGCGATGATTGTCTTTCGAAAATAGACAAGAGAGAACATTTATGTGTGCTCGACTCTCCGCGCGAAACAAATTGCTCTGTAAACTATTCGCAAAGACACAACCTTACTGGAAACCACATAGGGGGCTGTGCGTGAAGTTCGAGAATGAACATGTATGTGTGTGCAATATATGAAATGCGACAGCCGATGGAGAATGGCTCGAAAAGTAGAGTCGTTGATATGGATGGAGATTACTGACTGGGATTGGGTACAAAGGCGAACGATGAGGTCGGAAACGACGACGTCTGATCTAATTCGACATGGCGGGATGTGAAGTTTCTGTTGTCGTGAACATCTTTTTCATTTGGTGGCATTATATCTTCCGCCGACTATACGCCCAGTACGCTTTCATGGGTAGCTTCCAGTCGACCGTCCGTAGATTTGCATCGAAGATGTCGAAGTCTGCTTTCTCCAGCCTATCCAACCACGACTGGGTCGCTATGCTAGGCATGAAAACGCCGAACGCTTGATCCACTTCCGCCAGTTTCTCTGCCTGCCCTGCACTCAACTGCTGCGGGCTGTATTGATGTTCCTCCTCGTTCTGGTGCTCGAAGTCGTGGCCGAGCGTGCCTTCGGACCGCAATTTCGACAGCATTTCTCGTGCGGTGATGAGGTGGTCGTTCGCGCGTGTTGCGACTGTGAAGATGGCGTCGCTCAAGCCGGGAGCGGAGGCGCCTTGTCGGAAGACGTCTTCTTCGCGGAGGTTTGCTTCGGCCATGACGTCTAGCGGGAGAAGCACGGCGCCTTGTGTGGGCCCTGACTGTCCGGTCATGGAGTTGCTCGTGCCAAATGGTTGCTGTGGCGGGAATGCGATCAGCGGTATGCCTCTCAGCACCGCAGCAATGCCCATTGCCTTTCCAATGTGTGATGCAATGTGGTCCGTCGTGAGCGAAGCCTGTGGTAAGGCTGAAAGCGTGAGGTACAACATGGTCGAGTATGTATTCTCCGCATAGCTTTCCAACGCGGTCAGTGTGGGGTAGGGTGGATTGCTCAAGTATTGCTCCCTCGTGTTGATGATGCGGTGGAACCAGTTCTTGCTCATACGTGACTTCCCTCCAGATCGCTCATGCAGGTCTTCCGCTGCTCTCGCCAGAAGTATGGCTACGGGCTCTTTTGGAGGCGTGCCTACTAGTGCCTTTGTGACTGTGTCCCGCCAAAACTGCATGCGCATCATGCCAATGGTGGGTGTGCTTGTCGTGTCGGCCACGCGGGCGACGTCGACGTTGAAGGCGCGGATGGCGAGGTACGCATCGCGAGACGGCTGGGGTATGAAGGTCTGAAGGACATGTGAAGGTGCATCGTTGGTTCTTTATTAGGTTAGTCGGAGACGTGTGTAGAGTGGGATGCTCATACTTGACAAGATTTGCGCAGTATGCTCTCGCACGGTTCACCTCAGCTTCCGAGGGTGTCGCTGCATCTTGGAGGCATCGTGAGGGGTGGAATTGCCTCGTCTGCAACCTCGCGCGAGCTTGTAGACGCCGCGTGAAGGTTGTGGAAGATATGGTGAGGCGCATTGAGAGTTTGAAGTAAAATATCTAGTGCAAGGAACAGACAGCCATCGCAAGGTCAAGAACTTGTAGTACAAAGAGGCGAAGATGGTGCCTGAAGAACTATGGTACAATAATTGAGATGTCAAAATATAGGGCTGAACAGCGGATGGCGACTGGCGGGTGGATGACGCTGTCATGCCGATCCCGTGAAAGCGCGTTCTGGCGCCTGTCCGTCCCGACGCGTCGCAACCAACAAATGTATGCCCCTACGGAAATACCCACAACACCACCACCACCACCACATCATGGAGTCACCTCACCCAGATGAAAGGCCGTCCAAAAAGCGTCGCTTCTTCACTGAAGATTCATCACCGGCCCAAGTACGAACGAAACGTCCTACATCGCGCCCGCCAACCCCGCCACCAGCAATCAAAAGCCATGAACCAGTGCAAACCGAGGCCAATGGGAACGAAGATGCGGGAGATATGGACGGTTTCGATGTGGGAATGCTCCAAGCTGTTGTTGGAGAACTTTGTGTGTCTACACTACAGAAGCTGAAGGACGCGAGCAGAAACAACGTTGAGAGAGGTTTGAACAGACATGGGATGGAAAGTTTGCCCATGCTAACCATGGACAGCAATTAACATATATCTCGATGGCTCGTGGAAATCCACACCAGCCCAAACACCTGCTGCCTTCTTTCAGCCCCGCCTCCAGACTCAGTCAACAATCACAAACAACCTCAAGCGCACCGATTCCGAGGTCTCCAACTCGTCTACACCAGCCTCAGGCACCTCTACGCCCACGGTACTGCGCGAGATGCCATCCCAACGCTATATCGGTGCCTTCGGGGTTACTGCTTGGTCGACTAAGAGCGGGACGGGCTTGCTCAGGCACAACGAGAAGATTGGCATTGCCCGCGTGAAGAAGCAGCCGAAGCTGAACAAGGCAAAAAAGGTCGTCCAGATCAAGAATGCGGACATCCTGGTCAGGTTCACCAACGAGAAGGGTGAAGAGGTGGGAAGGCTAGACAACGATTCTGCGGCCTGGATCGCGCCCCTGATCGACCAGAAGGTGTGCTCGTTCGAAGGCACCGTAGTATACACACCGGATAGGTTAAAGACCGGCGAGATTGTCTACCTTCAACTCCGTGGCTATTTGCTACGCAGCGCATTCGACAAGCGGAAGTTCACGAAACCAGCCGACAACCGCGAGGTCAGCATCTTCGAAGAGAAGGAAACATCCGACGAGCGCGACCTCCGCTTGCGGCAGATTGGCATGGTCAAGCTGTTCGAGCAGATCAACCTCAATCCTACACGCGAGAACGAGACAACCGAGAAGCACAAGCGACAAGGGCTGTTGCGGGCGGCAGAGAGTGGTGAGAAAAAGGACAAGAAGCCAAAGGTCGAGAACGGGACGCCTGCCGACCCTCGCTCTTCACCCCCGTCTGAAGATGCCGAAGAAGGCGAGGAGCTGGAGCAAGATCAGCTTGATTCGCTCTACAAGAAAGCGCAATCCTTCGACTTCAACACCCCAACACTGGAGCCGGCAGACACCTTCCGGATGGACTTGCGAAAGTACCAGAAACAGGCGTTATTTTGGATGGTTGGCAAGGAGAAGGATGAGTCGCTGGTGGGCAAAGAGATGTCCATGCATCCGCTATGGGAAGAGTACCAATGGCCGACACAGGACGCAGACAACCAGCCACTGCCCTCCATCGAGGACCAGACTATGTTCTACGTCAATCCCTACTCTGGTGAGCTGACGCTCGAGTTTCCAACACAAGATCAGAATTGTCTCGGAGGTGTACTGGCCGATGAGATGGGTCTCGGAAAGACTATCGAGATGCTCAGCTTGATTCACACCCACCGAACAGAACTTCCCCAAGAAGGCACTTCAGCCACCGCAAGGCCCCTGCCACGACTTCAGAAGAGCAGTGCTGCCGTCGAGCCTGCCCCATATACCACACTTGTTATAGCGCCAATGTCGCTGCTCGCACAATGGCAAAGCGAGGCAGAAAAGGCTTCGAAGGAAGGAACATTGAAAGTCATGATGTACTATGGCTCCGAGAAGGCTGTCAATCTTCAGAAGCTGTGCTGCGCCTCAAACGCAGCCAATGCACCAAACGTCATCATCACAAGCTACGGCACTGTTCTTTCAGAGTTCAATCAGGTCGCAGCACAGGACGGTAATAGAGGCTCGCATGGCGGCATCTTCTCGCTCGACTACTTCCGTATCATTCTCGATGAAGCGCACTCCATCAAGAACCGACAATCGAAGACCGCAAAGGCTTGCTACGAGCTGTGTGCAAAGCATCGTTGGGTGCTCACAGGTACACCCATCGTCAATCGTCTTGAGGATCTGTTCAGCTTAGTGCGGTTCTTAAAGGTTGAGCCATGGAGCAACTTCTCTTTCTGGAAGACCTTCATCACAGTGCCATTCGAGTCTGGCGATTTCATCCGAGCGCTCGATGTTGTTCAGACGGTGCTCGAGCCGCTTGTGCTTCGGCGAACCAAAGACATGAAGACGCCAGACGGAAACGCTCTTGTGCCATTACCGCTGCGTACTATCGATGTCGAGAAGATCATTCTGTCACAGGACGAGCGAGACGTGTATGATCATATCTTCCTCCGGGCGAAGAGCGTATTCAACGCCAATGCAGAAGCTGGAACGCTGCTCAAGTCATACACCACCATATTCGCTCAGATTCTACGTCTTCGGCAGTCATGCTGCCATCCTGTACTTACTCGCCACGCCAATATAGTGGCAGACGAGGAAGATGCATCACTAGCATCCGATCTCGCCAATGGTTTAGCAGACGACATGGATCTTGCCAGTCTCATCGAACGATTTACTGCTCAAGGTGGCGATGAAGATGTGAACAAATTCGGCGCTCATGTACTGAAGCAAATCCAGGACGAAGCTGACTCTGAGTGCCCAATTTGCTCGGAAGAGCCCATGATCGACCAAGCGGTCACCGGGTGCTGGCACTCGGCGTGCAAAGAGTGTCTCCTCACCTACATCAATCACCAACGCGACAAGAACGAAGTTCCCCGCTGCTTCAACTGCCGCGAACCCATTAACGCCCGCGACGTCTTCGAAGTCGTCCGTCACGAGTATGTCGACGAGGAGACCAATCATGCCTTCAAGCCAGAGGGAAACGCACCACCATCCAGTCAAACCCCACGTATTAGTCTCCGCCGCATCGGTCTGACCGGTTCCGCAAAGACGCAAGCACTCCTTACTCACCTCAAGAACATCCGTCGGGAACACAAAGCCGCTAAGTCAGTTGTGTTCTCACAATTCACATCCTTCCTCGACCTCATCGAACCCGCGCTTATACGTGATCATATTCCCTTCCTACGCTTCGACGGAACACTGTCACAGAAGCAACGCGCAAACATCCTCACCGAGTTCACATCAAGTCCGAAACCTTACATCCTGCTACTAAGTCTACGAGCCGGTGGTGTCGGTCTCAATCTCACGTGTGCGCAAAACGTGTTCATGATGGATCCCTGGTGGAGTTTCGCAGTCGAAGCGCAAGCCATCGATCGTGTGCACCGCATGGGACAAGAGAAGGAAGTCAAGGTCGTGCGGTTTGTGGTTGAAGGCAGTATCGAAGAGAAGATGTTGAGAATTCAGGAGAGGAAGAAGTTCATGTAAGTCGCAGTCGACATGAGCTGTTTAGTCAGTACTAACACGGAGAAAGTGCGTCGTCGCTTGGCATGATGTCCGACGAAGAGAAGCGCGTGCAGCGCATCGAAGATATTAAGGAGTTGTTGAGCTAGGTGTGCGGATAAGTTGATATTCGCTCCATCGTTTCGTGTACAAGGATTTTTGCATAGCATGTTTCGCGCGGTATGTTTGGGTAAGCATATCTCGGCGCATTACAATACTATACGATACGCTATGGCGTCACGTACGTCCACATACTCGCAATTCCATAGCATTGTGTGCTCTCCTATCAACTATTATGAAACCCACTCATTTCCCACTCATTCCACAGAAGCATTAAAAGGGGCATGTGGTCTAACGGTAAGGCGCCTGGGGCCACAGATCGGCTTCGGCCGCAGTAGCATCTGTCAACCATTACGGCCGGCATTGAGGAGAGATACGGGTTCGAGTCTCGCCATGTCCAAGGTTTCTTTTTGCTTGAAATACCAAACGAGTGAATGACGACAGGTTCTTTTCGTCAGTTGCGATTACTGCATTCACTTTACCTTGTCTATTTGCTGGCGCATATGTAACTTATAGTTCTACGGAGTTGCATTGAATATATCAAGGGCATTTGGTCTAACGGTAAGGTACCTGGCTACTCGAGTAGTATAGCTCCCATCACAGGGAGCTCGGGAAGAAGACAGCGAAAGCGAGCTCTCGTTCCCTCAGGAAATGCGGGTTCGAGTCTCGCTGTGTCCATCTTTTTGCTAAATGTGTGCGCTGTAGGCCCGGGTCGATCATGGAAAAGGGGGTGAATGAAAGAAAGCACGAGAGTAAGCAAGTGAGTCAATTTCCGCAACTGAATACGTAAGTCACCCATCGGAGAACTGCGGCCATCATTGCCGCGGCACGACTACCCCTTTCTTCTCCGCGCGCGTACCAATATCTGGATGTAGCTATGTATTTCATACCTGCAACAGATTGCAATTACAGGGCACGTGGTCTAACGGTAAGGCGCCGGCGACAGTAGCGGACCAAGCTTATGCTACATATGCAGTAACGTGACATGATAAATGCCCTTGCGGACAGTTGATCATCCGGGAAGTTTGACGCCGACTTCTTTCGGAGATGCGGGTTCGAGTTTCGCCGTGTCCATATTTTTGCTGAAGTATTGCGCTGCAAGTACCATACCACTTAAGAAGTAAGAGTCGTTATTGAGTTCACCCTAATTTCATTCAACGTGCTATGCGAAGTAATCCCTCTGCGCCCTGTGTTTAGAGACTCTGCGTCTTCATCGAGGGCCATCACCCATTCCTCGGTGTTGCGGGCAAATATGTCATCGTTGTCGTCATCTTTTCCAGCCTTCTTGGCCTGTTTTGACTTTCCTCTTCCAGTCTTGTCCCGATCAGAATCAATTAGTGGTATATAAAGAGTCTTTGGTAGCTTTGGTTGTGTGGAGTTGACAGTTGACTTGCCACCGAATACACTGCGTCGACTTTTCGTACCCAGCTTCTGTGCAGATGCACCCGTGTTCCACTGTCGTGGCGACGGATCCGACTCCGACTCACTGTCACTCTTGTCGCTAGGATCCAGTTCATCACTTGGTGGGAGCACAAACGGACTAGATGTGCGAGATAGCGGCTTTTCTGTAGGTTCTCTTTCGACGGCGGGGGTGAAGATAACACTCTGCAGATCCTCATCATCTGTAATCTGAGTAACCTGTATGGGGTCCCACACAGTGGTCTCCCTTTGAGTGAATTGGTTGGATAATTTGGATGCGAACTTGTCCAGCAATGTATCAAAGCTGACCATCCAAGCCTGTACGCTTTTGATAACACTATTCTGGAGCTTCTGCATATCCTGCGCTTTGAGGATATTGTCGATTGGAAAGCTGCGTAGCTTTGCATTCGTTGTACCACCTGCATCGTGAACAATTATGGTCGCTGCGCTCAACTCCAGAGGCGCCCGAGCAAGGGTATATTTCACGGATATTCTCGAGATCCCCGAGGTACCGACAGACGAGACCGATTCCGAGCGCTTTGGGGTCACCATGCTAAGACCTGGTGTCTCTTCCTGCTTTTCCTTGATATGAAGGCGAACTTTGCTCAACATCATGTCCCACACTACACCCGCTGAGCTTACGCGGAACTCGTGTGGTACACGACTGTGTCGCAACAAAGCGCAATCTACCTCTTCCGACCATGCGGTGGTTTGCGGCTCACGTAATTTCCCGAGGTCTTCAACGAGTCGGCACACTTTGGCGCCTGTTGGATATTATCGTAAAGCCCTTTGTTGCGAAGGTACTTGATAAGATCCTCAAACGGGTACGAAAAGTCTGAATGATCTAGGTCAAACCCTTTCTCCACGTCACTCTTCCGCCCTATTGTCTTGCCATGAGGTAGCCGCTCGTTATACCACCCCGCCGGTAACGTGGCATCCCACGTCTCTCCGTCCACCACCCATATTCTTGGAGCCATTATATGTATCGAGCGATTATGCGCGGAATGCGTTGAGGCGAAGGGTGTCAAATCGGGCGATTGTGAGCGGAATGTGTCGAGGCGGAGCGCGTCGAGGCGAAGTGCATCGGATTGAAGCATCAGGGTGGTGTGCGTGGAGTTTGTATATTACGGATCTAATAAACAGTAAGTATAAGACGAACGACTGAAGCATGCATCTTCCGAACCAGACCAGTGCTGTGGTACCTCGTATAAAACTAAAATTGCGCATCCCAGTCCGCGGAATACGTCCTGCGACGCGGTATTCCCAATGAATGTGCGCACGTGTGGATGACAACCGCGAGAAAAATTGAAGCATCATCCCAAGAGATGAAAGACACGATACGATTAGCAAGGTATGAGTTGTTGAAGTAGACATTAGAAGGTAGGATGAAGGAATAGAAAAAGCAGCTAGGGAGCCGCATAAGTTAGTCCTCGCCGAGTGGACGCTGCTCGACGGCAATCGACACTGCTCGACCGTGGTCGTGCTGCATGAGAGGCTAAGGCAGTCCACAAACGAGGGTGATACATTAGTGGCAGTCTACAAAGTAAGGTTAACACGCCCACAGTCCAGCACGCTGCTCGACGGTGAATGACGCTGCTCGAGAGTAGATGGCTGTGAGTCTATGACTACAACGGGACATGTACGAGAATAAGACACTGCAAGATACAAAGCCAACACATAGAGTAAGCTCGAAATTAGTATGTAAACTAGAAACAAATATATGAGATGCATGACTCAGAGCAATGCTACCCTCCTCTCTCCCTCCCTCCAACTAGCTAGCTTTGAACAGCAGCTAAGTAGCACGTGTATGTAGTAAGAGAGAAAAGGAAAGACCGTATAAGGTCACGAAGAGACATACTGTTACTCTTGCTCTGCTCCATCACCCTGTCCTACCATAGCGTCGTCATCCTTCTTGGTGACAGCAAGTAGTGGCAAGAGTCGCCTCTTGCCTGGACGTTCTACATGCCTCACTGCTCGCTTCCCCAGCTTGTACTCTTCGCCAGCATCCTTTGCCAGCGCCTCTCGAGCTGTCTCTACCCTCTGCGTTAAAGACAGCTCTAGACGCCGACCATAAACCCGCTCGAAGAATCTCGACTGTGAGAGGGCTCCAGTTGATATCGCGTCACTTTCATGTTCGATCTCGGACAGGAACTCTAAGAACGGGGATGCGGCACCAAAGGCTTTGTGGTGTGCTAGTCGTTTAGGCGCGGGTGCGTGTTCCAGTGACGCCGTGCTCAGTTGTAGTGGTGCAGGCTGTATCGCCTTCATGATCGTAGAAATCGCAATTTCATCAAACCGCTTCGTCTTTCCCAGCCACACCCGCTGGTCATGGGTCGAGCACGAGTCGACGTACAATGTGGGCCGTAACGCAGCAGGTAACATGCCAATCGGCTGACAATAAGACTCGAACGGAATAACATCGGCAGTCCTGGAGGATACCATATACGAAGATGCGGTAGTCAGCAGAGCTGGTCTCAGAGAGGTGCCAAAAGCGAGAATGCTCGCCATGTCAACAAAGCGCTCCAGAACCAGAAAGGCATGGGAATCCGGCTTGAACGATGCGCCGCTGCTCGATTAAAACTCTCTGGATGGGGTACACCTAAGATGACCCTGTAGGGCTTGTTTTCGTTGCGATCGGCCAACGTGTGGTAGTCTAACCAGATAAACGCACGTATATTCCGGCTATGGGTATTGGGTAGGCCTTTCGGAATACAGATTTCCTTAATCAAGCGTGCGCGTGGGGACTGGAGTTGAACGACATGCTGTGTTCGGTTGCCCCAGGCGGTGACGACAGGGGAGGTTGAGATTCCCAATAGGCTTGAGCTTAGGTCGTACGCATGCCTGTCCAAACCCATTCCAGTGGTCAAGATATCTGCATTTGGATCATGGTGTACAAATCGACCGACTATACGCTCTATCCGCCTTGGCTCAGCATCCATCAGAAACACGCCCACCCTGGCTGCCGGCGTATTCTCTTTCTCTAAACCAAATTTGGCGAGAACAGATAGAATCGAGAGGTTTGAGTGATTGCAAATCGTGCCGAAGTATGGATTGTATCCTGTTATAGTAGGGTAATTTAAGACCACGGTCATGCCGCCGTTTGGGTTTCCCCAGGGTTTTACGAGGAAGCGGGGGTCCCTGCCTGTTGCATCATGGTCGATATAGAGATACTGCTCCCAGATGGTGTCAATGATGCCGCCGTTGTCAACACTTGTGGTGTTTCGTGGCCTCTCGCTCCAACGCAGGAAACCGGACAGGGGCAGCCGCTCAGCCGAGCTGTGCCTCGAAGATCTGATCAAAGAGAGATGTGAGGTCCCTCTCTACGCTGGTGCCGACGAGATTATAGAAGTCGCGCATAATCTATCCTGAGAGGGTGTCGCTGCCATCAAACGATCTGGAGAAACTGCAATAGCTGAATTGGCCGATGCGCCTGCCTGGTAGTCCTGTGTATCCTCAAAACATGTTCAGCAAACTAGCTAAAGCATGAAACGTCCTTGAAGATAGACAGGCTGTTCTTATAACTACTATCCGCTAGGGTCGCACCTGATAGATCGCTGGTGTATGGCACATGGATTATACCTGCTGGAACACCCGTAGGCATGACGGTACTCCTCATGCAAATGGACGAGAATGTTTACCCTGAGCCCCAAGTTTTCAATCCCGAGAGGTGGATGAATGCGGAGACGCGGAGGAAGGCCGATAGGACATATGCACCGTTTTCCAGGGGAACAAGAGTCTGTCTCGGAATGCAGTAAGTTTCTTATTGTTTTATAGTCTTGATAGCTGCGTCGTGACGTGCTTTGGACATACTGACTCAAATGGTAGGCTCGGATGGGCTGAGCTGTACATGACTGTGGCTGCACTTGCCCAACGCTTCGACTTCACTCTGGAAGGTGCAGGTCCAAAGGATGTCGTATGTGCATCGGACCAGTTTATCATCGGCACGGAAGATTCAAGCGGATTGAAATTGCACGTGTCCAAAGCAGCAGAGTGAACAGGAGGTGTATGTGTCTGGACTACTATGTATATCGACTGGAAGCTTCTACGAGTCCGCGTGATGTTGGGCCGCGAATTGGTGAAGCGGTTAAGGCAGGGGAAGGAAACACGAGCAATAGTATGCTGACTGATCTAGATGTGTTTGGCAAACCTCTACACTCTCATCAAAGCTATGACGGGCACGTGGTCTAACGGTAAGGCGCCGGCTACTGTGAAAGTAGGACCTCGGGGATTCCTCGGAGGCGAGCGTAACGCCACTGATTTCAACGTCGTTATCGTCTTCCGGAGATGCGGGTTCGAGCCTCGCCGTGTCCATATATTTTGCTTCGGTCGTTCCCTCGTGACGTCTTTCTAGTAAGGAACTTGACGAAGGTGTGTTGGTGGGAGAGAACTGAGGTTGGGATCGGAAAGTGATGCAGGGCTAAGCGAAAGCACGTCCATGTGCAAGGCTGAGGCCGGGGCTGAGACACGAGCACCGCCCTCTCTTAAAACCAACCATGTCCTCCAGCTTACATACCCTAGGTTTATACGATAACTATATACTGAGGATTGCCAGTACAGTTTTCGTCAGACTCGTCGTCTCTCATTTCCTATCTCCAAGAAGCGCGTCTTGTCCAACCCAACATTTCAACTCGATCGTGCGGCGAGCTGCTCACAACTTCCGTAATCGAAATGTCTACCCCGGAGCATTCGGACTCTTCGTGCGCTCCAACGCCTGCGTCATGGGTAGAATCATGCGGTAACTCCGAAGAGGGAGCGTTGCCCGCCGAGGAAGCCGCCGCAACTGAACTCGATCGTCGTCCCTGGCTTGCGACGCCATTGAGTCCCGACCGACCACAAATTCGCGTTATCAAGTTACAGAGAGGTTCTGATGACGATCTACTTACCTGTGACCTGAGTGTCGCGAGTCTAGACGAAAACCCGAGCTATGAGGTGCTGTCATACGTTTGGGGCGATGCAAGCAACACCGAGGAGATAGCAGTAGGAGGTGTTTCCTTTCACGCTACCAGGAACCTAGCCGACTTCTTGCGTTGCCTGCGCCTGCCTTATCGAGAGCGCACGATATGGGCTGATGCAATTTGTATCAATCAATCGAATCAGGAAGAAAAGAGCCATCAAATTGGTTTAATGACCGACATTTATCGACATGCCGAGGAGGCACATGTTTGGTTCGGTCCATTTAACTCAGACGCATGGTTTCTCGACATAGCGGGCAATAAAGACTACACACTGGCTCTTGAGCTGGACCCGGCCGGATGGTCCAACTACGAGCGTCACGTCATGACCACTCTCAAATACTTCGTCAAGCAGGATAGCTTCAAACCGATTAACGCGGTCGAGTTAGATCAATTCAGCACACAATGCGAAACAGACATATTCACAACTACTTTGGCAACACTGGACAAAATGGCTGAAGAGAACCATCTCTATACATATCCAGTCTTCAGCTACCACGAACACGACAAAGCCAATCGAGAGTATCGGGTAAATAGATCTTGGCTCTTGGTCATTGACTGTATCCGCTGGCTTCTTCTTCGACCATGGTGGTCTCGTGTCTGGACGCTGCAGGAAGCGGTGTTGCCAAAGGTCGATCCCATCGTCCATGCTCCTCCATATTCGTTTAGGCTCTCTCGAATACTCGGAGGCATACAATCTATGATTTATCACAACAACTCAATATGTTGTAAGTGGTTTGGCGCCCCAATCACGACCAGCGCCCGAGAATCAGCGTCGTTGAATGGCTTCAGTCAAGCCCTCGCCATCTTCAATCAACGCGACATGTTGGCATTGAACGAGGAAGGCATGGGTGTACCGCTAGATCTTGTTTTCTCCGCTATGCAAACACGCAAAGCAACGGAGGTAAGAGATTACTGGTATGGTTTGTTTGGCTTCCTTCCAGCGCAATGGCAGGAAATGAGCAAGTCTACCCCAGGGGACGCCACCACTGCAGGACTCTTTTGCCAATTTTCTAAACTCTTATACTTACAGTGTGAGGATCTCACCTATCTCGACCTTGCGCGACGAGGACGGCGCAGCGAAATACCCGACCTACCATCATGGGCCTTCGATCTGACATCCCGGCGCCACGACCATGATGAGGACTACCACAGGTGGATATTGTATAATGCAACACTTGGCCAGGACTTCAGTCCAGAGATCCCTTGGTCGGAGCTCCAGACCCTCACCCTCACTGTCGAGGCGATTCGCGTCGCTTCCGTGCAGACTGTCGCTGAGTGTGCATTGCCAAAGAGCTACAACGAGGCAGACCTGTTGCGTTTAGTACTAGAATGGCGGAAAACCTATAATTCGGGTGTTCGCCATCCCAATGACGATGCTTTCTGGCGAGCTATCTTGATGGATGCGAATGTACAAGTACATTGGAGAGCGCGGCGCCAAAGGTCTCTCAGCGCAGAAAGACTGCAAGATGTCCAAGACTGGTTTCGCTCGTGGACTCGCACGAAAGACCGTCGTGATCTCACTTGCGACAGAAAGGCTGGAGGTATTACGAGGGGCCTTTATCACTACCGTGCAGTGCAGCGCAACGCCGACAAGACACAATTTTTCGTTACTTCACAAGACTTGCCAGGCATGGGGCCATTTGACATGACGGTCGGTGATGAAGTGTATGCTGTAAAGGGTTGTAAAGCATTGATGATCTTGCGGCCAACAGAAAGATTGGGTGAAAGCGGTTTTTTGGTAATCGGTGTATGCTTCGTGGACCGATGGATGTATGGGCGGGCAGCGCAGGGCAGGCCAAGGTGGGAGAAATTGCAGCTCTTCTGATGCCCGAATTAATTTCTTCTTCGCGCGCACATCCATTAGAAACAGAATACGGTAGCGGGTTCTAGTACAACATTTCTTGCACTTGTCAACACTGAGAAATCTTCTCACCAGCCAGCTGTAACTCAACATGTAGATTTGGCAAAGGGTCCACTCCTATCCCCTCGCCATAATGGTGATCCTCCATGGCTGATACCACCTATCTCCCGCTTTTGAATTGCCGTATTTCCAGGCTTCCGCCATTCCTTCACCGCTTCCCGGTATTCGAGGCGGCTCGAGGATCGCAGCAAGCCCTCTCTGCTATTTGACCTTCCTCGCTACTCTTCTCTTTCTTTGCTTTCCCCCTCAGGCGAGCAGATACATACCCGTCTGTAGTCTTCCTCCACGTACCTCCACGTACCTCCAGATGAACGCCAATCAGCTTCGACGTCACCTCGAAACAGCCACCTCGCATAACTTCACGCCAGCCGTCGCGTTCCCATGCACATCCGTCTAGCCGACACAGCCCGCAGCGAAAGCGAACGTCCGCGGCCACGTCTTTGGGCCAATGAGTCGTGTTGATAGACCGCATTGGGCCACTCCCGCGTGCCGAGGCGCCGCGAGGCGGCGCTCAACATCTGAGCTGAAGATCGAACCCACTTTCTGGTAGCGAAAAGCTTGCCTAGACATCCAAAAATGATGCTATCAGAGGCCGGTTTTAGCAATTTATAACGAACATGAGGTGGGTGAAAAGAGGGGTAAAAGGTCCCTGAAGTGGGTAGGTTTGGCGGGCGCTAGTTTAAGCGGGGCGGTACCAGGTTTTAGGAATGCAAGTAGGGAAGGCTGCACGCGCGTGGCACTTGCAGGCATGAAGAGAGATAACGAAATACTACATTCGGTATGTCGCCGGTTCTGGTGTTTTATTAGTTAGTCAGGTGTTGATATCTAGGTAGGTGGGTGATTTGCAAGGGCATGTTTGGGATGTGTGCGGAGCGTACTGCAAGATCGTCATCGCTCACCATAAAAACGACGCCAAAAAACACGTAATATTCCTCCGAGAACTTTTCAGAGAGGACGGAAATCCCTAACGAGGACTTGAACAGGCTTACATCTATTCGAGTGAGGGAGTTTCGCATCCAATGTCACCTCATGTATTTCCAACTTAAAAAATGGGCAAAGTCATGCACGCAGCCATTAGGAAATAGCTTTTCATTCGGTCCAACGTTTGCTGCGTGCCTATCATTATTTTCAATTCATTACGCACAGATCGTGCGTTACAGCCTTTCATTAATACATTAAACATCATGCAACTCGGAAATTGCGTTGTATTCCACCATGAGTAACTAGATCAAACCAATGCCAAGGCCTGCTGCGCCGACCAGCCATCCCACTAAGTTGCCAGTAGGAAGCGCGGCAGCACCAGTGAACTGCGCGATGCTGGAACTTGGTGGTGGTGCCGAAACAGTTCCGTCTGAAGGTGTCCTCGAGTTGGTAGTCGTGCGGCTCGAGAAGACTGGTGGGAGCAGTGACGATGCTAGCCGTGAGGAGGATGGAGATGGAAGTGGTACTTGAGAAGCGGAGTCAGCACGACTGCTTTCAGGAGGCGCACTACTAGACGGCTGGGGAAATGAGAGTGAAGAGCTCGGTAGCACAGGAGCCGCGCTACTGGGCTGAGGAGTCGCACTGGGAATAGGAACGGGAGCGTTACTTGACGATGCTGGAAGATTCGAAGCGGGTGGGGATGGCGATGGCGATGGCGATGGCACGACTGACGGAGCTGCTGACGACGCTTCAGCGCTAACTGGAAATGCCTTCACATTGGTTTCAGTAACACCAACGTTAGGCACGGCCGAGAGAGTTGTTGTGGGTCCCAGGGTGCTTGTGCTTCCTTCTGAGGGCCGTCCGACTATTGGATCGCATGCACCAGCACCAATGCGGCCACCGAGCTGGGAAGTGACGGTAGGAAGGCTGTTCAGGTAGTCTACTACCCGCGGTGCCACATAAGCTGGATCAGGTATCAAGGACTCGGCCAGGATTAGAGATGTGTAGGTAGTTGGAGACGGTAGAACTAATGGGAGTGTCGTGGGAGAACAAACACCCCCAACTGGCGACACTGTGACGCGATTGAAAGTCACATAAGCAGCGTAAACTGTCGGCCAGGTCAAGGTGACGTCTTCAAATACCCAGGTGATTGGAGTTGTGGTGGTCGGGAGTGGCTGAGTATACAGGCTCGAGCTTACTGTGATACCAGCAGTGTTCGTGAAGAAATCCAAAGTCACCGTTGGGCGAGTGACGGTACTGATCACGACGTTACCAGGATATCCCAATCGGCTTGCGGTGACATCAATTTGGCACTTGCTTGTGCAAGTGATTGATGGTTGGAGAGATGACGCCGGACTAGAAGAGATCAAAGGCGGAGAAGATGACGCTGGGGTTGGGACAAGCGTTTGAACCACGGTGGTGGTGATCGGGACAACTTGTGTGATGGTCAGAATCTGAGTCGCGAGGATTGTCGACACGAAGGTGGATCCTGGAAGCTGGGTGGTGAAAACGAGCGTAGAGCCAGGTAATGTCGTTGTTATAGTTGATCCAGCCAAGGTTATCGTGTTAAATATCAGGCTTGTGATGGTGCTGGCTGGCAAAGTTGAGGTAATCGTGCTCGTGACTCCCGGAAGAGTCAGTGTCGTCAGAACAGTGGAAGCTGGCAGTTGTGACGTTATGGTCTGCGTCACGGCTGGCAGAACGATCGTGGAAAATACGGTCGAGGCCGGCAGTTGTGTGGTGATGGTCTGGGTAACCGCTGGAAGAGTAATGGTCGATAGAATTGTGCTGGCTGGTAATTGAGTTGTCTGAGAAAGTGAGACAATATTAGCAGGTAGACTTCTTACATTAATTAAACATGCACTTACCACTGTTATTGTTGAGACGAAAGTGACCGGCGGCAATACAATGGTGGTGGTAGCAGTCTCTCGTGGCAAGGTGCTCGTTGTTGTGATTGTAATTGGAGGTTGAATACTGATCGAAGTAATAGTCACTTGAGGAAGTGTGCTCGTGGACGTCAAAGTGATAGGAGGCTGAACACTGATTGTGGTGATAGTCACTTGAGGCAAAGTGGACGTAGATGTTACGGTCCGAATAATGGTTTGTGCCGGCAACTGCGTAGTTATTACCTGAGTTGGCCCTGGCGCAGTTGTCGTAGTGACAATTGTTGATGCCTGAGCCAAGTTAGCAAGATTGTTCAGTTCCACAAACTACAATATCTGAGCGAGGGCTAGATGTCCTCGCAATGCTTTGTGGCTGCTGCTTGCCAAATGAAAATATTACTGAGGATATGCAGCCCAGCTCAAGCATGTTTCACGTATCTTTTGAGCGCGTCGCTAGGTGCTCCAAAAGCGGCAAGAGACATCTCAAGTCTGACTTCCAGATCAGATGGTGAGAAAATGGAGTCACTTACTGGCAGCGTGATTGTGGATAATCGTGTGCTGATGGACACAGATATCTCTGTGATGGTGCGATTGAGCGTCAAGGTTGCCGTGGTTGCAATCGTGCGAGTGACATCTCGAGTCAGGGTGCGATCCAACGTTCTATCGATGGTACGAGTCTGCTCAAGCGTGGCTGTGATAGTTCTGTCGATATTTGAACCTGGAATAGTGCGTTCTATTGTGGCGGTCGCTGTGCGTTCTATGGTGGCTGTGGCCGTCCGCTCCAAGGTAGCAGTGCGTTCAAGCGTCGCCGTACGTTCAAGAGTGGCAGTACGTTCTAGAGTAGCAGTACGCTCCAGAGTCGCGGTGCGTTCCAAAGTTTGAGTGGGGCCTGGAAGAGTCTTTTCCAATGTTTGAGTAGGACCTGGCAGAGTCTTTTCCAATGTTTGCGTGGGGCCTGCAACCGTCTGTGTGATCGAAACATAGTTTGTCAGCGTAATCGTATTCAGAATCGTGGAGTACAACGTGGTCGTTGATATGGAGAGAGATCCGGATGCTTTGCCATGTTAGCTTTATATGTCCTCACTTCTCAACCACGGAACTTACCAGTAACTGTAATATAGCGCAGCTCAGTCGAAGTCGAAGTGATAACGCTGGTAGTTGTCGAAATTGAAACGCTGATGACTACCGCAGTGGTCGTCCGCAGCTCTGTTCGTAGCTCTGTAGTCGGTTGCAAGCTGAGCACTGTTGTAGGAATTAAAGATATAGCTGTGACAGTGCAGGTCGTGGTGGTGAGAGACGTTATTGTGTTGTTAACCGTGGTTGTAGGCCCAGGCTGAGTAGTTGTGGTTGTAATCGTGTTGTTGATAGTCGTGATTGGGCCGCTTATAGTCACATTTTGGCCAGGCTCGGTCTTCGTAGTTGTGCAAGTAGTAGTTGTGAGCTCAGTGACCGTGTTGTTCTTCGTGACAGTAGGCCCTGAAACAGTAATAATACTGCCCGGCTTGGTTTCAGTGAAAGTCTAAAAAAAGGTCAGCCTTGACTTCTACGAACCACAAATCTTCACCCGCCAATGAAGCCTGAAGATGCTGATGCTTCTAGAGTCCTCCGAAGCTGTCGAATTCTCCTGGTTCTTCGATGTTTTTGAAACACCTCGCCATGGTGCATGTTGTCGCACGCTCCAAAATTTGCCATGCTGGAGAAACTCACCGTCTTGTCGGTGTGCGTCACTGTGCAGGTTGTTGTTACTGTGTTCGTGCGAGTGTATTTCTCTGTCACGGTGCACGTCTCTGTGAGCCATTTCGTCGTCTTCGCGCACGTATCATATCCACCACCGCCTTTGCGTTCCGCAACTCCGGACTCGAGGGCCGCCGTCGAAGTCAGCGCAGGTGATGGCGTCTGCTTCAAACTCAGACGCTCAGATAGAGGTACGACCGTATCATTGGTGGCAATGGCAAAGTTTAAGAGCGCCAGTAGGGTCAAAATTCCACGCATTTTGCGAGCGAACGAGAGCTATGCCGGCCGAACGAGTGGCACGCGGCGCGAAGCTGGATATGTTAGATACACACGTGATTATAGGTTGTGCATCCCGAAAGATACTAAGACGCTTGAACATGTAGCTTGGTGGAGGTTTGACAAGGGTACAAGAAGCAGGGCAAACAGTTACACGGACAAGACGTAGTGGAATCGTTAGGTCGCCGTACTATTATTGAAAACTAAAGGCCTTCAATGGAGAATCACGTACCTTGAAGGAAATGATGGGCTGAAGGCTGAAGCTTGAGAGGGAGGAGATCGCAGGGCAGCAACAGACGACTATATGATTACGACTATGCTAGCCGGCCGCCTGCAGATGGCGGGAGCATCAGTTGAACAGGCAGGGCTGGGCTCATCCCAAGCTTTCTCATTGATCCTCTTTCACCAAGGATGGTGAGAATGATGGCCCGAGTGGAGAACATGCAAGCAGAAGGCAGACAGAGGCTTGGCCGCCCGCCATTATTCAACAGCCGCTTGATCACGGTCGTAGGCGACGTACAAGACACTTCAGCCTTACTAGACTGCATTGGTCTTGAAGCGTTACCGGCAAAAGAAAATGGTGAGCGCGAGCTACGACGACCAGGGACCAGGTGGCGCGGAAGAAGACCATAGACAGCTCGGAACTGGCGAAAGATACGGCGTGACATCCGGATCCCCTAGGCAGGCACGGCTGAACAAGCCTATGTGATCGTTATCCAGCGCAGAGGCCAAAGAGACCACCCGAAAACTCCACCCATGGCGATTGCTGACATGGATAGCATAATGACCGCATCTAGCTAGCAAATTGCTTCATATGGGAAAAGTAGCTGCAGCCCATCATCCCCAGCAATGCACGTTAACGCCAGGTAGGATCCTGAGCAAGGTTGGCAGCCCTGTGTGGTATGCTGGGGCCAAAAGGCAGGGCAATAAGTGGAGCCGCCATAATCACGCCGTGTGAGCAATTCGCTCCGTTGACCTGCGGCAGCGACCATTGCCCGCGGAGGCGGCCTTAATTGAGTGTGGTTGTACAAGGTATGATGAGGTCGTTGTGGAAAGCGCACAACGGCAAAGCAATCTAGAGCCACCCACGTGAGAACCAGAATCCGTGCGCAAAGTGGGGCATCCAGATGGCGCGATTGGCCGTTGCGAGCGAGCGCTCGTGCCCGTCGTCCCATCCCACCTCGAACCAACAACATAGGCCGGGTCCCTGCGCCGAAGACGTTCTAATGCTATCCGACATTGCGATACTAGACATGCCAATATGCTGAACATCCTCATTGTTCATCTTCCTCCTGGTGCCGAATCTAGAACGCGGCTTAACTGACAACAACACCACGGCACCTGGCCCGAAGGGCTGAGTAAGATCGTGTAGCGGGCCTACGCCTCTTTACAGCATAGCCTCGACGCCGACCGCGGCCATGGCGGTGAATCATTCGAATCCCATCCTTACCCATGACAGCCACAGCCACTCCAATATGCTGCGACCGGCTGCGACCCTCCCACTCGACATGCGATGCACGTCTAGACACCACAGGCAATGCGCCTAGAATCCTCCCGAGGCTGATAATCCTCCAATGGGCAGCAGTTCGGGTCCGGCCACAGAGGTGCAGCCCTTCACCGGTCAGATACTGTCCAGTGGTTTACCGACGTTCTGCAGGTGATACGCACCCCAAGGGTTATGCATTTTGCGATACTGATACCCCGCTTGTGGCACGGGCTATCATCGAGGCAAGCAACTTGACTTTGTTCGTTTTGTAGAGGATGTTTTGGAGATCTCCCCTGCATTACTCTAGGTATCAGGCATGGACAGGGTAGCGAACCCTTCACAAATCGAAGTTGATGGGCCAGGCCATAACAGATTGCGGCTCTGCGACCGCCTCTCATCAAAATGAGCTCTTTGTAGGCGAGGCTGTCGCATGCACTATTCGAGGCGGGTCAGTACGGCATTAGAGCGTCTTACAAATTGCGCCCCTCCTGTTCCTTAACATCCTTGTTGTCGCTCGTCCGGCGTGCGATCCTTTCTCAACCCATCATACTCATATCGACACCACCAGACTTGTAGGCAATTATTGAAATGGCATAGTGTCTAGACTAAACATCAATCGTTCTTCGATCTAGGGTGCCGTGCCATCAGTTCTCGGTCAGAGTTTGTTTTGCGAGACTGGTTTCATTGCGGTTGGTGCGAAGCTTTCCAGGCACGTTCAGACAGTATTCGGCATTCTCGACGACTCAAATCCATGCGTGCCGCATAAATATGGCATTCCGAAGCATGAAGTTCGCGAAGAGGTTAGATGCAACGACCAAGCTTGTACCCGTTCCGTTATCGCTGGTCCCTAGTGGGAGTTTCGATGGAAATGATGGGCAATGGTCTTCTTTCGTGATAAGTAAGTTGGAATACAAATAATCACTACAACAGATACTGACGTTAGGCTTTGTGCATTGACAGACATTGCGGGAGATGGCGAAGGTAAAGGCCAGAACTTTAGAGTCCTCATATCTACGTCTTTGCCAGGGGCCATACTCCCAGCACAAACAGAATGGTGTACTGAAGATCCAGAGTGCCCGAAAAGTCGTGGAATCATGAGCTTCAATGGGGAGCAGCCCCTCGGTCTCGAAACCACTTCCAGTTTCTGGAAAGCAGCTGGCGCCTTCACCTTACCGTTCGAATCCACATACTGGTGGTCCCCAAGCCTACTATCAGCAGGCTCGAATAACACCCTGAGAGGAGAATGGGGGCTGACTACTGTTGGACTGGGCCAAGCATCGAAACAAAGTATCACCATCGAGGAACAATGGGTAGCCCGGCAATATACCAAGAGTTTCTTTCTGGGGTATCTTGGTCTATCTGTGGGTGCAGTCAGCCCCAATGGAGCATCGAGACCTACTTTTCTTAGTGGTCTAGCCGAAAATCCGAACACAATTCCCAGTGCAGGGTATGGTTTCACGGCGGGAGCCTCTTATAGTATGTGATCTCTGCTGTCATTGGCGGTTTACTCGCATGACTTGATGCTTCCCCAACTCAGAAATCTCGCTGATATTGTTCAGAGAATAGTGGTCGAGGTGCACAGGGTAGCATGGTCTTCGGAGGATACGACAAAGCGCGTTTAATCTCACAGCAAGGCGTGAACATCAGCTTACCAGGCAAACAAAACACTACCCTTGTCGTTGGTGTCAAATCCATCACATACACTCCGGACCAAGATGTGCAGCAAGGCCTCACCGTCCTAACCAAAACACCCAACGGCGGGTTTCACGCAGTCGTCGACTCTACGCTGCCCTATCTGGTTCTTCCCGATGATGTCTGCGACAAGTTTGTAGAGAAGTTCAATCTAGTTTATGATCGGACCACCGGCTTGTATACGGTCAACGGCACTGCCCATGAACGAAATCAGCAACAAAACGCCACTGTTGCTTTCAAAATTGGCTCTGAACCCACAGATAGTAGCACCTCATTCTCTTCCATCGTCTTGCCATACGAGGCCTTCTACAAGCGGGCTGGATTTCCGATTTATCCCAAGGGCAACGAAACAAACTACTTCCCGATAAGGAAATCTGGCAATGGTGTATATATCCTGGGTCGTACATTCCTACAAGAGGCCTACATTATCGTTGACTACGAACACACCACCCTCACAGTTGCGCCAGCCTATTTCTCGGATCCCATGCCGGCCAAGGAGGAACTGGTGCCGATCTTCAATGCCACGTACACACCACCCGCTGTTGTGCCTAAGCCTAACGATGATGGAATTTCTGGAGGCGCAATTGCTGGTATCGTCATTGGCATTGTTGCTGTTTTTCTGCTCATCGGAGGAGTCGCATTCTTCTACTATAGAAAACGACGCATTGCTAGGGCTAAAGCGCAAGAGCTGGAGGAGAAACCTGTCGATATCGATACAACCGCTGCAGGTGGTGAAGTCAAACATCGCCGAGTGTCAGAACTCACTGGTTCGGAACCTCCATATTCGCCTCAGACAAAGCCAGTAGGCTACTACGGGGGCGATCACAAATCGATACCAGAACTATCGCCTGATAGTACGCCGGCTGAGCTATGGGGCTCGCCAGTAGATGGAGCGAGTGAAGGCGATTACTTCGCTTCTGGTCCCAAGCCACGGAGACGTGGGGCAACGCGTGATTCGGCAGGCAACACACCAGGAACACCCGTGGTTGAGCTGGCTGGAGATGACGGCAGATACCAGGTGGCAGGTCAGCACTTTGACGTTGTGGGCCCAATTCAGCGTCCCAAGCATAGCCGTGGCCCCAGTGACACATCACTATCAACCAACATCGACGAAGTACTTGCAGCTCCCGAAAAGGATGCACCGCAGGTTGAGAGGAAGCACTCGAGCCGGTTCATTGAGCACACAGGTGAAGATACGGGCCCTTCAAGAGCTGAGATGGTAGTGAGTCCCTTGGAAAACACGAGAGCCGATGAGCGCGACCCTTCAGCCGAGCCCACGCTAGAGAGACGCCCGTCACATGTTCGAGGTCTTAGCGACACTACCGTGAACAGCGAGAGCACGGCTGTGTCTCAGCCCACTCCAGAGGAGCTCGAGCGATGGAATCGGGGCATTGAAGAAGACGTGAGGCCAAACCAGCCGCTGTCTAAATAAGGAAGCGGGTGAAAAGTCGCGAGGATATCCAGGACACTATCACCGTGTTGCTGCTTCGGCACAGATTGCTTACCGTTCGAGTACATGGATTCTATTTTCGCGTGTTCCTAGGCTTGGTGCACACACATGTATTTCTTTCAGGATTGTTTTCGGGATGTATGTTCTACGGTTGATGTCTCTATACCCACTAGTACGCTCACTACGAATGTAATGTATGAAACAGTGCACCGAACATATTACGTGAACATCTCCGAGGGTTCTTGCGCTTGCGCCGTAAAACTCGTGCGAACGCTTGTTCATACACTTTCTTACATTGCACCACTTGATGCTGTGCTCTTCAAAATTCCTCCGACGCTGGCAGGCAACAAACGTGCATGCGCAATCGACGACCCACAAATGAAGCACAGCGCATGGATCCATACCGTAGAGAATCGCCTCACGCACTTCTGCAGCTCAAGGCTCGGAATCGTGCTTATCAGCCTCCAAAGACGTTTGTCTCACAACACGGGCGATCCTTCGTACGATCGAACACCAGCAAAGCATATTTCTTTATGCGCCACGAACGCGCATACACTCTATTCTTGCGTCCTTCCGACCACGCTGCATCGTGCGCCGCCGCTCGGTCGATGTGAGACAAAAAACAAGCGTCGCCATAATACGTGGAATCACATCACCCCATCTCTCAACGCTGCAGCCGACCGAGCATCAGCGCTATCAAGCCACTCTTCTTGGCGCGGCCCATCGCGATTTATACGAACGCCTTGAGTCGTGATCTAGGAATCAAATGAGGTCAGCGGCTAGATGCAGCAAATGCAGCGCGATCGCACACTTCCACAAGAGTGGGGCCTGCATTCAATATTGTATGCGGCCGTCAACAGCTGTGTCGTCCGCATTTGGATGCCGAGAGCTTTAGTGTGGGGAGTGAGTCCACACCACATTGGGCGATGAATGATGTGAGCATGCCGGTGAGCGCATGGTCTTGACGTGGCGATGCGGCCGGATGAGGGCCATGTTGACGAGGCTGGGGTAGCAGTGAAGAGCCTGAGGTTGCAACGGTGTGGGTGTGCCGGGGTCAATGGCTTCCGGATGTAGCCGCGCGTTTGATAGGGTACCTTAATATGTGGCGCCGGATAAGTAGCGTAGAACCAGGCGTACGTAGAGTAAGCATATATTGCACGCACATACAGACAGTTGTTCGGGTGGGGGGTTGGCTTCATCTGCTGGGTAAGCATCATTGCGGCGTAGTTGAGCGCCTTACGAAATAGAGAGTATCACCCTTGTTTGATTCTTGGTCGTGGTGTGCAGCTCATCTTTGCGCATCTCCAGATCTTGCACAGTCTGAGCGAGTTGTTCAATCCTAGTATATATGTGCATGACTTTGAAGCAGCTTTTCATTGTGCTGTGAGTTAATTCGAGACAATCCTGTATGAGATTATTGGTATCAGTACTGGCACTCATTGTTGATTGGATCTAACGTAACGCTATTGTACTGATGTGCTCCGTTGAATATGTGTAATTCAGAAGAGAAGATATGCACAACTTTCGACGGGAAGATCAGTGCCGGGCCGTCTGCACATACTTACCCGTCAGTGCAGACGATCCGAGAGTTTTGTAGCCAACGAGCAATGCTTGCTCTTTCTTCCTGCATCTGCGATGCAATATTGGCTTGCATTTTGCCGCTGCGAAGATCGACGGCAACTCCAGCAGCAACCGCTGGTCGTTTCCTCTGCCGACATGACGCGCACTTGAGGTCGCCGAGGAAACACGCAGAGGCACCTGTGGATACCCAAAATTGGGACCAATAATCAAGGCTAAATCTGGATTCATGTCGTAGGAAGTGAATATGCCGCCAGGAGGTATGGAGACAACGCAGTGCTAGGGGCGTGAAGCACCATCCCGTCAAGGAAGCATTCATGCATCGGAGGACCCGTCTACGCAGCACCTGCTACCAGTTGCATCATTCTGTAGTTGTTTGGTCGGTGCGGTTTATTGGCTTTAGTGCGTCCTAGACAAGTCGCGCAGATTTCAGTCTGCTCATGCTGCGTCTTCAGCAGGTCCAGATTGCTTCGTATATGTTATCGTATGAGCTCCTGTGTCCTGTATCATATTCGATACTGCGGCTTGCTGTGTAAACGATGCCATATTGACTTCTGCTCCGCTTGCGTGCGAGAAGTGCGAAGCGCTAGGATAAACCATGTAAGGTACCTCGACAACTCGTCGCTGTGGGAACCCTAGATTGCTCTCGCTGGGTCCCTTTGTGGCAGAATCGGGATTCTGTAACGCTTGTGTCTGGTGGGCAAAAAGGTTGTACGTGGGACCATGGTTGATGAAGGACATGGGCCATTGAACGACTGGCTGCCATTCCTGCTCGAGCTCTTGGAAGCACGCGCGCATCAGAGTTTCGCCCCATCGGTCCATGAACCAGTATCGTGATTGCGAGGCGAAGAGAATCGTAGAGTAATACATAAGAATAGCAAGTGCTCCAGAGTGTCTCTGTCGTAGGAAGCTCAGGAAGTCCGGCTGCAAATTCAATGGCCAGAAAAAGAGGAATCGAAGCTCGCGATTATCGACGCGTGGCGGTATGGATAACCCAAGGATAGGCTCAAAACGCCCGATAACCTCAATATAAAGCTCCCTCTCTGATTCGTGTAGATCAGGTACGGACTTTACGAAGGAAAGGAGCGTTGGAATCTGGTTGAGCAGCTCCTGCAGCATAGGTTGCGAAGGTGTAACATCAATGGGATCCCGAAACCTGTGACATCAGTATGTGCCCAGCTAGTACTTTAGTAACCTTTGACTCACATTGGAGACAGAAAGGAGTTGTAAACATGAGCCTGTGCCAAATTCAGCACATTAATCATTCCTTGCATGAGATTGAATATGTTCAGGATGCCGTCAATCGCGCCCTGCGAAGTGGGAGCCTCGGAGTAGTTGAGCTCAAACCCAGTCGAGGCGAATACACTCAATGTGAGTAGCGTAGATGTCGCGACCAGCGCCGGGGCTTCGTGAATTGTGACATTGTGGAGCTTTCTTTTCACACTTTTGATTGCTAGATCTTGGTGATGGATGCTGCACGCGTAGTACTGCGCTCTTTCATCAGGTATCAAATGTGCTTTGTGTAGCGCAGAAAACGCAAGTATCTCATGCATTAAGAATGTATGAGTAACTGCATGCTTTGGGGCCTCAACTCTCCATACGTGACGCATATCATCACCTGATGCGAGATCAGCATATGTCTACTGTGTATCTCTCGCACTAAACTTTACTCACGCTGCGATAGCTCATCGAAGGCTTCCAATGTCCAGTGGTGCCTAGTTGAATATCAATCTCAAAATTCTTGGGCTTCTTTAGGACATACCAACATCAGCTCGAGGTCGCGCACCCATATATCCGCTTGACTTGTCGCGTCCCGATGAATAAAGCGGGTCAAAAAGAAGAACTGGTCTGACTACGGAATTTGAAGTCGGAACTTAGTAAGGTGTTGTGTACACTAAACGTGGGAATCTAACCTGTGAGCTTGTCGAACTACCTTCCGAAATCGCAGAAAGAGATGCTGACTCTCCCTGGTAAGTCGATGGCGGGTTAAGGACATAATCAATGAGCAATGAAGGTGAAGGCGTCGACGAGGCTTCCTATCGATCGTAAGTTTGGTTACATACACCGTGGTAAGAGCCTATGTGTACCAGCTTTGTGGCGTCTTGCAATGGATGCGTTGTACGCTTAGGCGCACTGCTACTCGCAACGGATATCGAAGGTGGCGGAGGTTGATTGATGTCTCCCACAACGAGACTACATGGTACGCCATGCCGAGAGCAATTCGAACATGGTTTCAGTTCGTCGCACTGTTTGATGTTAGGCATGTTCTGCTGTGCTTATGCTAGATGATATGCAATGCGGGGAAGATAACGTACTTTTACATGACGAGCCTTACATTGCCTACAGCCCAATCTTGATCTATTCAAGAGTCAGGCGTCGCCAATCGAAAACGATGTTGCACGATTAACGAACGGAAGATTTGTCTTCTAAGACGGAGATTGGCTGGAAGCGAGGAGTATTTTGCTTTACCGTACTTTTTATGCCCCAATCTAGGCATTTAAGCTTCAACAAGCCAATGGCCAAGGTGCCGGGCCTGTTGTGGGTGTCGAATGAACTAGGTATCCTCGGGAGTGGGCACGACAGCAATGGTCTCTCCGGTGCCCATGAGGGGGAAAGCGAACGCGAGCGGGGAAACGGTGAGGCCGGAACGATTTTGGAGCATGGATTAGAAAGCGCTATACCGTACTCGCCATCCCGCATTGCTTTGAGAAATGAGGCGTGTGCGATGGCCCACCGGACAGAGTAGCGTGTCCCAGCACCGAAGATTGCAGACTCGCGCCGCTTCGGCGAGTGAGTTATGACGCTTCACCTCACAACTTCACAACAACATCGATTCTACGCAAAGTAGGCGCCGGACGGTCGCGCTACAAGATCGGAGTCGTGATTTTACTTCTCTCAAAGACCTCGGACCCAACCTTGGAAGAGTTCAGATGTTCGTCATTCGGGAGACGAGAGCTATCGCCATAAAGACCCCATCAAACTCAGCATCAAGACGATCTGCCTATGCAGCTGATCAGCAATTTTTTTACCTCGTTCTATCAATGCTCGATCCTTTGTTACAGGGCGCGCATGCTGTCATCAATCGCCCAGGGCCTCCTGCCTAATTTGATTCTCACTACTTTCTAAGCGCACCTAACACACGCTCTGGAGCTTAACAAACGCAAACAGTCATCCATTAACTATATGCAAAATAAAAAGCATCAAGGGCTGGAAGGCTACTTCAATACACACAGCTTACATTGAGAGGAAGCAAAAAGGGCGGAGCCATCGCTTGATGGGCCGCCATAACGTTATCGAACCGAGGTACCTAGACCCTGCAACGTCGGGGCCTATCAAAGCGACACAACGTGGTTGCTATTGCGTACAGGGTGCACGAATGTGCAACGTGCAGCGAGAATAAAGTGCAGCATGACGACTGTTCTCGTTCTTTCGCCTTCAACTCAATCCGTGCTGCATTGTCAAAACTTCATGAACGACCGACCGAGTTCACCTAGGGATAGAGAGCAAGCCAGCTTTACAATGGACCCGCCAGACGTGACACGAAAGGCCACAGAAACGAAAGAGTTCCACGCGGCAAGCGGCAGCACTGAGAAAGAGATATCGTCCCCATCAAGAGAACAATGTGTAGACCAGACGGATATTGTCGATTGGGACGGGGAAGATGACCTGGCGAAACCCATGAACTGTACGTTCCGCTCGTGGAGACACCTTAGTTGTCCTTGTACTTATCACCTCAGGGACAAACATGCGAAAGTTCAAGAATATCTCGGTGATCTGCTACAACACATTCCTGACGTAAGTGATCTGGGGCTCTCGGCTGCTCGTGGATTTATACAGCAGTGCATAACTCATACTTTCTCTAGGCCGCTCGGCAGTACAATGTTTGCACCCGCCATCGGGCAGGTCATGGCCACTTATAACTCGAAAGACCCTCTTCTCGCCTCTTTCGTGGTCTCAGTATGGGTTCTCGGCTACTTCTTTGGGCCGCTTTTCCTTGGACCGCTTTCCGAGCTCTATGGGCGCTTACTTGTCTACTGGGTTTGTAATGTGTTGTTCGTAATTTTCAACGTAGGCAGTGCTCTATCACCTTCATTATCAGCGCTCGTCGTCTTCCGATTCCTTGCCGGAACTTTTGGCGGATGTCCGATCACGATTGGTGCTGGGACCTTTGGGGACCTGATCCGCCCGCACAGCCGCGGAAAAATCATCAGTATCTGGTCGTTGGGCCCCATCATGGGACCCATCTTGGGGTGAGGACTCTCTTCGCAGGCAATTGTGTACACGAACTGACTTTGCACTCGAAAAACAGGCCTATAGCCGGCGGCTACCTGGGTGAAAGTGCCGGCTGGCGTTGGATCTGCTGGACTCTTGCCATCGCGTCGGGAGCTGGTACCATCGCGTCATTTCTGCTTCAGGAAGAAACGTATCCGCCAATTCTGCTTGCCAGGAAAACAAAGACACTCATCAAGGAGACGGGAAACCAAAATCTGAAAGCTCAAACGGACATGGAAACCGTCCGTACTCCGTCAAAGATTTTTGGGCACGCAATCATTCGTCCGCTTCGGCTACTCTTCCTGTCCCCTGCAGTTACCGTTCTATCACTATACCTCGGTACGTTGCTTTCATTGCCCAGATGCTGCTGGAGGGGTTCACTTGTTTGTCTCTCCCCCCTCCCCCCCGAATCTTTGGATATGCTAAAAGATGCTCGAGGAACACACAGGCAATGTTTCTTATTCTACTTCTAATAGCTAGTTGCTAACTCTTCTGCTATTCCAGGCGTGGTCTACGGTTTCATGTATCTTCTCTTCACCACGTTCCCGCTTGTATTCCAAGCTCAGTATGGATTCGACACAGGCGAAATTGGCTTATCATACATCGGGTTGGGCGTTGGCTCAATTGTCGGTCTCGGTGCCTCAGGCTTCGTTACGGACAAGATTTACCGCAAAAAGGCGCTCGAAGGACTTGTCCAGCCCGAGAATCGTATCATTCCACTCATTCCTGGTGCATTTTGCATTCCGATAGGCCTGTTCTGGTACGGCTGGTCGGCACATTACAAAACACACTGGATTGTACCTGAGCTTGGAACTGTGGTTACAGGAGTAGGCATCAACGTTCTTATGATGTGTGTTACGACGTACCTTATCGATGCGCATCCTCGGTACGAAGCGTCTGCCACTGCAGCAGCCACAGCTACGCGCTCCTTGATAGGAGCACTGGTACCACTGTTTGGCCGTTCGATGTACAAAGCAATGGGTCTAGGCTGGGGAAACAGTCTACTAGGCTTTTTGACGCTGGCTATGACTCCTCTCCCATGGCTTTTCTTTCAGTACGGCCAAAAAATACGGAGGAATCCAAGGTTTCAGCTGGAGCTGTAATAGGGAAACAGGCGCGGCAGCCTCGGCGTTGCGCGATGATTATTTGATTCAACATCTTTGAGCACGATGATTTGTATGAACAGCATTTCAATTTCTCGTATTGTGTAGCCTCTCTTATCCTTGAGGCTTACTTCTCTCGAGTCGTCACCATGGGTTCGAGAGCTAGGGATCGCGCTAACATATCACCGTACTATGGTCATCATCTAGTTCCAACACAGTGCGCTACATTTATTGCAGCATGAGAGACAAATCTTTTCGTCTTTCGTCTACTATCCTCTTTGTCCGACAAACTCCTTTCCGTTCCGAGGCACTTTCCGAGGTGTCTTTTACACCATGTCCATCCACAATGTTTCAATCAGCAAAAGCATTGTTCACCTCCTAGAACGGCAACTATGAATGAGAAAACTGACGAACATTTCGTTATATTTAAATCCCTCCCTACTAATACGAGAAGTCGTTTCGGTGCTCGAATTTGCAACTCAACACCACGCACAATGGTCTCAACTGCACATGAAGATATCTCCCGCCAACTGTACGATCAACATGTACAGTCTTCTCACACACCTCGCCAGGGAAGAGGAAGCTGTCCATGCAAAGGCACAAGAACCTATACTCATCTCCCTTCGCAACGGAGCAGTAGAGGCTTCGGGCGTGTTTTCAAATACACGAGTAGCTCAGGGGCTGACTCCTATTGTTAACGGAGTAGTATCAAAAGATAACGACTATCGGCCTGATGATGACGAGTTTGTAAGCTCAGGCGAGGATGAAGAAGATGCGGATCCTGAGCTAGATGTTACACACGCCACCTTCGACCTCCTCACCCTCGAAATAGAACACGACCATAAACCAGTCTTCACCAGAAATATGCTCCGACGTGCTGCCCATGATGTGGCTTGCATTTTGTCCGAACAAAACAAGTCTATGAGCCATCGCACCATGAAATCGATCCACCACGATCAGCCCAACGGCCAACCATCACGGTCTGGAAAGCCGCGGAGAACGCTAACAGCATCACAGTTCACTACATGACGCACGTCGAACTCTGGCCCTCCTTTCAAACACAATTCAGCACCATCTTACCAAAAAGTAAGTCTCTCCGCGAGCTCAACCCAAGCATACCAGGCACCCAACTCCCTTCGATCTCAACACCATACCTCATCTCATCCTACCGCCGCATCTTCGACACCACCAACCTCAATCCCACCGTCATGACCCAATGGCGTGCAAAACTCCAGCACACGCAACACCTCTGGACATCTAGCACATGCTGCGCGAAACTGATCGAAGCAGTTTGTCTCGGCGCAGCAAAGCTTACTTCGCCTGTGACAAAGATTGTGTGCATCGGACTCGGGCGGTTGAATGCGGAGCCAGCATGATATCAATCCGCGCTGCAGCATATGAGTGTCTTCTCAATAGCAACGTGTTTGGATGCGTTTAACAAGACCAAATGGCCAACTGCGCCACCCGTTCAAATCGTCGCACAAGATCCGTGGTACGAAGTGCGCGATCGACCACTGCTTCAAGAACTCACTTCCAGTCCCATCAAGTTCGGTCTCAGCGATCTAGAGACGCTATTATCCATCGATTCGAATACGCTCGTTGTTTCAGCGTTTATGCCCATCGGCGTGCCGCTGATGCAGATCATTGCGGAAATGTTTGCAGCGTCGAGTGGCCCGGCGATGATGTTGTAGGATCGGGTGCCGGATTTGAGACTGGAGAAGAGGTGGTATTGTTTGAGGAATCGGGATGCGCCGGGTGTGGCAAGGTTTTTGGGGGGTGTAGGCTGTGGAAGAAGGGGCTTGGGGGGCTAGAGGAGGAGCTGCGGAGGGATGTTTGGGGTGCGAGTAGAGGGTTGCCTGCCTCACCTGCCTCGCCCGCCTAGCCCGCCTCGCCCGCCTCGCCCGCCTCGCTCGCTGCCCACTGAGTACACTATAAATGCTCTGCTCACTTGACCCTCAATTCTCAATTGCTTGCTTACTCAGCTCTCTTGTGTATATAATCGCTCGCTGTAGCTCCCTCAATACAACAAACTTCTCCTTCGTCTCTACTCCATTCCCACAGTATTGATTGGGAGAGATGGACTTTTGGTTAAGGGATGATGGGGGGAGGTGAGGTGTGAGGAGCGAGGAACACCTGCATGCTCACGAAAGGTTTCGTTTTGATTAAATGTCAGATGCACACAGTAAAGTGTTTCCGCAATTATTGTTCTACCACATAAGTACGTGATCATGAAAATGTCTTTCACATTTCTCCTACTACTCATCGTGATCTTCGAGGAACCCTCCGACAGATCAGGATGTGGCACCTCAAATTGAGAAGTCCCAGGAGCATGTGCCAAAGACGTCATACTTTTGACCATGTTTAACTACTCAATATCCAGATTGCAGCGATTCGTCTCCCACGCAAGAAGACCAGCTAGCAGCAGAACGCGACATAGCGATAGTGCGGACTTGATTTTCGATACAGAACTAGCCTGAGGACAGACAGGACAGGCTCAACTTCATAAGACCTTTGGTTTGTTGTTTTCTTAATACTGAGGATGCAGTTTCTGATTGTGAGAGTAAAGGTGCAACTCGAATATACATAGTAGCCAGATCAACAACGGGAGCAACGAGATCTGCATAGTTCAAGGCGCACACGTATTTGGCAGCCACAAGGCGCACTCGGCACATGCTAGTCCTCGCTGTCTCCTTGGATCTGCATTTTCGAGCTACCAGTCCGACGAAGTGAGACATGGGTGTAGAATGCGATTTTTTCTTGGTAGCAGGAACAGAGGAAGTGACTCATAGCCCAGTTCCGACACATATTTTGACGACCATGACAAGGGACTCTGAGCCTTTGAGCAGCTCAAAATACACCAGGCTGAGGCGTGCAGTTTGTAGGTCAAGATCCGAGCGAAGGGGAGAACATCGAAGCAAACCAAACAGAATTTGGAGGATCCGACGAGCACAGCTCATGCTATGTACTCCTTGAATCTTTGGTGCAAGCCACGCGAGCGATGTGAATGAAATGAGGAACGCGAAGGAGGCGCGGTGGGGTTTATATAGTACTAATAGACTATACCTAACATCTAGCGGTAGAGATCTGACCTCGGGAGTGAAGAGAAACATCGAACCGGAAAAACTGAAATTTTAGAGAGTCCGGGACGCACAGCGCATACCGCATATTCTGCGAACGTTTGGTGTGAGGCACGAGAGCGATGTGTGTAAGAAGATTAGGTGATTGAGAGCCGCGGTGGAGTTTATAAAGGTGACCTCGGGAGGGACTGGGCGAACGAAGCGCCATAGAAGGTTTCGGCGAAGATTTTGATCTCTGCGTCGCGCAGTCATGTACGGTTTTAAACAATTTCGTAGCGTATTGAGCACTTTGGATTCCACGAGGAGCGATGCATGCATCGTGTTTATTCACGTTTTTACTTGCGAACCTTCCCAAGGTCGCGTTCCTTTGTTAAATTTAAAGTGGGAGGTGCTTCAGCGATATACCATATGTAGTTTTCATCTTGGTGGCAGAAAAGAACATACTCGGAGCTGTCCAAGATTTTGGTCGCGGTCGGAAGGGGCAGAGGCACATAATTTGAGCCTCTCAATGTTTCGAGTCAAAGTCGAAAGGGCAGAAAGGCTCAGACATGAGCTTCTTAGAGTATGGCTTTGAGGTGTCCAGAGCGCAACCATAAGAACTCTGTGTGTAGTTCTTGAGCCTGTCGTAGAAGGACCCAGAAGTTGAGGATGCATAGGTTGGAAAGAACAAAGTCTGACACTTTTTATAGTCGCGTAGAAGAAGGCAGCTCAGACATTGAGCCGCTCATTTGTTGATTTTGAGTCCACCAGAAAGCCACCATGATTGCTTTGCCTTCATGTTGTCGGACTGAAGTAGAAGTGCTCAGATGTGGTAGATGCATGAGAAAGATGATTTGCGTCTTCTTATAGCTGCGCAGGAGAAGGCAACTCAGCCATATGTTTCAATTTCTTGTGTTTTGAAGTGTGAGATTACAGGACTTCTCAGACCAAACATAGTTGAATATGTTTAGTACTTGTGGAATGTCTTTGCGCGAAACAGGAACAGGACATCAACGTTTAGGAACATTCTTTTTGAAACATCGAGCTCTGCGGTAGTAGTTTGATGCGCAAAGGAAGAGGGAGAATCATATGATGTATAGTTTTGTAGCTCTGGTGATTGAAGATGGAAGGAGGAGGAGAAGAGTTCCATCGAATTTCGCCTACTAGCTTTGAGATCGACTTGCGACAAGTCCACGACGACATGGAAGCTCTCCGGATAGAGTTTGTGTCAGAAAAGAGCCGGAGTAGGAAGCAGGAAAACATATGCGACGTGAATGCTGGTTTCCGATTCAAAAGCAAGCTGTGGATGTTGCGAAGGCATACAAGTACTGCTCATGAAATGCCTCATCGTCAACTTTTCAGGTCCAGAGCCAGCGAGGCTATATACATTAAAGCCTTTTTCCTCCTGCGGAAAGAAAGGAGGAGAACAACAACATGGATATTGCGTCCGATTATTTTGAAGTCCAACAAGTCGCTCCGACTCGCCCACACACATGGTTAGGGGTGCTAACTCTTTCGATGCAAAACACGGCCTGAGTTGGCGGGTGAGAAAGGAGGACTTGCGGAGGTCGAGGGTTTTATATGTCCAGGACGGGAAGATCGATCCAGGAACCATCAACGTTGGCGGAATGCGATTTAGGTTGTCGTGCCGCGAGCGACGACCAGATCTCCATGTCGCGGGTTATGTCTGATTTGAGTGTCTCAAACACCAGTGGCGCTGGAAAAGAAGACATCCAGAAGATTGGATACTCGTTTTCGACCAGAGAAGTCGGCTCAGCATGAGAACATCGTCGGCGGAATTGTACACATCGAAGAATAGTTGAAGGATTTTGGGGCGCCGCAATAGTTGGAGGGCAGAACGAAGGTGCCACATGTTATGACTGGCGGCTCTTTTATAAAGTCCGAGGAGGCGAAGCTCCAGAAGACATGGAACGTGAGGACTTTGTTTTTTAGAGGAAAGCGCGAGTGCTAGGACGTGAGAAAGACAGAAGAGTAGAGGGAGCGAAGGCATTATATAGTTCGAAAGCGGTAAGTGGCAGAACGTGATTGGGTAACCTAAAGTCATACACTCTACGATCAGCTTTCAAAACATATTCACATGCGTACAAGTCCCATCCACTTCAATTCCTCTACTCTACAAATCTCTTCACCTTGTATTCCTCTCTAGCACCTCAGCAATCTTCTCCCTAACACCCTGCTTACCCTCATACTTCTCCAACAAACTCGCCACAACATCCTCCGCCTTCTTCCCGCTCGCCTCGCGCATAATCTCGTCCTCCTTGGGCAGGCCGATCCACGCGTGCGGGTACTCCTTGTAGTCCACCTCGCTGATCAAGGGCAGCTTGGCGTCAGCCCCTGCGAAGAATTCGTCGACGTCTCGCCTCTTGACCGCTTCGAGGGTGTTGGGCTGCCAGTTCGGGCGCTCTTTTCGGCGCTCGATTAACCGTGCTGTGACGCCTTCGACGAAGTCGGGGTGTGCCATGAATTGCGATGCGATGTCGTATTCGCGCTGGAAGGTTTGTGCGATCGACCATTGCCGGCCGATGCGCATCTGTTGGAGGGTGACGGCGACGGAGATGGGCGAGCGAGTTTGGATGGTGTTGATAGTGCTCTTGGCCCACTTTTTCAAGTCCTCATTGTTGCCATTGCTGACCTCTTCGAGCGACGCGAGAATGGCTTTGATGTTTGGCTGGTCGGCGTGGAAAACGCGATCGATCGTCCTGCGTAGTTCACCAGAGATGTGCGGCCTCTCTGCTGGTAGACCTGTGCTGAACTCCTCGATTGTGGCGTTGATGATCTTGAACCGGTCGTTGAGGGCCATGTAGTCGGGGAACTGGAGTTCTGCGAGACGCGACTCGAGCTGTTGCAGGGTGGAGGAGTGGATGTAGTGTGTTGCGACACCGTGGTAAAATGCGTCTACGCCTTTGAGTTGTTCGGACGTGAGCGCAAGGTATGTTCCGAGCGCGCCCTCCATCCGCGGGAGGAAGAAAGATGCGCCGACATCGGGAAAGAAGCCAATCGTGGTCTCAGGCATGGCAAAGAGCGTGTTCTCGGTTGCGATCCTGAAGGGCGCGTGTATCGACAGACCGACGCCCCCACCCATTGTGATGCCGTCCATGAAGGCGATGTACGGCTTTGTGTATGTCGCGATTAGATGGTCCAGCTTGTATTCGAGGCCGAAGTAATCCGAACTTCTTTGCTGCCCCTCGGGCCCCTCTTTGTTCCACTTCGCCAGCTCTGCGACATCTCCACCGGCACAGAAGGCTCGTCCGTTGCCTTTTATGATGACGACACCGGCCAGTTCTGACTTTGCCCATTCTTGTAGCCTCGGGATGATCTTGCGTGCCATCGACCCATTGAGCGAGTTAAGCTTCTTCGGCCGATTGAGCTCGATGCTCCGTACGCCGTAGTTGTTGGTGAAGACAACATCGTCGGGGTCATCGTTGGGTTGGGCTTTGGTGAGGTCTGCTGTTGGTGTGGCATACTACATCATGTTAGTCCCACACACCACGTGAAAGCAAAGCTTCAACGTACCTTCCTTGTGCCGGTGATCCACGCCGGATTCATGATCTTTGCACGCAAAGGCATTGTGCGCGCTGTTTGTATCCGCGAAACAGAGCTCAGCGGCGCTGCTGTGCGTCTTATCGAGGTGCAGAGCGACATGTGTGTTGTGCAAGTTTGGACTTGCAAGATGATGCAACTTTTTGAATGCTACGCCGACTGGAACCTCGGGTATCCGCAGCGCGGAGTTTGGCCGTCCTCGAGGTTGGTTAAGGTTGAGTAGAGAGGCTTTAGAGAGTGAGAGGAGTGTAGGACTTTGGAATTGACTTGATCGAAGTACATCCCACTCGGCAATGCTTTCCCGCACTGCGTCCCTCATCGAGCTCTGTTCGAGCGCGGACAAGCTCGTCACATGATTGGGCGATGCGTCGTCTCCAGGGCTGTGTCAGCAATTTCGCGCTAAGAGGATTTTTGGAGAGGCGGGCCATACCACACCTCCGCACATCTCCATCTCGGCCAATTGCCTGTTCGCCAATCTCCTTCTTTCCTTGCTGGAGTTATTCGCTCTCTAATACACCATGTCGAGCTTCTCAAGAGTGTTTATGCGCGCGGCGCGGTACCAGCGTGGCGTCAACCCGGTTCAAAATGCCTTGGGACTGCAGGGCACAAGCAGATACATCAACGGCGTACGGAACTATGCAGCCTTTACTCGTGACAAGCCACATGTAAACATTGGTATGCAATACATATCACGCGCCCGAGATTATAGCTAATTGTGTATAGGTACAATTGGTCACGTCGATCACGGAAAGGTGCACCACCACTCTCGCCTCCCACCTTCGAGATCAGACGAGACTAACCGCCACAGACAACCCTCACAGCCGCCATCACCAAGCGACAAGCCGAAAAGGGCTTCGCAAAGTTCCTCGAGTATGGCTCCATCGACAAGGCGCCCGAGGAGCGCAAGCGTGGTATCACCATTGCGACCGCCCATATCGAGTACTCGACCGAGAACCGACATTACGCACACGTCGACTGCCCCGGTCACGCCGATTACATCAAGAACATGATCACGGGAGCCGCCAACATGGACGGCGCCATCATTGTCGTCGCCGCTTCGGACGGTCAGATGCCCCAGACCCGAGAGCACTTGCTGCTCGCCCGCCAGGTCGGTGTCCAGAAGATTGTCGTTTTCGTCAACAAGGTCGATGCGATTGAGGACCAGGAGATGTTGGAGCTCGTCGAGATGGAGATGCGCGAGCTGCTCAGCAGTTACGGGTTCGAGGGCGATGAGACACCCATCATCATGGGCTCGGCACTGTGTGCGCTCGAGGGCCGCCGGCCTGAAATTGGCGAGCAGAAGGTTGACGAGCTACTCGAGGCTGTGGATAGCTGGATTCCTACACCCGCTCGTGACACCGATAAGCCCTTCCTCATGGCCGTCGAGGACGTCTTCTCCATCGCCGGACGTGGTACCGTCGTTTCTGGCCGTGTCGAGCGCGGTGTCTTGAAGAGGGACAGCGAAATCGAGCTCGTCGGCAAGGGCGCAACCAGCATCAAGAGCAAGGTCACCGACATCGAGACCTTCAAGAAGTCCTGCGAAGAGTCGCGCGCAGGCGACAACTCGGGCCTTCTGCTCCGTGGCGTCAAGCGCGAAGACGTCCGTCGCGGCATGGTTGTCTCCGTCCCAGGAAAGGTCAAGGCGCACAGGAAGTTCCTCGTCTCCATGTACGTGTTGAGCAAGGAGGAGGGCGGTCGTCACACTGGTTTCGGCGAGAACTACAGGCCACAAATGTTCATCCGAACTGCCGACGAGTCCTGCGCGCTCAACTGGCCAGAAGGCACCGCCGACGCACACGACAAGCAGGTCATGCCCGGTGACAACGTCGAAATGGTATGCGAGCTGCACCAGCCGCACGTCCTCGAGACGGGTCAGCGCTTCAACATGCGCGAGGGTGGACGAACAGTTGCCACTGGGCTAGTCACTCGCATTCTGGAGTAAGCATTTCGACGGCACGGAAGCAGGCAATGGGCGCAAGATATAGATGACGATCAGACGACGGCGCTTCTTGTACAATACTTTTGTTGTGTTGGAACACGGTATATTCCCCCAGCTCTCCGCTTCTCATCATCATGTACTTTAGCAACGGCACGAAAACGCATAGAACGGAGGCGTGGAGCATTGGAATGAGGGCGAGAAATGTAATGATCATGTCGGCAACAACACCGTATTCAACGTGACTTCATATCCAACATACGCGGCTCGTAATACACGATACAAGATGCGAACCATGTGCCTGAATGCCGCCGCTTGCAATACTACAGCACTTCGCGCAACGATTATACATGTCGATGTATAGGCCGCGGCTGAATCTTCTCTTCCGCCGCCATAGGAAACAGCGGCGTCGTCGCTTCGCTCATCTCGCGGATCTTCTTGATCAAATTACTATCCCGTATTAGCAATCATCCCAATCTCATCTCCACTTCATACATATACATACCTCACAGGCAAATGCAACTTATCCTGCTCGCGCCAAAGAATACCCACAACCTTCTCTCGTCCCTTGGCATGATCTTCAAGATGCTCCGTAATCAACTGGCGCCCGATTTCCTTGCTGCACCCGTATATACGCTGCGTACAGCCGTCGAAATTGCATATCCAGGAGTCGCCGGGCCCGTTGAGTTTGTAGGTGGGTAGGGGTGTGGATACTAGTGATGGTGCTACGGTGGCTTTGGTGTGTGATGATTGGGGTCGGGAGGAGGGGAGGTTGGAAGGTCGGTAGCGGAGGGGGAGAGGAGGAACGGCGGTGCCGGGAGGTGGTGTTGGTTCGTCTTCATCTTCGTCGTTGGATCCGGAATCGGCAGTCGTGGGTGGGGATTCTGGTGTGATAGATGCGCTAGCGGCGCGTTTCCGACGCGTCTTGTCTTCGCCTTCGTGCGCGTCTGTCTCGTCGAGTTTCCGCTTTTCGCGGCTAGGTGACGAGGCTTGTGTTGGTGTATCGATGGCCATCTCATCGCTGTCGCTATCGCTTGGCTTCTCGCTCGCTTCCTGTTCCACTTCTGATGCCTCAGAGGTCTCGGAGTTTGCAACTGGTGCTTTCCCCTTGCCACCTTTTTGTTTTCCGGGCTTGATACTCACGCCCTTGCTCTTGCCAGAGAACTTGCTGCTTATTGGCCTGAGGACAGATAATCGACCCCTCTTCCGTCTCCCCGGCGGTCGGCGTACGGGTGTTGTTATCACGTTTTCCTCTTCGTCAGATGTATCTGATGATTCCACTTCCTCATTTCTTAGCGTGGCATGGTCTTTTCTCGGTTTTAACACCACGCCCTCCGCTCGTCTTTGTTCTGCGGCGGGCAGAGTGCGCCCCGCCGCCAATTCCTGGTATATGGGTTCATCCGCAAAATAGCGTATGTTTTTCCGGCGCGGATGAGCAATCATGTAACATAGGTTGTCTGCGTGGACAAGAAGCACATTTCGTGCTGTTTCCACATCTTCAATCTCGTATCGCTTTGTAACCAACTGGGCGACTCGCTCTAGGGTGACCTGGTTACGGCCTACTCGTAGAACCCGCTGGTTGACGGCCTTTTGCATGAACTCGAACAGTACGGTTGCTTCCCACCAATTATCATCTTTCTTGGGCGCCCCATCTGACTTGGCGACTGTTGCTTTCCCACGTGCTGGTTTTGCTTTCGGTGCTGCTGGCGCTTGAGAAGCGGGTGCGGGTGATGATTTCGACGTTCGCGTTTGTCTTTCGGGTTGTGCCTGGGTGTAGCGACCATCCACCCTTGCCTTACAGGTGTCGAAATCCTTCGGATACTGTCGCCTGAACGCCTGATATATTGGGGTGTTGCTCCATCCGATGCCTTGTGCGCGTATCAGAAAGCACATCATGAGGAAAACACGATGCTTGTGAAATATTTCTGTCGCAACCACGGGATCGTTGCACGGGAAACGCTCGTCCTCCGAGTACTAATCCTAGTCAGCATTACATATTCCTACTACCCTTCTCGAAAATGCATAGCCTGGTATGCAGTTGCAGCATCTGGACAAGCGCACCTCTTGGTATATGAGCTGCGGGTTTGGTCCGCCTCCCTTCTTCCGAGGCTCGCTATAAATGTCGGTGACGAAATAAAGCAGCTGAACCGCCTGAATCATGTTTTCATATATACTCTTGTAGTGTGGTGCTGGCCGGATCTCGAACCAGCCAGCCTCGCCCTGCGCCCAGATCACGAACTCGCCGTCGGTCATTTCACCGTATGAAAAGCGCGTCACATGGCGGATCTCGATGTCCACCGGCTTGTAGGGCTTATTAAGAACTTGAATCGCGTCAGTACACTCCCGTGACTGCATTATTCATGCGCCTTCGTGAGAGCACCTATGACGTACGGTACTTGAGCTGTCCACGCCCGGGAGGCTCCAATCGACCTAGGACTTTGAGCGGTGTGTCTGCATATGCAGAGAGGAGGCTCGCCGGCTTCCCATTGCTCTCGTAGACGACATGCACATTGCTGAGTACAAATATCTCCCACTCGTCCGAATCGGCAATGGAGGACTTCACAGGCTTCAGAACGTCACCCTCGGGTGTCGGCATCTTGGTGTAGTATACGGGGCGTGTCGCATCGTTCGTAGAGACGTTAAGGAGGGTCGTAGAGCAATGCGCCGCGTTGTGAAGGGCGACAAGTGCCGTCTCGCGCGGTGTTTGGCAGGCGCGTTCGTGGATTGGTGGGGCGGCGTCGCCTATCGATAGACGCCCGCTTCATCCCTCCGCGATGGATGCCCCGAACACCTCAACGCCAAGTTTTGGTCAGTCATACTTCTCTCCACCATGAGTTTGGATGAAACAGAGTACCACTTTCACACCTTGCATGGTAGTATTCATGCAGAGCGTCTAACAACATGTACTAAGCTACCAACTATTTGCTTGTTGCCTCGCTGACCAATTACAGGAATGCAAGCCGACGCAATGGCAAGCCAGCTTCATGTGAGCCGTGCAGGATCAACAAGACGAGATGCGATCATGGCATGCCCAAGTGCGACCGTTGTAAGCAGAGAGGCATAGAGGAGCGTTGTTTCTACCATCCAGCACCCCTCACCAAGCCTCGGAACCACGACGATTCAGGTCCAGGCGAATCCCGACCTTTGAAAAGAAAGTATGCTGCGATGTTCAGCTATTCCGATCGGAGTTGACGAGCATAGACGACTACCTAAACAGGGCACTCTTGAAGAAGTTTTATCCACTTCACCCCACGACAAGCTCGCAGATGCAGTGGCGGCAGATGTATATCATCCTGGGTTTCTTGGGCCTGGCTCCTATGCCGTGCTTTTGCCCCAAGATGAGGAGACCGGCATCCCCAGAGAGCGCGAGATCTCAGTCGCATCCGAACGTTCAGATTGGGAGCTGACTCACCAGCACGCCCTCACCAAGTCTATGCGTCATCAGATGGCTAACGATGTGCTGAGAGTCTTCCGTTACTTCACTGCTATCAAAGAGCTTGTCTTGTGGTACAATGCAGGGAATGAAGCAGGCGTCATCCCTGCGCAGATTCAGGTCGATGCCATCAACGGGATTGAAGCCATTGTTGACAAACACAACCTCGCAAAATCGGCCCCGAGTCCGCAGCTCATCGATCAGGTACTAGAAAGTACGAGTCGCCCTTTCGTTATAGCCCAAAGTCTAGAAGCTAGTGACTTTCAAATTCTCTGTTCGGGCGAGAATCTGCGATTCGAAATCATCGGCTTTCTTCTAGCCACAGCAGGACGATCGTTGACGTTTGGTTTTGCCCCCGACGTTTTCAGCGACCCTGCAAATCGCTCCTTGAAGTCGCAGTTCATCGATGAGTTGCTACGTGCAAGCACTACATGCCTGTTTCTATGTACAATGTTGGCAACCGTCAACGACATTACGGTATGGATGTACTACGAGAACTATCTGTTCACTACCATGGTATGCGGTTACGCTGGTAGGTCAGGAACCTGCACATTGTCGGGTAGCGTCTAATACCTCACAGGTCCGCCATCATGGAGACGGATCGGCGAGCTTGCCACGCAAATCTATGCCCTTGGCATCCATAAGGAGTCGACGAGCGCGACTGTGCCAATATGGCTCAGAGAAACGCGTCGAAGGATGTTCTGCTCGTCGTTTAATCAAGACAAATCCATCTCGACTTTCCTCGGACGACCCATACGCATTAGCAAGAGATATACCGACATAAGTCTGCCCCTTGATTTGTCCGACAAGGAAACTGTCGGCGACCTCACGGTTCTCAACAATGCGATCCGGGCTCTAGACAAGGATGGCTGGGACACCAAGGGCAGAAGACTGAGAGCCTCCTGGATCGTATGTGGCTGAATCTACTGACAATTTATATCCTACTAACAAACAATAGCGCCTTCGATACACATCTCTCCAATTCCGCGAAGAAGTTTTAGAATACTCTCTAACCAGACTTGACGATACCGCTCGGGCCAAACTACTGTGCGTCTTTCCTGCCCTTGTCCAATCATTCAAACAGCTGACACACTCCGTAGTGACACGTCTGCCCGGTTACGCGCTTCTTGGGACTCGCTCCCACCGCATCTGCGCTACTGGAAATCCTGCTGGGACGAAGGCATCCCCTCAACTGTGTGCCTGATGCTCATCATCGTACACCTAACACACTGGTACACAGAATTTATGATTCAGAAACTCCTCGACTACCAACCCCTGACTTCCAACACTGCGCTGCTGCGCGTATCTTGCGGTTCGTTCCTCCCATACCTACCGCACTGCACTTGCTTATTCCAATCCCACATAGACATCCTCTCCAACGTCCTCACCCTCGGCACCATACGCGACAGATCCTACGACGTCCACAGAGACCTCCTACACTGCATTCTACTCTTCGGCGTCCCCGCCGCATCCGTCCTCGCCACCGCGCTGCGCGAACAACACGCCACGTCCCACCCTTTCCCGCCCGACATCTCCAGAAGCGAAATCGTCCGCATGCTTAGCGTTTTGATATCGCATCTCGACGCCGCAGCACACGTCGAGAACAGCGGGGCTAGACAGGGCGAGGCGAATTACAACCTTTGTCGCAAGGCGAGCAGGATCTTCACGCGCGTTATTGATGCGGTGCTGGATACGCCTGTGGAGACGCCGAGTAGTGCGCTTGATTGGGGCTTTGAAGGCTTCGAAGGGCCGGGGCTGGATGGCTTTGAGGGAATGGAGTTTTCTGGTCTTGGGCCGTTGGGGCTCAGTGGCGGGAATGGGAATGTGAATGTTGGGGGCGGAGGGGTTGGTGTGGATGGGGTTGATTGGGGTGCGATTGGGCAGTGGAGTCTGTGAGGTGGATGTTGGAGATACATATTGATGCCAAGCGGGTAATGTTTAGTGCTATGTCCTGACCTTTTTCTGCGCAATTTCACCATGTTTAGAACTCATACTGTCGAAATCCCTCTTCCCACTCCTCCGCTCAACACTCTTCCTATACTCGACCCACCCCATCCATTCCCTCTTCCCATCGCCCCAAACCTCCACATCCTCCCCGCTACCACTCCCAAACCCTTCCCCACACTCAACCGACTCCAACACCCCTTCCACGAAATCCCGATCCAGCGCATCTTCCACCGCCCTTCTCATTCCACATCCTTCTTCCAGCGGAGTTGCCAGTTGCTGGAAAGCGGGTTGCTGGAATGCACGTTGCGGCATCGGTGTACGCATGTATGACTCCGGATAGCTTATGTCCGCGACGTACAGGACTGTTGTAGGGTAAAGTTTGCATGGGAAGGCTGGTTGCGGGGTGGGCGAGGATGCGAAGGGGGATTGTGAGCGGTTTAGGAACGGTGCGTGGGGGGGAGATATGGGCCGGTGTGGGACGGGCTGGGATGAGGAGCGCTGGGTGAGTGTTGGGGGGCGGTTGAGGTGGTGCTTGGATTCGGCCTGGATGTGTGGTTGGGTTTGTTGAGTTGGGGAGGTGTAATTCTGAGTGGTGGGTTGGGCGGGTATAGCCATTTTCGAGAGATGATGCAGGCGATAGAGGTTCTAGGAGGTGACATACAATTTTTGTTATGAGTAGAGAGGAGCTTAAGGTGTCTGAGTACCAACAGCCGAATATATTCTCGAAATAGCGACGACTTCTTTGTCGCGGGTATGCCGGATCGGGTGAAAGGCGCGGTAACGTGATCACGCGTAGACAAAGGGCCTGAACGTGTTGTGGAATGCATTCGCTCGATGTAAGCGTATTTGGATTTTTCGAAAACGTCTAAACGCTAATCGTCTTGAAAACACCGAATCCTGAACCTCCAGTCGCCATGATGGTGCCGGGTATCTGTGGGTGCCAATGCGCTTCTTTGATCTGATCCATGTAGTGCACAAAGAGTAATTGTGGTGGCACGTCCTGCACACCTGCTGTGTCTCTGCTCTCCTCGTCATCGAGCTCGACCGCCAGATCCCATAGGGTGAGTGTGCTGTCGCCGGCGCATACCAGTACGATACTGTCGTCGGTAGGATGCCACTCCACGGAGGTAATCTGCTCCTTGTGGAATGTGTACGACGCGACTGGTGAAGGCTTGACGTCGCTGGCCATGGAAGTTGTTGGCTTCCACTGCCGCAGGTCCCAGACTGCCCACTCGCCATCATCGGCACCCGATGCTAGGAGATGGGCGGTTTGGTGCGACCAACTCAGTACGTTCACGTCTGTTTTTGACACCTTGACGCTGACTGCTGCTTTGCGTGACTTTGACCGCGCGTCCCAGATCTTAACTGTGCCGTCGTTGGATGCTGAGGCGAAAACGTGCTTCTCTGTTGGTGACCACTGCAGCTCCTCGACCGTGCCCTTGTGTCCAGTAAACGGTGTAGTATCTGTAACGAAGCCTCCACCCTGAGTCCGAGTGGTTGTGAAGATGTTTCCAGCAACGTCACCCGTCAGAAGCTTGCCCTCGGGGAACATTGGCGACCAATCCAGCGCATAGCCCTCGTTCGCCTTGTGCGCGCGTATTGTGCAGACGGGCTTGTTCTGGGTGGGGGAGATGACGGTGCCGGGCGTGTCAAAAGCAGTGAGGTGTGGTGTGACGTCGTGTATGAGCACCTGACCCGATTCGGTCATGGCAGCTGTGAGGGTCGTTGGGGGTTTCGCGGACGTGGCCTGCGGTGTCTGGTGGGCGCGTATGCGGTTCGTGCAGCTCGTCAATGGTATCGACTTGGTTTCGAGAATGGGGTCTGAGGCCTCGTCGTCCGAGTCGTCGTCCTCGTCCTCGTCGTCCTTCTCCATGCGCGACAGACTGCTCATCTTCATGACCATGATCTGGTTCTCCTTGTCTCTTGCCCGCGCCGCCTGCGTGCCTGCGACTGCGTAGACGGTGGCGGGGTACGTCTTGCGGTCTGAGCCTAGGCTGTCTGGTATTATGTCGCATGACAGACAGGGCCACGGCGCTTCGAGGGTGTGCAGTAGCTCGTATGTGGAAAGATCGGGATTGAGCGTCTCGCCGGGGGAGAGCTTGTGCCGACCGGGTATGAATGTGCCCTGATCAATATCCATGCCATCTTGGAGAATCAGCATGCGCGTTCTGCTCGAGGGATAGGATGCACGTACTCTCTCGTTCCTCGGCCTCTCTCTCCTCATCTGGCCGCCCATCTACACCCGCCTCCATAATTTCGTCCTCACTCTCGAACTCGTCCTCGAATTCGTCCTCAAAGTCGCCAACCTCGTCCTGGTCGATTTCCATGGGACGGTCGCCATTTTTGATGGCCTCCTGCTCCTGCTCCGAGTCCGCCGGTCGTTTTGCCATGTCGAGTAGCCGTATACGGCGTGGTTGTGGTCCGTGGGTGTGTGTATAAAAAAGTGTCTTTGCCGCGGGGAAAAGGTCGAACTTTTTGGATCGGCAACGGGTTCCTTAGCGCGGCAGCCCACCATGATGCAAGCTAGACGATGCACCCCAACCAATCTCCAATTGCATCCCAGCTGTCCACGCTCTCGACAGCTTTTAGTCTGCATCGCGCCTCAGAACCTCCTGAACGTCTACACCAACGCGTCATCATACAACCACACATTCCCAACATTGCGCGTGCACGTCTCGACGCGTGCGCAACGACAGCTGCAGCGGGGCTGTTTTGCAGTGCATCAACCCGCGCCTGCCCTACTCCTATTCGTCCATCTAAGACATCCTAGGAGCCTCGAGTCAAGCGCATACATAGACACGGCTGAAACTTCGCCATGGAGATGCATCCTGAGCAGATGGGCATCCGGAGCCAGCCAGATGCGCCGCCAATGCAGGTAGAAGAACAGATACAGGGCCACGTTCAAGCACCGCAGGAGCAACAGGCACAGGGCCACGTTCAAGCACTGCATGAGCAACAACCGCAGAGCCACGTCCTAGCTTTGCCTGAGGAACAGCCGCAAGGCCATGTCCAAGGTCTGCCAGAAGAACAGCCTCCGGTCTACGTTCACGTGCAAGAAGCGCAGAAGCACATGGACCAGACCATGGACATGGACGAAAGCATGAACACGACCATTACCGCTTCCACCATCGGCCCACTGCCCAGCTTCCATCCCAACCCCAACACCAACAATAACAACGGCTATCCAGCAAACAACGGCGGGTATGCACCAAGTCCCGACCCGTACGCGCAAAACAACAATGGCTACACCCCAGAGCCACACCGACCCTCCACCTCCTACTCCGACACAGCCTACCAGTATTCCACTCACACTGGCTCACGCCTCAACACCCCCTCGGATGCAGATACACCACCACGCGCCTCTTACTATGATAGCCCCAAGGAGACGCACATGGGTCAGTCGCAGTCGCGGCCAAACTCACAAATGGGACGATACCCGGCCTCAGAAGGGAACTCAAGGACAAGCTCGTACCAGGATCAGAACCAGCGAGGTGCACAGCAACAGCAGCAGCAGCCCCCTCAGCCAGAGGCAAACAAGAACGCCAGCGTCGTCATCAAAGTTGGCATGGTTGGCGACGCGCAAATCGGCAAGACCAGTCTGATGGTCAAATACGTCGAGGGCAGCTGGGACGAGGACTACATCCAAACTTTGGGTATGCTCATCCCCGAGTATCAATTGGCACCCAAACTAATAGTATTCAGGTGTCAACTTTATGGAGAAGACCATATCGATCCGGAACACTGAAATCACCTTCTCTATCTGGGATCTGGGTGGTCAGCGCGAGTTCGTAAACATGTTGCCGCTCGTGTGCAACGATGCCGTTGCGATACTGTTCATGTTCGACCTGACACGAAAGAGCACTCTCAACTCCATCAAGGAGTGGTACCGACAAGGGCGCGGCTTCAACAAGACCGCCATACCTTTCTTGGTCGGCACCAAGTACGACCATTTTGTAAACTTCCCACGCGAAGAGCAGGAAGAGATCTCTAATCAGGTACATAATACAGTCACACTCCAAACCCTATCGCCACTAATAGTACACAGGCCAAGCGGTTTGCGAGGGCAATGAAGGCTAGTCTGATCTTCAGCAGCACCAGCCACAGCATCAACGTCCAGAAGGTATGCATGGTCAAGGCAGACAGCCTCCATTATGCTAACTGTTCCAGATATTCAAAATCGTGCTGTCAAAGGCCTTTGACTTGAAGTGCACGATACCCGAGATAGAAAACATTGGCGAGCCGCTCCTGCTCTATCAAGCCGTCTAGTCGCCGGACCGCAGAGCCAAGTCTAGGTCCGATAATTACCGGTCAAATGTGATTGGAGGGAACATCGGACGTGTCTTCTACCGGAACATGAGCATGAGCGAATGACTTTGATGATTATTGCGAGGGATGCATGACTCGGCGACTGGCGTAACGTGTCATACATGGAGGTCAAAAGGGCGTTTTTCGACTTTGGAGGGTGCGAAGTCTTTCCTGACGCATTGTCGTGCTGGCGCGCTATCACGAACACGAACCATGAGAACAGTATTGTAGTGTCTTATCGAAATATGGTTTTTAGAAATCAAAACACTCCAACATAGCAGTGGACTTTGGTGAGGCAGGTCTAGCCGAGATGACGCAGTTATAGGCGAGCTAGCAGCTCCGCAACCAAAAAGTTCCCAGAGCACCTTGACTTGCATGTGAACCTAACACAACCTCAAACAACCCACCATTGAAGAGCCACCATACGTCGCGAACAGCAGTCGAAGCTAGCAAGACTCAAACTCACCAGCACGCCCATCGACTTGCGCGCAACCACTAAAACCTCGCCAGTACCATGTCCCTACCTTCACTCGCCCTCCCAGGGCAGCTCCTCGGCCCAACAGACAAATACCTCCCCGGCCCCGGCACACACATCCACGAGCAGCAAATCTACGCCTCAATAGCGGGGCCCGTCATATCCTCGCCCTCAAAGTCACACTCCTCCTCCACCACAACATCCTCCAAATCAAAACTCGTCCCCCTCCTCTCAATATCCCGCCCCCCAACCACCACCACCGACCCCGGAATCCTCGGCACCGGCAGCGGTGGCGGCGCGCCCCTCCTTCCCGCCATCGACGACACCATCCTCGGGCGCATAACACGCCTCGGCGCGCGCTTCGCGACGTGCGAGATCCTCGTCATCGGCGACACGGTGTGCCGCGAAGCGTTCCAGGGCCAGATACGGCGCGAGGACATACGCGCGACGGAGAAGGACAAGATCAAGATCGAGGAGAGCTTTAGGGTGGGCGACTTGATACGCGGGGTTGTGATAAGTCTGGGCGACCAGAGCAATTATTATGTTGCGACTGATCGGAATGAATTTGGAGTTGTGATGGCGAGGAGCGAGGAGGGGAGACTTATGTATCCGGTTAGTTGGAGGGAGTTTCGGGATCCAGTTAGTGGGAGAGCGGAGGGCAGGAAGGCGGCGAAACCGTTTTGAGGGATGGGGGTTTGGTGTTATCAAGAAGAGCTACGGAGGATGAGTCATTGTGGCATGTGGGATGGCAGGACCGTGATTTATACCCGAAGATTAGGGAAAAGAGCTACGGAGGACAGGATACTGCGGTTCAAAAGTTGCAAATCCACGGCTAAGGATGAGGCAAAAGAGCTGTGCAGGACAGGAAAAACTACTTTGCGAGTCAACAGGCTTTGGCTGAGACATTGAAGAAGAGAAGAGAAGAGAAGAGAAGCGCAGTTCATACCCTGGCATTGCAACCTACCGACTCGGACTTTTCGCGCGACCACATCCACCAGTGATGAAAGCCATGATACAGCGCAAATAAACAATGCCAGCCACCATTTCAATCAGCTGAATTAACTCGAGCCCACTGATATCCCCTCCCATCCGCCTTCTCCTATCCTCTACTCCGTACAAACACGATTCTCCACACTCCGTCCCGCTCTCCGCATTTCTTCACCACCTCACCCCCGTCCCACGCCCTCCATGCCCTCTGTCCCCATCTCCAAAGCTCTCATTTACCCCCGCCTCAAAATACACCCGGCCACCCGGACCGGACAGAGCACAACACGTTACGTAATCAAGATGGTGTAGAAGCATGCGAAACGCATTAACAATCCCAGGTGACAAAAATAAAAGTAAAGTTTACGCTAGTACTCGATTGCCGAAACTTTGTCTTCAAAGAGAGCTAAATAAAGCCTCGATGACGCTCGGGTATCGAAGGAGGGGTTGCGAACTAGTTGTCAAGGCTGCGATAGTAGGGATGAGTACATTTTGATCTGTATTGCTAAATTGTGGCTAAATCTTTGTCGCAACTACGTAGGTCTGATAGAATTCGCTCGTAACAACGCTTGCTTGATGTAACACGTTCAAATGCTTCGTGGCGCTCGTAGGCAGCCGTGATATAGTGGCAACATCGTCTCGTCTGATATCGTCCTCATGACTTCTTCCTTTCTCCATCTTGTCGTGACTTGTTCTCCAATCCCGAGCGCGTGAAGTCAAGTGTGAATGTGCGCCGTGCTTGTGCAGTCGTGAACGCTGAACGCCGTGCGTGATGCATTTCGCTGAACCTCCTTCTTGTTCATGGTATCTCGTCTTGCGTACTTGCCTTCTTCGTACTTCTTCTCCCCAATCATCGTACAACAGCCAAAACTTTTACAGCCCAGAATTCGGGGTCAAACGCCTCTCGTGGACATCGTTTCACTACAACACACCTCCCGGCAGTGGCGTCCCTCGATTTTGATTTCCCCATCCAAAGCTGTCCGAAGGCACAGGCCGAACGTCGTTGCCGCCGACTGTGCTGACATGCCCTTCTGCAGGTGCGGCGTGCTTCCGCAGCATGAACATGGGCTTTCGACCCTCTTTGTCTAATTGCTTAAACAAAATCAAAGGTCTCTCATTTAGACCTAAGCAGCGCTCCTGATCGCCGTGTACGATGTAAAGCGCGTATTGCCGCCAATCTGCGGTGATGTTGTATTTTTTGAGTGCGACTGGAAGAACCTTGTGGCATGGATCGTCGATCGACACACGGAATGACTTAAAAATCTCGACTTGCGGGTTCGTCGAGGGCGTAGAGGCTGGATTGGAGGTGGGCGCGTTTAGTGTGCTTGACCCACCAGATAATGGCGGATCGCGGTCGTCGGGATTCGGTGTCTGTTGCGTATTGTTTCGTAGCGGCCGTGAAGATAGTGGCGCGGGCGTGGCGCGGGGATCGCGGTTGCGGTCGGAGTTCATGGTCGTGTCTGAGGCCCAGGTGCCCGTTTGGGACCAGCTCGGTGTGTTGTCGTGTCCTTCATGTCCGCTTCGTTGCATGTCGCGCGCGTACTGGCGACTCTGGTTTTGGGCGTACGCCGGCGATGTCGGCGACGGTTGTGCGATGGAGTTGGGTGACATTTGTTGGCCGCCACCAAGGGATGCTGTTAGGTGTGAGGATGCTGCCACAGCTGCTGCCGAAGGATCCAAAGAAGAATGATCGATAAGAGTTCGATGCTCTTGAATTGTTGGAGAGGGGTTCTTTGGAGCTGACCCAAGGAAAAGCTTCTTGGTAGAGAACTTACGCGACAAACTGCTTCCGCCGGATCTTTCCTGCGTTGCCGGTGGTGATGTGATGTTGTGCTCGTGGGGGGTCGGTAATGGCTTTTGGCTGTTTTCTATTGTGCGCAAGAGCGGTATAATCTCTTCCCGTAACCTCTTGTTCTCGTCGATGACCCTGCTGAGGTCCTCTCGGAGGTGCCGCAGTTCCGACTCGGCCGTGTGTATCCGCTCGTCTCGCATCTGGACGACTCTGATGACCTTAGCGAAGTCATCTTGCGTGGGAGGGGCTTCCTGTGCCGACGTGTCCGCAGCTAGTGGGAGTCAGTATAGATGGATGGAGAGGGACAGGCCACATACACAGCGGCACATAGTCGTCTGGCTCCATGGGCACATTCTGCTTGACCTTGATCTCGTAAACTGCCTTGAGGATTGTGAGCCGGTGTCCGACGCTACCTACGCCCAGCTCCTTGAGCTCCGCGTGCTGTAATGCCGTCAAAACATCCCCTGATATCCCCTCCTCTAGGCGTGTGGGTTAGTATAGTGACTCCCAAGGCCTGCCGTGCCACCTACCGGCAAATGTGTCCGCGTACTGCTCCAGTCCGAGATCCGATATAAAGTCTGCCACTTGATCGTCGGTCCACTCTATTATCATGCCCGTGGGACTGCTCCTGCTATCCCTGGAATGGGTAAACGTGGTCGGGGTGTGTTCGGTGCTTAGCGGACCGGAACTCGTGGGCGAATGCTCGTACTCGGTGGGTAAGGTCGGGCTCATGACGCTGCGCTCGAACTCGTCATCGGCGTCCGAGTCCTCGTGGTACTTGGTCGCGTATGCCATGGTGGATGACGTCGGTGGTCCAGCGGCGGGTGGGCAGGATGGCAGCGAGGGAGAGTGGTGCCGCCAAGCTGGACAGAGCCTGGGGAAGGGACGGCGCCGTTATCAGCGATAGCCGTGGGCCAGATCTGAGGCTGGTGTGAAAGGCTACCCTGTCTGAGACGAAGCGAGATTGACCCGGCGTGTTTCGCCTACCACGGGAGCACGACGGCTGTGGGCGCGCTGTGTCAGATACAGTGCGAGCCGGTGGAGGAGAGACGGAGGCGTGGGGTCGGGCGTGTCGTCTGAAGTGGTGCCGGACGGTTAAGCGCTTTGTCGTCGAAGCCTGACGGGCGCGAGCGGGCAGCAACAAGGGCGATGCAATGCGATGCGACCACGCAGGGAGGCTGTGGGCGGACGCTGCACACGACAGAGTAACAGCAGCAAAGGACTGGTCGCAGCGTAGTCGTGCAGACACAGGTAGAGGTGAAAGACTGTCCAGCAACGGCGGCGAGCAGTCACTTCGCAGCGCAGACTCCAGATGCAATGCATCTCGGGCGGCTAGACGATGCAGCCGACACGCGAAGCCAATTGCGGGACCGTGGTCCAAGCTCCCCTGCAGGCCTAACCTCTGCGCCTTCGAATCCAGGTACCGTACTCCAACCTTCCAATACGCACCGTACTTGCTGCCATAGTGCATCCAACTGCAAGAGGCAAAATAGTACTACAGAACGCTGTCCTCGCCCCGTCTTTCACCCAACAACTGCCCAGTCTACCTCACCCCTTCCTTGCAAATCTGCTCGCGCCGCCGGAAACGGAAAGCGCAATCTTTGGAGATTACTCCCATTACTCTTCGACGTCACGAGGCCAACACCAAAAGCACGCACACTAGCTTCAAGCGGCTTTGGTTATCTTAACAGTTGAGACAACTTATCGTATTGCATTTCCATACCGAGTCATCCACGTTCTTACCCAACCGGTCGGTCACACCTGCATCTCAAGCGGATCTGGAAGTCGCGAGGTACCACACCCAGCGTACCTGACCTACCACCAAAATGTCCAACAACAAACACGTCACCCTCGTCACCTCCGAGGCTCAGAACCACATCTCTCGTGAACTTCGCAACAACATTTATTCGGCCCTCCTCTCCGGCGACGGCATCCGCAACATTGAAAGCATCCTCGACCGACAGCTCGCTGAATCCGGCTTCAAGGACGAGCTTAGACGCTACGTTACCGAACTCTTTCGTTCAGGACAAGCCGCCACCGTCGACGAAGCAAAGGTCCTTGCTATGGACAGAATCAGGCAGCAAATGGCGGACGACCAGACCAACGGCACCAACGGGGCGAACGGCACCAATGGTAACCATGTCGACGACTCAAACTTGTATGACTTGAAGATCCCCCACAAGGCTATCGTTGAGGGAACTAAGAGCGTCCGGAGAGAGTTGGAGAAAGTGTGCGATATCACAGAGGACTGATGATATCTTCGCTTCTCCCGCGCTCTCTCTTGTTTCTACTTCGTGCTGACAGTGGGGACCAGCGAGTTACCGGAAGTGAAGATTGAGCCTCGTGATTCACCTACTAGACACAGGGTTGACTCGCCGGATGTTCCTATCAAAATGGAAGAGGACTCAGACAACGAAAGCCCATATTCCATGCCGTTGAAAAATGAGGATCCAAATGATCTTCAACCATGCTTTGCGCCGGAGCCATTAGCCCCAAACACATTAGCACCTCCATCAACACCAGCAACACACACGTTAGCACCTCCATCAACACCAGCAACAAACACGTTAGCACCGCCATCAACAGCAGCAACATCGACATCGACAGAAATATCCTCGGCCTATGCAGACCGCTGTTGCCAGTGCCTCTTGTACAAACAGCGATGCTACAAATGGGAAAACAATAACACACGCTTCAAAGTCGCCGGCAATAAGGATTCGTGTCTACATTGCTCAAATCGGAACACTGCTTGCAACGAAAACGAGCAAGAAAAGGCTGCGATGCTCAAGCGTTGCCATGAATGTGTGATCGATGAGCGGACATTTTGGCAGTGCAATGGTGTGCCCTGCACATTATGCCGGCTGTTGAACCGTTGGTGCCGGACCCGTGTACACCGAGAAATGGGACAGAGGAGATTCACTTGAGCGAACAATGGATCATGGATCATGGAAGGACGGTCGGTGAACGGTTGGATGGGCGGGTTAGCATCATCATCACACACCACAGTGTAACTAGGTACATCAATTGAATCGTGCAATCCCGTTCTCATTCATTGGACTATCGTGAATATTGCTATCAAAGAACCCATACCCTTCTCACTGCAGAGGTGAAAAGGGCGCCTGCAATTACTGTCTAGTCACCAGGCATATGGCCGTAGAAAAAGCTAAGCGCCAACCCTTGTCGTGAACCATGTGTGAACCCATCGTCTAGTTGTACAGATCCTCATCCGCGCCAGCGTTACCGAACGCGTTCTCGCCCTCTGCCGCCTCATCGCCATCAGGGAAGCGGAAGAAGCTTGAACCGCCAGTGTTCTTCATCGACTGTGCAAAGGCCTCGTAGCGGCGAATCTCGACGTCTGTGACGGAGCGGCGAGCGGAGCGCATGGCCTCCTCGAAATGAGCCTTGGTGAGCTCGGGAACGGCATCCTCCTCATCCTCCATGAGTGCGTCCTCGTCCCCACCGGCAGCCGCGTGGGCCTTGCGGCGCTCAATGTCGAGCGAGATGGACTGCTTGATGGCAAGCTTGACGGCACGCTGGGTGATGAAGCCCAGATCGGCACCGGAGAAGCCGTGGGTGTTCTGCGCAATGTACTCAACGTCGACATCAGGTGCGACGGGAGTCTTGCGGAGCTGTGCCTTGAGAATGCTGGTACGTGAAGCCAGATCAGGCAGAGGCACGTAGACAAGGGTGTCGAGACGACCAGGACGGCACAGGGCGTTGTCGAGCTGCTCAGGACGATTGGTGGCGCCGATGACAAAGACGTTCTTCTTCGATGTCATACCGTCCATCTCAGTCAGAAGCTGGTTGACGACACGGTCGGAAGCACCGCCCGCATCGCCGTTGGAGCCTCCACGCGACTTGGCGATGGAATCCAGCTCATCAAGGAAGACGACACAAGGTGCGGCAGCACGAGCCTTGTCGAAGATGTCGCGGATGTTGCTTTCAGATTCACCGAACCACATAGAGAGCAGTTCAGGGCCCTTGATGGAGATGAAGTTGGCCGCACACTCGTTGGCAACAGCCTTTGCGAGGAGCGTCTTACCTGTACCCGGAGGTCCGTAGAATAGCACACCACGCGATGGTGACATGCCGAACTTGATGAACTTGTCGGGATGGTCGACGGGGTACTGCACGCTCTCGATGAGCTCGCGCTTGACCTCCTCGAGACCACCAATGTCCTCCCACCGAACGTTGGGAACCTCGACGACGGCAACTTCGCGGAGAGCCGATGGGTTGGACACGCCAAGAGCGAAGCGGAAGTTCTCCATGGTGACACCGAGTGAGTCAAGCACCTCAGCATCGATGGTGTCCTCGTCCAGATCGATAAGATCCATCTTCTCACGAATTTGCTGCATAGCAGCCTCGGAGCAGAGAGATGCTAGATCGGAACCGACGTAACCGTGAGTCTCGGAGGCGATGGACTGTAGATCGACGTCGTCACCAAGCTTCATGTTCTTGGTGTGGATCTGGAGAATCTCAAGACGGCCGGTGGGGTCTGGAATGCCGATGTCGACCTCACGATCGAAGCGGCCGAAACGACGGAGAGCAGGATCGATAGAGTTGGGTCGGTTGGTAGCGGCCATAACCACGACGTTGGAGCGCGCCTTCATGCCGTCCATGAGGGTGAGCAGTTGTGAGACGACGCGACGCTCGACTTCGCCGTTGGTCTTGTCACGCTTGGGGGCGATGGAGTCGATCTCGTCGATGAAGATGATTGCGGGCGAGTTCTTCTCCGCCTCCTCAAAGGCCTTTCGCAGATTCGACTCGGACTCTCCAGCCATCTTGGACATGATCTCAGGACCGTTGATCAGGAAGAAGAAGGCACCGGTCTCGTTGGCGACGGCACGGGCCATCAGCGTCTTACCAGTACCCGGCGGGCCGTACATGAGGATACCGCGTGGGGGCTTGATACCAATGGACTTGAAGAGCTGGGGATGTCGCAGAGGTAGCTCGACCAACTCTCGGATCTGTGCCATCTGCTTGCGGCAGCCACCGATGTCGTCGTAACCGACCTCGTTGAGGTTGCCCTCCTCGTCCTCGCGCTGGATTGGCTCGCCTTCGCAGTGAATGACGGTGTCTTGTGCGACGATGCCGAACTCTGGCGGGTCCACCTCCACGACCTTGAACTCCACTTGTCGCATGCCGCCACGGGCTGTGAATGTGTCGCCCTGGCGGACGGGTCGGTAGGCTTCCCGGAAGTATGGGGCGAGGAAGACGTCGAATAACGAGCCGGTGATGCCCTCGACAGTGTCTGCGATGGGTAGGACTGCGATGCGCTTGGCCTGCGAAATAATTAGTCAACATTTCGGAAGTGCATTTTTGAGATGCCACGTACGTATTTGATGTCGGGGCACGGGTGGATGGTGACCACATCGCCGTGCTTGACCCGCAGGTTGTGGCGAACGACTCGGTTTATCCGCGCGGAGCCGTCGTCGAGGTCGTCGTCTGCGAGAACGATCAAGACTGTGTCCTTGCGCTTCTTGCCCTTGACGAGGACGGTGTCGCCGCGGAACAGCTGTAGCGTCTCCATGGTGTTGTTTGAGAGGGCGATGATGGAGTTGTCATCGTTGACGGCATCGGTGACGCTGCGGGACGTTAGTTGTGCTATTGACAGCAGTTTCCAGTGTACTCACATCAACGAGTTTGGCTTCTTCTTCTTCTTGAGGATGGCGGTTGCGGTCTCGTCCTTCTGTGGCGGGTCAGCAATGTGTTCCTTTGCGGCGTGCTTGGTGAGGCCTACGTCTTTGGGCTCTGCGCCAGATGGATCTCTGCGGCTTGTTAGCGACTGTAGGGTGAGAGCACGGTGGCGAGCATTCTTACTTTGACAGATCCACCTTGGGCGTGGTGTAGTCTTCAGCCGACATGTCGCTGTGCTGTTTGCGGTGCAGCGAGTGTGTGCTTGTGCGTGTCAGGTATGAAGATGGGGTAGTACGGTTGATGGTGAGGAGAGCGGCGGTGTGGGGGGGCAAGATGGAGGGAGGCTGATGTTGCGGAGTGGGCGTGGGTGTGGAGCTTAAGTATAAGTTGGAGCTCGCGGTGACGAGGTGAAGCTAGCTCCAGTTGGCCTTGGCGCAGTACTCGCCGAACGCCAGAGTCGGTGGAAGACGATGGAATCACCACCGACGGCTTAGATAACCCTGGTGAAGGCAGCCGGCCACCACCCTAAACACAACACCGTGTCTCTTTGAGCTCCTCGCCGCCTGGAGGGCGGGTGCGCCGGCCAATCACCGCGCCCTGTACCACCCTTCGAAGCTGCTGGGTGAAACTGGCGTGTCGACGCGTCGCTCTGGTGCCTGCCTCATCAGCCTCACCTACGCCACCAATGAAGATCGCCGCCAAGATTTCGAGGTGAATGCGAATGCATTGTCGCATTCGGATTTGCTGATCTGCAGTTGCTTCCGACTCCAAAATCCGTTCGTTTGGATGATGATTTGTATGTATAGGAACAAGGGTCCATGAATGCTAACCATGGTACACGCCGTGAGGAGAAGAAGGTTTTTAGTAGAACCATCAGCAATGTCCCCAAGGCTGCCTTTTTGACGTGAAAATTAGACGAGTTCATATTCAGAGGCCAATTCACCCTACTGTTCCATGATCGTGCGTACGAGATTGCGTCCCCAGGTTGTTCGTGGTATTTCTGCATCACCACCAGTCGCGCTTTCCTTGTAAACACAAAACACTATTACGCATGGATAAAAATGGGAACTTACACGCTGCGAGTCAATCGTCATCCCGAGCCCACCGTTCCGCCCCGGATATCGAACCTCAAGCTTCGAGTTCTCCAATCCATATACGGCAACCACCATCACCCGATAAGGCCGACACTCAACTCTTCACAGACGCTCTTGAAGAGCAAGTAGAAACTTTATACGCGACCCCGCCCCAGAACACCAACTCCTACAGGAGCGTCCCCTTCGACGTCTTGACAGGGCATTCACCAAAGCTCGAGAGCGCAGACCAGGCCAACACCGACGCTGTTACAAGTAGCACGGACAACCAGAGCAGCACTGGTGTTCCAGAAAAAGGTGGGTCTGCAGTAACCTCAATGCCAATAGACAGGATCGCAAAGACAGCGTCGACCAACAATCCTCAAGGAAGCTGCCAAGATGCACAAGCATCCGGAGAAGGCAAGGACGAAATGTCTCACATTACTCTACTACAAGATCCTCGAAAGCAGATTGACCCAGAATTTGTCCGCGTCTACAACATTGCCCTCGCCAACCGCTGGTCTACCAACGAACTATACCACCAAGTCGTCCCAACCCCTCCCATCTTTCTCTACTGTAGCTTGATGCTCCCATGGGTACTGGGCAATGTCATTGGAGCCACCGCGGAGCAGACAGCTACTTACATGGTATCCGCTCTCCTCAATGGTTTCTCGCGGGTCACAGTCAAGTACGCAGCACTACCGACCCTTGTACCTGATTCGAAAACAAAGAGTCCGCACAAACCGCTGCAGGGCCTCCTTCTAGGCAGTGTCAAAGATTGGGCGTTGAAGAAGATCGAGGCATATATCGACTTGTCAGACCAGAAGCGAGACATCGTTGAAGTCGATGTCGCTACTTCGACCGGTGAGGGCATCACGGTAGCTGCGTACACCTATGTCTGGAATGGCCCGATATCCGCGCTGGAAGATAAGAGCTGGGATCCAGTCGAGTATATGAAGCGCGGCACACGTGAAGAGTCATCGCAGACGCCTACGTCGAGTCGCGGTGTTGTTGGGCTGCGCATGGGACGGAAATAGGTCATTGGAGTAGTCACGTTAAGAAAAGATAACTACGTAATCCAGACATTCTGATCACCCATCATTTCCCAATAAGTCATGTGGTGAGAATTCTCAACACTAGCAAGACTGCTTTGCAATAAGTCGTCCTGACGTGCTACAATTACTTAGGTCGACAGACATTTGTATTCTACCATATCAAAACCCGTCTACCTTTGAATACTTGTAAGAGTTTTGTAAAGTTTTTAGAGTGTTGTGAGATATACAGGCTTCCTGTGAACAATCTCGCTGTGCCTATTTAGTGCTTCGCCAGACTGCGGGCTCCTTCCTATTGAATTCAGATTTGTGTCTTTCCAATCCTTCCAAGTCACCGGACAGCTCTAACATCTAATATCGTGAATTCCTTTCATGTAACATCCTATTCCAGCCCACCCAATACACATCATCCCCCTCCTCTCTCACAGCATCATCCTCACCGCGCGTCACTCCCCGCCGCCAACTTCCGCACACGCTCACAATACGCCTGCCACACCACCAACACCTTCACCACGCACCGCACATACGCCGCCCACTTCAACTTCCCAACACCACCATCCGCGTCTGCCATCTCATCCCCGACCGCCGCACCCAGCAGTTCAACAGCCCCGCGCCAATCATCACACCACCGCCCCCGCACGTCACCCATCGCATTCTCGAGGCTTAAGATCCGCTCACACAAAACCTCATACAACCTCCTCGCATCCCCATGTTTAGCCAACGGCGCATCTGCCCGCTCAAAGAATTTAAGCTCCCTATCTCTATCCCGTGTAGAAGCACTCTGCAACAGACTCCGCAACTTCAAATACGCCAAATCCCTCACCCCGTTCCCGTTCCCCACATGAAACCTTCTCGCAACGCCCACCATGACCTTAGGCAAATCAGCTACCATCGTTTCAGCATGCCACACCATGGGCATAGCCGTGTGTGTCGTGAGTAAGCCGCGCGTGGAGAGTTTGAGGATAGTGTAGATTTCTCGCGCGGCGGGTGGTGAGATGGATAAAGAGATGCGTAGGCCATCGATTGCGATTTCGCGGGCGTCGAAGTCGTCGTTCTCGTCCTCGAACGCTTGATGTGGAATTGGTATGACGCTGCGACATATCAGGCATGTAGACGCAGTATTCAAGTGCAGCCATGTGCATATGCAGAGCGTGCAGAAAGTATGGCCGCAGGGTGTTATGAGTGGGTTGATGGTTGTTTGGATGTAAAGTCTAGGGCCCGTATTGGGGAGGAGGATGAGTGTGGATAGGTGCGTGGGTTCATTCTGCATGGCTTGGTTGTAGGTGTGTTTGCAGATTGGGCAGTGGGGTTCGTGTGGAGTGGATGGGATGATAGGGTGGTGAGGAGGGTGTCGACGAAGTCTTGGGAGAGGGGTAGGGGTGAGTCCATCTTTTGGTTGAGGTTTGGTTGAAAAGATTGGGCGTGTGCGGGATGATTGGGATGAGGGGCATTCGTGGGATATTTATCAAACGTGGGGGTTCTTCGAGGCAGGTGGTGAATTGAGGTTGCTGGTGCGAGGGTTTAAGCACATTACATCTGGCTCTGCCTCTCATTTTCACATTGCGGTGAAAGTAGAGCAATGACGTGATCGAGCGAGCGGGTCAGGCCACAAGCGCCTCGCAAACGGTGGTGAAAGTTGTAGTCGTTTGTCGCCGACATGATACGTACTTCTTGATCTTGACCTGTCTTTCACCCCATCAGTATCGACATGCAACAACAAGACCATACCAGATCAAACAACACACCGCCCTTTCCAGCATGAACAGTTCTGCAGGCCTTGAGTCCGCGGATCACCCGACGGAGATTTCTTTTGAATTCTCACCCGAAGACCTACAGCCCATATTCCCACCTCTGAATCAACTACCTCTCGATGCGGACTGGATAGGCGGTATTGCTGAAAGCACGGCGAACGAATATTCCAACGCTGGACAGTCGCCGTTTGTGCAAAGCGCAATTTTTCCCAACGCGCCAATTCTCCGCCCTGAAGCATACATGGATTATCCACAATTCGATGTGCACGGCGCACCTGGAATGCTGGATGAGATGGCGACGCCGGATGAGGGGGACGAAGGACAACGAGACTGCACGTTTCCTCCACTATACCAAGGGCGCTCCGCGACAACTTTCGAGGATGTAATATCCCAATCACCTCGACGATCGGTGGGAGGAGCACTGTTGTTCAAGCGAGCCAGTACAAATACAAGGATAACGAAAACAGGAAACAAAATGGAAGATAGGCGACTCCTTCGACGCGGTGATGCAACGCCACTTTCTCGACTTATCGGACGTCGAGGTGTGCCCGAGGATCAAGTCCGGGTCGGACAAGGCCTCGATACTGGCCTGAAGGCAGCTGTGGAGGCCATCACAAAGCTGAGGCTGTTGACGCTGCGAACAGTGCGATCTGATGATGGGAGGGGAGAGGAAGAAATGGAAGAACGCCCTGAGGGACGACAAAGCTCTGGTTGGGACCAAATACGCTCTCCATAAGTTGTGAAAGCCGGGAAACAAGCCAAGCCTGAAGACTACATCTACGTAAGTGAAAGTTGTTTTAAAAGCTGAAAAGTCTCTGTGGATATACAGGATGGTGTATTCTCCGGCTTTCGCGATCTACCGAGAGAGACGATACGACAGAGAGCGTTGAACAAGCTAGCAAAATCGGCATTGACGACTCGGAAAATTGATGACTGGGATGTCGCGACTGTTTTCAATCTTCTGTCAAATCTATACAATCTATACCATCAACACCGGTTGGGATGCGAAATGCCGAATGACTGTCCTCCGTTGGTGACCTGCTAGGCGCCAACGATAGCAATTTGTCCACTGTAGGTGCAGCTGCGGCAGCTTGCTGAAAGTGCCTAACGCGTGCTGCGCGGATTTCGTCAATCTCCGGAGACGCAGTAGGCACGCGATCTGATTCGGGCTCAGGTAATGCCAAATCTCCAGGTATTTGAACCCGTTCTGCTAATTTGGGGGTCGAAGTATGCTTTGTGTGCCTTGTGGGTGTTTGTTGTTTGGGGACTCCGTGCTGTTTTGTGCGACTGCTAGTCGCTAACTGTCTCGAAGCCTTTTCGGCCTGCTTGCGAGCGGCTGAAGAAGCCCGAGGTGATTGATATACGACCCTGGACGACTTGTGTGCTGTGGATGGCGCTGCTGTGTGCTCTGCCATGCTTAATCGTAGAGCTAACCGCAAATCTGCATCATCACTTTCCTCCACATCAGACCCGATCATCGTCTGATGGATAATACCCCGAGAAGGTGTTTCTAGCCCTTGCTGGTCCTGAAGATCAAACGGCTGTATGAGTTCAAACTCGTCCGCGGAAGGGCTCGGTGAACCGAAATCGATGATTTGAGAGACAGCCAAACGTACCGATGATGTCACACGAAGCCGTGGTGCGGATAGCCGAAGCTCATCTTCAGAGTCCGAAAGTTCGATGATGTCTTTGATCCGAGTAGCAGAAATTTTGTGCTGACGTTCCATTGAAGGCGTGACACTGGAGTGACCATCTTGAACTGTAGGGACGGTAGCCACGACTGAAGCGTTACCAAGGGGTGAATCAACAGCCGTGGGCTGTTTCGGGGTCTTTCGTTTCCTCTTTACTGTAGCAGGTGCTTCGGAAGCCTCGCACGTGTCTGCTGACTGCTTGCGTTTCGCGATTTTGCGCTTCGGCCCGGGCGGCGGTGGATCGAGCACTTCAGGCGGTAGGACTTTCTGGAGCCAATATTCCGGTATCTCGAACTCTACACGATGATCAGGATCGAAACTTGTTGCCTTGTCCCCGTTCCAGTAGCCGCTCCTCTCGCCCTCAAAGTCTTTCTTTTGCAAGCTAGTGACACCGAATGGCGAAAAGGTAAGCTTCCGTTCAAACACACGATCTTGAAGCCCGCTCTCAATCTTCTTGGCCGTCCGCTTGATAAGGTTGATGCCATGCACTACCTCACGCGGTAGTGATGAGTTTCGAATTGACATATATCTTGTAAGTAGCACCGGGCAGACCCAGTTCATATACAATCTTCCCCAGATGTTGAAGCGCGAGCTTGTTATTTCGAGAAGCTTCAGCTCGTTGATCGGCCGAGTATACCCAGGGTCCAGTTTGGCGTTGTTTCTGAGCGTCTCGTCGCTGGAAACTTTTGGGCTGTTGTATTTCACCAGAGTTTTGAACGCCGGGAAGCCTATCGGCAATGCAGTGTTTCGTCCACCAGAAGTTCGGAGAAACTCGTCCAATTGTAGGGCCCAGACATCGCATTCTCTTTGATTGCGACACATGCAGAGACTCGGTCCAAGGCCCTTTTTGACGGCCTTCATCGCTAAGCTGGGGCCGCATCCTGGAAGTCCTTTCTCATCATAATCCCCGCCGACAAGCATGGCGAAAAGAACGAGTGCTTGTCGATCAATCTGCAGATGTGTCTTCAAATCCTGAGCTGTGACAACTTTTGTATACCTCTGGTTCTTTGTGGTGTTTTCCTTGGATCGATCTTTGGAGCCTTTGTCCCTGACAACACGATCATCACGAAGCCATAATGTGCAGCCGAACATAAGACAATCAGAGTCTTGAGACCAAACAGCGTCAACGAGCCGAAGAAGCTGCATACGTGCGCATTCAGCCTCGGCCTCACCTGGAGCTTCATGGGATGGTATGCCAAAGGCTCTTAGCATTTCTCTCAAGAGGTCTCTCGCCCGATAGTCGATTTTGCCTTGCCCGCGACGTCCCCGTTTCCAGGGTCGGCCTGGCCCGTCGAAAACAAATATTAATTGGATATTGAGTGTGAGGAGGCGACATATCCTGTAGAACATGCACTTCTCTTGCCCTTGGAACGCCTGATCCGAGGCTGTTCATGTCAGCAATATATGTCATAATGGTAAGGGTTGCATACTGTCACGAATGGTGTATATTTGTGCTTGAGTAAGATTATTGAATCGCCAATCGGCCTCATCCACAGCAATCCGGAGGGGCGTGCCATGGCGCTGATAGTGCTCTTCGGCAAGCTGTGCGACGGGAGTGCTTCTATCATACTCTCGAATGACATCGAAAAGCCTGCAAGGCGTCAGTGGTTTCGACACGTAACGGTCGTGGATATGGCGTACTGAGGAATCCCCATGACGCGAGGGGGTGTTGACGGTGTAGATCAGCCGCGTTCAACACGCGTCTTAGCGTGGAATACGAGCTGGCAAGAGTGAAAAGCTTCAAGGTCAAATTTGATGAGTAGCATCGTTCCCGGGCATCTATCTACAATGGGCACATGCATGCGGTCTTGCCCTCGGTGGACGATATGCGGACAGGGGCTTGAGTTGCTCTGGGCAAAGTCACGCGTCTTTAGCGTCTTGGCACACTCTGAGTTCAACACGGTTCCTAATTTCTCCTCACGTCTCACACGACTCCGCCCGCTCACTCGAAAGTGGAATAAGAAAGATATTAGAAGTATTTGGTACAGATGACTATTGACTGACTATGTTTCACAGTCCACTTCAAACGCCCCGTCCTCGAACCCGTGCCAAAGTTCCGCCTCCAGGAAAGAACTCATGTCGCTCACTTTTTGTTGTGCACCCTTACGCCGTTCTTTGAGTGCATCGCCTAGAATTTTCGCTGTGGTTCGTGCCATATCAGACTTTCTTCCGAGGTACCACAGCGCTCTAACACAATCGTCCGCTCGCTGGAAATTCTCCTCTCCGTCGGTCAAACAGTGTAATGGCAACATCGTGTCCGCTTCTAAGAGTATAACTCCCGCTTTAGCAAATGCCCGGATGAGGACAGCGGTCCAAGGCTCAGTTAATATTGAACCTTGGTTCAGTGCGAAATGAAACTCGTGTGATTTCGAGAACGTCGCGTCATCCCGTGGACAGGCACACCTTGCCATGGCTGAGACTACTCGGCAATTGTTTTCTCGGAAATGCGACACAAAATCGGTAGAGATGCGCTGAGAGCGAGCTTCTTCCATACCAAGCTCGGAATCGTCAACAATTTCGAGCAAATCCGCCAGGAGAAGAGTGGCAAGATGCCAATGGCCTGCTAAACAAGTGTACCACGACTGGATACGAGGATGTAACTGGTCATGGTTGTGTATACAATCCTGGATGAACGGGGCGTACAGTCGTTCCCAGTGCGCATACACCGCCAAAGCCGCGTTGAGAGACTCCTCCACCTTAGGACCTCGTATGTTCCGAGTGAGAAGGGTTTGTATTCTGGTTACTTTCCGGAAGAGCACTACCTTCACTGGAGCTGCATCACAAAGTAAGGCAGCAGCTTGGTCGAAAGAGCAAGGCCATCTGACGGGACTTTGTTGGAGCCGGCTGTCCTGACGTGCGAACAGGTATCCGTCCCACAAGCCATCCGTTCTCTCGCCCGTCATGGTTGAGTCCCCATTCTTGGTCAATGCCGCGGTTGATTCAGGTCTGTCCGGGTAGATGTCAGAGTCTTCGTCCGATACCACTAGAGGCCTCTTGTTCATTGCGGCGGAAAGTGTATCGAACATTACGCCAAGCCAGAAGAGTAGATCGACAGCTGCTCGATCCGAGTTGTCCAAGCGTCCAGTGGATGCACGGTATTGCTTCGATCCTGCCTTCAGCCGTGGCTTGTCATTGCATATGGACATTCTGGATCTTAACGAATGAATTAGGCGTAGTCCTTGTTCGAGATGGGTCGGGGGCCCATCTGCATCAATGGCAAGGTCGAGTTTGGCTAGCAAATCCTGGCATTCGCTGATCCCATGGTCTGCCTCGGTTACTCTGTTTTCTAACCCGTCCTCGGGTTTGACGTAACCGACACAGTCTTCTCGCACTGATTCTAGCTCTTCCACCGGTTTTTGTGTCAGAGCAAAGACTATCTGTGCAAGCACAACTCTGAAAGATTCGATGTCGCCCGCCGCTCGTAGTGCGTTATGTGCCTCATGCCAGGCATTAATCTGCAGCATCCGGTCAAACCCGTCGTCTCGCGCTGTGTTATCGCTTTCCGTTTCGATCCTTGCACTCGCGTGAGTACCGTCGAACGGATATTTAGCGTTGCTTTTGTGGCTAGATTGCGACCATTGAGTTGCGAATGCATAAATAGCCATATTGAGTGCTTTTGACGCTGCAGTATCTTCGGAGTATGTGAGCTGTCGTCCTCTGAGATTAGCGGAGAGTCTGTCCAGCCGGAAAACGCGATGGTAGATTCGGTTCCAGTCGGGTCGAGCATCATTTATCAGGGCGACATCAGCTTTCGTACTATAAGGGCACGTTCGCTCGGTGACCCAGCAAGACAGCGCGTTCTCGAAACTGTTGTGATAAATCTTCAGTAAGCTTTCCGTCAGAAATGCGTTGTTTGTTGAATGTACAAGGTCACTCGCAAACGATATCGTTGGATAAGGCATCGCACTCTGGACAATCGAGCTCGACAAGCTGCGCCGGCGCCTTTTTCGACAAACGCGCATGACCGATCCATCTGTTTCGGCCGAAGCTTCACTCGTGGTCTTTGAGGACGATGCATACGAGCTATCGTGTTCGGTGCTTTCTTCAGACAAAGTCGGTAGCGATGAACCCTTTCCGGAATCGCAATCTCGCATAGCTTCATCGTCTTCAAACAATCCGGTCAGATCACTTCTACATTCTCTTGATATGGTCTCCATTGACATCGGAGATATGGTGTCAAAGAAAGTTGGCGATGGATCCATACCGAACGCTCCAGGTGGTCCGCCCGGGAAATCTGCGAACGTAACCCCTAAATCCAGCGGCGCGGCACGTTGAGCGGACCCTCCACCATTGGCGGCTATAGATTGAGAGGTCGGCCCCACAGCGTAACTTTGCCGATTAACTTCCTCATTGCCTGTCGGCTTGCTTGAAGAAGTTCGACGGCGTTTCGGTGGAGGTGTTGTATTTGCTTGCGGCTGTGTTGACTGTAACACGCGCTGCGATCGCAGCCAGTCGAAGGTGCACCCTTTTTTGGTCTTCTCGCAATTGCCACAGGGCGCTAACGGCCCGAAAACGTCTGCGCAGTTAGCTTCAAGCCATGCCTCTAAAGCCACGGTGGCTCACCGCTGTAATGGAAAGAAGTAGGGTTGGCTCCTGCTTTGTTGTTCTCATCCAGCAATGCATCCTCCAATATTGCTGCATCGCACGCTCTTTTTCCTTTGCGACATTGGTCGCAACATCTATTTTGTTTCCTGCTTGTCTTCGATGACTTGGCAGCGGTCATCGCGGTCGATGATGGCGACGTCCAGGCATAGTCCAGAAACGATTTTGGTTGAACGTCCACGAAATTCATGGCTGCGGTCGGGAATTGAATGCGAAAAGAGGAAAAAGTAAGAGAGCCTGCGTCGGTACGAGAGGCGCGTGAGAGGTTATCGCTACTGATATGCGCACCCCGCGCACAGCTAGCTCCACATCCATGACTTGGAAATGCGGGGAACGACGGTTACGCATGCCCTGTCACAGAGCGGTCTAACGCACACGCCTCCAGCTTCGGCGATCTTTAAAGATGGGCTACGCCATGTATTGTAGTAATGCTCACAATCTTAATATTTCCCGAATGGATTCAACCGGTACACAAGGCGACCTGGAAAGCTCAAAGATGATACTGGTGCTGACATACAGCTCTGCCACGTTCGCACGGCGAAGTTGATACTTTCCATAAGCTTCAGAGCAAGTCCGAGCTACAAGCTTCGTCCCTGAATTTTCCGGACTCCGGCAGGGACCGCCTTTGTCCACGATACTTGGTTTACCACAGCGGCGGTATTGTGCTAGATAGGTGAACCCATCTTAGCTAGCAATGAGACTTCAAAAGTCCCAGGCGCCTTGATCTTCCGCTTAGACCCACGAGTATTGGTCTGGCACCAAGCGAGTGTCAGCGCGGCGCAGCACAACATCCCTGCGCCTGACTCGCAAGCGATGTTATTGAGCGAGGGAACACCGAGCCGGAGGTCACACGTCTCACGTTCAGTAGGTAGTCCAGGGTAAGGAGACGGTGAGGCGCATAGCCGGTCAGAGCCAAAGTGAAGCGCGACATTGATTTTCCATCTCAATGTGGTGAAGAGGATGGATGCGAAGCAAAATCTCGGAATTCACGGTATGTGTAAACTTCAATCAAGCTCTAATAGCTTGATAGATCTGCGTCTCAATGTTGAACCATAAGCCAAGCACCCTAGCATCGCCGAACGGGAGGATTTGGCTACAGACAATGCCGCCAACCCCAGATTCTCGGTCACACCACCACCAGCAGTTTGGAAGTCCTGCCCAAAATCCTGTCGTCTTCGATCTTCCAGTCGGTCCGCCATTCGAGAGCATGAAGGTCAACCCCCAGCCTTGGGGAGGTTGGCCCTCGACTGGATAAATCTCAGGAAGCGGGTTGGTAAGATCAGGCTTTGCGTCGGGGATGCCCTGCCGACCAAAATCTGGAAACTTCTCAATTTGGTTCGTGAACATCAGATCGACGGTCTCCTTCTTGAGAATCTGTGCACCTGTCAATGGCGAAGTGCCATCATTGAGCAATGTTGCAATGATCTCTGTGCCGCGTCAGCGTATCGAAACCACAGATTCGATATCAGGCGGCTCACGAGCATAATCTGAAGGTTTAGAGAAAGCCCCTGCGCCGGCACTGTTAAACACATTCTTCACTTCGGAAGCTTCCACTGTGAGGGGTTTTCGCAGGAGATGATCGCGGCCGATGAGTGAGCCATCGTGTTTCCTCTGGTGCATATGCGCCAGTTTCTTCTTCAGATCGGCATTTGGGAACATGGCTGCGAAAGGCACGAGGTCAACAACGCACTTGCAGGTGCTTCTTATGTCCGATACTTACAAATGCTATTCAGCTTCAGTGGCTCGAAAATGTTCTTGTGGCAATAATCGTTCAGGCTCAACCCCGTGGCGCGTTCGAGAGCCAGACCCGCGTAGTCGATATTGAGGCCATATTGCCAGCCTTCGCCTGGCTGGAAGACCAGAGGCTGGAGAACATCCTTGATATCGCCCGAGAACTCGTCGAACCCTACAGGGTGCGAGTAATCGCGAAGCTCGTTGTTGAAGAAAGAGTAACCAAATCCAGCTTTTGAAGTGTAAATATTGTATCATCAACTGGCAGATAAAAACTGACCGGTATGGGTGAGCAGCATTCTCAGCGTAATTTTCTTGTTCTTCTCCACCAGACTTCCGTCCTTTTGCAACACCTTTACGTCTTTCAGTTCGGGAATCAACCTTTCAATCTCATCTCCGTCATCCAAGTGCAGCTTGTCCTGTTCAACCAACTGCATGCAGGCAATACCAGCAATCATCTTCGTACATGACGCAATCCAGAAGACATTATCAAGCGACATATCCTCAGAGCTGTTTACTCCGCGCTTGCCAGCGCTGTGTGCGAATAGCTCTTTGCCATCTTTACCGACGACCACCACACTTGTTCCGGGTATGTCGGTTTGAACGTTGGCGCACGCGTTGTCAACGCTTTTCTTCAAATTCTGGATCACGCTGTTAGGTAGTTGCATCTTTGAATATGGCCTTGGCAAAAGACGGAATGTGTTCTTTGTCAAGGATCGTTCTGCGACTCTGGGCATCCGAGGTACTGTCAGCACTACGAGAGGTATAAGTACATCCCCGAACTTCTTGTCCTCACTCCTCACCACATCGGACCATCATCCGGTAGGTATGACGATCTACAAGGTCTTGTCATAAGACTGCGCAGCTACGCCGCAACTGGTAGACAACGAGAAGAAGTTCCGCACGAAGGGATCCCAATTCGGCACAGCTACTTCCTTTTGGTCGTGGCTGACGCCAATGTAGCGCGGATCCGGATCCGCACCGCGCACATGCGGGGAACTTGGTAGCGTCGCTTTAGCTTCCAAACTCCAACCGAAGAAAGTGTCGAGCTAGCAGAAGTACCTAGGTACCTAAGAACAAGCCATCAAAACCTACTTCCAATATTCCCCCAGAGCATATAGTGCTCTTAGTCTTCAGACTACCTAGCCTTCAAGGGTTACCTACGACAAGGTCTTCGCGGTGCAAAATTCTTCAACGAGGAAGATGCAGATTACTTGATCGGTGTAGGAATGCGCTACTTCGATCCAAGAAACATGAGAAGGCTGATACATGTCACTTCAAGGCCTGACGATATGGCCGGAGAACCTTGGAAGGCTACGCCGGCGCTTTAGAACCAAATCTTGGAGTGAATATAAGAGCTTCTCGCGGATGGAGTGCTGAAACGCTCTGACATGTATGTGAGAATGCAGAGAAGTTGATTAACTCGCGTCTTCATGGAATCCGGGTCATCTCCGTAATATCCCCGTACTGTCCACACCTATCATACCGAACAGAATCGTTATCCTTCAGTCAGCAGAATTTGGTCGATTCTCCACGACACCAACGCGCGTCACTTTACCCTCATCTTTACTCATCAGTTGACACATGTTCACATGCGAGGACATAAGCCGCGGCCTGATGCTTTTTCTAGCCAAGCGACCATGGTCTGGCCGTGGAAGTCTATCAATGTCTGCAATGATACGAGACTTTACCATGGGTGCAGTACAACAATGATTCATGAGATAAGAATTAGACATCGTTGGTATCGTCTTACCGAAGGTTGACATATCGAAAGCATACTTTTGGAGGCTGCGTACTCTTCGGGGATAACTCCATCATAGCAATTGCAAGACTGAGCGTTCTCGTTATAATGCTTCCGGAACTCCTATGATGAGAGTTCATTGCAGCTGTTTGCATGTTAAGCTTCCAATCATACCAAGATGTTTTCAGTACGTACTGTGTCTTACCATCCACTATTGTTCAAGCTAACGTAAATATCGCAGCAAAATACAGATGCCCTTGTTTACACGCTAGCGGAAGGTAATGCTCTCAGCTGTGCTTCGCAGGTCACACACTCACACGTAATTAGGTCGTCCTGTTCGAGATCCAACGGCTCAACTCGTACTTCGAGGCAAGCCACTTCAAGGTGGAGGACTCGCTCTATTATCGGACACTCAACTGATCGAGACGCTTGCGCATTTTCCTCGTGAAAGGATACCTGAGAGGTAATTCGATCGTGGCCATGCTTGACTAGTCGGTGTACTGATATTATGTAGAGTTGTGCATGCAAAGGCTGCAGGAGCATGGGGAGAGTTTGAGGTCACTCACGACATCACCGACATTACATCAGCCAACTTTCTCGGCGAGGTTGGCAAAAAGACCAAAGTGCTGGCTCGCATCTCAACAGTTGCTGGGTCTAGGGGATCATCAGATACTGTGCGTGACATCCGCGGATGGGCGCTGAAGTTCTTCACCGACGAGGGCAACTGGGATGTGGTTGGTAACGACCTTCCGGTGTTCTTCATTCGCGATCCCATCAAATTCCCTTCCTTGAATCGCTCTCACCAAGCACATCCTCAGACTCATGTGCCCGACGCTACCATGTTCTGGGATTTTCACAACAACAACCAGGTAAGCACCACCATTCTACTGTATGTTCTCCTTGGCTCACATGAACGATCCTCAGGAAGGAATGCATGCACTTATGCAGCTGTTTGGGAACAGAGGCGTTCCAGAGTCTCTACGAAACATCAACGGCTACGGTGTACACACATACAAATTTGGAAAACCCGAGGATGGATCATTTAAATATGTCAAGATTCATTTCAAGCCTGACGCTGGTAACGTCACCATGAAGGCGGAAGATGCAGTGCGGCTTGCCGGAGAAGAGCCTGACTACCACGTCAAGGATATGTTCAACGCAATCGAGAATGGCGACTTTCCAACATGGACCATGATGCTGCAGGTCATGGATCCTCATGAAGCCGAGACGTACCGCTGGAATATATTTGATGCTACCAGAATCTGGCCACATGAGGACTATCCTCCCATTCCGGTTGGAAAGCTCACGTTGAACAGAAACCCCGGGAATTATCATCAGGACATAGAGCAAGCAGCATTTTCGCCAAGCACCATGGTTCCTGGAATCGGGCCATCAGCGGATATCATGCTCCAGGCAAGAATGTTCAGCTATCCTGACGCGGCTCGTTACCGTGTCGGTCCGAACTATCAGCAAATGCCTTGCAACAAGGCCAAGAACGTGTACAGTCCATACCAGCGTGATGGTGCCATGAGAATCGATGGCAACTACGGGGCAGATCCTGACTACGTTCGAAGCTCGTTCCGCAAAATCCAGTCTGGTCCGCCAGATGTTGCGCACGACAAGTGGGTGGGTGAGGTGAACTCGTATACTTCTGGGGTCACGGATGAGGACTTTGAACAGCCTCGAAATCTTTGGGCGTTGTACAAGAAGTGGGGCGACGACGAGATCTTCATCAACAACCTGAGCGGGCATTTGAAGAAGGCATTGCCGCACGTACAAACGGAAACCATCGGTGAGTTCCTTCGTGATAGGATAAGAAATCGAAACTTGTACTAATGGGAGTAGAAATGTTTGCCGAAGTCGATCGAGAGATTGGCGGAAGGCTTGAGAAAGCGCTGGGCGATTCTCTCTCAATGAAGAATGTGGATCACCTAAGTGGGCAATACGGCTTGCAAAAAACCCTGGGCGGCGGATACTAGGGCGATCTGTGGCTGATAGTTAGGTGCATACAAGTCACGATAATGTATTAGTGATTCGGCCGAACTTATTTAGATTGCCAATACGTGGTGGGAAACAACCAACTGCATCGTACCATGAGTAATCATGTCATGATGCGATGAGATGAAGCAGTCTGCTTGAATGTCGGGACGTGTATAATCACATACAGGTGGTAGGGTGGGTGCATGTGGTTTCGTCCTCGCTCGCTACCGCATTTCGTGGCCGGCACCTGACCATTGAATCTAGGAAGTATGAGATCTCAAGCTCGAGCTTATCAAGCCTTGCTGATTTGGCCATTTAACCTGTGGCAACAGGAGGAGAAAGGAAGAGTTCAGCTCGGTGCCAGGATGGCTGGTGGATCACTGATAACTTACCAGCATCGAGTTGCAGGCAGCAATTTATCAAGCGCATAGGAATGCTTTAAAATCGTGCGGATGTTGGAAGTAAAACAGTGAAGTAGCTGGGGTTAGACTTGTTGTTGGAGGTGCGCTGTCCACTGACCGCCGATCCAAATCCCCGCAGTTGGCGCCTTCCACCTGCGATCAGGCTAGGCTTCATCACCACCTTTAACCTCTAGCCTACCATCGCTTGTCACATCACTATTCAACTTGAAAACAACGCAATAATCTTGGCAGGTCTTGTTACTCCACGTGAATGCGCTGCTCATCTGCAGTGGTCGTCCATGCCGCACGTGCGAACCGAAGCACACTCTTGCTGTACGCATCTTCCAATTCACGCTATAGGGACAGCGGCGTTTCCCCAACAGACCAGGCGATATAATGAGTCATGGATCTTCCTCTACTTCGACCTGAGGAACTTCAGGACTGGCTCCGAGAGCATGAACGTAGATCCATGGAACGAATGCTTTCAAAAGAAATTGACAGTGCCAATGCGGAGGTACTCTCCGTCATAGAAGGCTACTCTTGGGTGTCATACATCTACCTAGAACTGTTCGATCGAACGAAGACTTTCACAGGAACTGTGGAAGAGCTGGTCTCTGCTACCATCAAGCATGCACCTCTGAGATGGGCCGAAGCCGCGCGTTTGTGTGTCGACTTCAGCATCACAGTTCTGAGGTCAAAGAGGCTCGGATTCCATCGGTTATTGAACAGCCAACGAAAAAGCATATACTGGATGTTGGACGAAGCGCTTCTCAGAATCTGCTTAGACAAGTGGGAAGACAGTAAATCCAATGCTATGTGGGACAGAGTCATCAGACCCATCAAACTTGCATTGGCAACTGCCGAGAAAGAGCTCCCAGGATGGGCCGAGCTGGACAGAAAAGAGTTCGTGAGGTTCAAGGGCCAAGATGGAATCGCTTCAGCACAACCTTTTATGAGAGGATATTTCGAACGGACGTCAGCATTCTTAAGAGAAAGTACTAGAGTTTACGAGATCTGGAGGACTGTACGCCTGTCTGGGATTGGTCGGCTCCCAAATGAGCTGGCGAACGTGATCATTGAAGACGTGCTCGACTTTGAGGAGCTTCCTAAAGGAGATCTGAGGCCGCTGTATCTTTCAAAGGGCAAAGGCAAGGGGTGATTCTTTTGTGAAGCCAGGGACGAAGTTCGACAGCGTCGAAAAAGTCGCAATGTGGGATATCAACTTAAATGCCAATACACATCTGGTGCGTAGCTACGCCCGAGCGCATATTCTCTAGTATTCTGCACTAAAGCCGAAACAGACGATATGATGCGGGTCCCCACTCGGATATCGACCTCAAACATGCTCATCAAGAACCACCCAAGTTTGATTGGCTGGTACACATAGTATAACCAGACTTCATCGCATATGAATATGCTTGTGGTCCCTATGGATGCTGCGACATCATTGTCTCTCTTCCTCAACTTAGCTTCCATCTTGGCACGATCGAATCGTCACGACCCACTGCTCGCTCTGTCAAGAGCCACGATGTTTAGCGCAAGCAAGAGATGAAAAATGTGCTACAAGTATAGGTAAGGAGTTATTGATACTAAGAGCATTTGGCTGAACCGGACGGCACATTGAAAGTTGAATAGGAACCTATCGATTGAGCCAAGGTTGAGCCTAGAATTGAAAAGATCTCACTTCGGCCCATGAGCCTCATCAACCACAAATGACTCAGATTTTGACTTTTCCAAGGCTCTCAGTGCCCAACGACTCCAAGATGCAAGAACGGCGTTTCAAGTGCACGTCAGCTTGCGTGCAAGGCCCGTCCTTCTCGGTATCGGCAGCGGTTTTTAGGAAACCAGGACGAACGTTCCAGCGCACTTCGATCATCAATATGGAACATGCAACACGCATCAATTTACATGTTGCTAATGACCGAAAGACTCACGCAAATGTGGTTGAACGATACCAAAGCTGCCAGACAAATTTCCAGAGCGCTACCATGCACTGGCCTCGGGACCTCGGGAGTCACCAAGCGCGCCATCGAGCACACAATCTCCATTCTCCCCAAAATTAATACATGAACAGCCGTCTCTAAGCTCCCCATCCGGCCTTTCGACGTGTCAACCATTACGAGGCCGTGTCCGCGGGCTCTAAACACCGCGCCACGTTCCTTCTCGCTTAGGACCCCGCAACGATTGAGTCTTGATGTCACACCCTCTCCGCCACCATGCACCACCGCTTTTCGACTGGACGAACCCCTACCTCTGAGGTAAGGCACACAGTACCCCATATTCGACTAGACCTAAATCGTGCCTCGCCAATCTCACGTTGCCGCGAACGTGGTTGTGACTGGGCAGGGATTGGTATGATGCTACGGCACGATTTATCCGATGCCTCGCAGCTTAAGAGGTAGGATTGGTATATTTGATTGGAAGGGAGCGTGTTGCCTGGTGAAAGCCAAGTTTTTTGAGGCGGTATTGGAAGGAATGACATGGGCTAAGTCTTGATGTCATGGTGATGGGAAATAGTAGTATTGATGGCAAGAGATGGCAATGCTGGTGTGATGGAAGTGCAATCGATTGCTTGATACATAAGGAACCGCTGGTCCATTAAATGGTAGGACGTCGCACTCGCTCCCTAGCAACTCAGCGTTTCTTGCATCAACTCCAATTCGACGATGCACGCCTCTATTCTTCTCGGGCTCTTGCCCTTCGCTGCGGCTCAAGTCACTCAGGTCGTCGAGGCTCCTCCGCCAGCACCTGTGCGCCTTAATACCACCAAGTCTGGCGTTGCCCCTACTCTACCAACGCCGTTCAATGGCGTCGATACGCTTCAAGGAGCTATCATGATGCCTCTCCCTCCTCAACCAGGCTACGTCGGCCTCAATGGCACTGCACCCGCTCAGACAAATCTGCCCGCCGCGACCTACCGCGCCACTCTCCCATCGTCCATGTTCAACAATCTGGTCGGTACAACCGTTCGTGGCTACGTCGAGGGCATTGGCACTCCAGCCGGCGTACGCTTCACCGTACAACTCAGCGGTCTCCCTGAGCAAGCCCGCTACGGCCCCTTCAACTGGCACATTCACACACTCCCTGTGCCCGCAAACGGCAATTGCACAGCAACAACATCTCACTTTGACCCCACCAACCGCGGCGAACTCATCATGTGCGAGGCAGCACGCCCCGAGACATGCCAGGCCGGCGACCTAGCTGGCAAGCACGGCGGCAAGATCGCCACGCCTGGAAACTTCTCGACGAGCTTTGTCGAGCCGTATTTGAGCACACAGCCTGGTAGTGCGTACTTCTTTGGCGGACTGAGCTTTGTGTTGCATGCGACCAATACTACGCGCTTGACTTGTGCGAACTTTGTTCAGGTTAATAGCACGTCGAATGGTACGAGCCCGAGTGGTACTGGACCCGTTGTACCTGTTTTTACTGGTGCGGCTGAGAAGATTGGTGCTGGGGCTGGTGCGCTTGTTGTTGCGCTTGCGGCTGCTTTGTTTTAAGGCGACAAGTCGTTGCAGATAATTAATCATAATATTCGCCTTTCAATGTACAGTCATGTGGCTCGAGCCTTTACCTCCTAACAGTAACGTGCCGCTCGCTCCTCCGAAGTCAATGGAATGGAAAATCATTCCATGTATTTAGAGGCAACAACAGAGCCTAACTGACCTCGCAAAAAGTCAAAACAGCAAGTGAAATCCTAACAATGTCGCGTATCTCTTCGAGACTCACTAAATTAGACAGCTTCCTCCTCAGCCCTCCCCCAACTCTGGTGCAAAACGCTCCTACATTCCTTCCCACATCGCGCTTTACAAACCCACCACCTCGGCCCTGACTCTAACGCCTTGCCGCATCCACATTTGGTGTATCTAACGCCCTCGGCACTCTCTCCCTTCTTCAAGTGTCGCTCCGTTTTCTTCTCGTAGAGCTCCATAAGCTCATGTGTACCTAAGTTGGTGGACAAGTCAGTATTAGGCTCAGTTCATGTGTAAGGTGTTTGCTTACTGTTCAAATTGCACTCTCGGCACACAGCTAGTGTTAGTTTTTGGAGACCGGACTGACTGTTCGTATAGTAATTTGAGCCGCGGAACCAGCGCATTACAATATTTGGTGGCTGCGCCGTGATCGGTGCGCAAGCGCAGTAGGGCGGTTTGACTCTCTCCGACGGTGCTGGTCGACGTCTAACGACATGTTGGAAGCATTGCTTGCAACTGGGACGACACCACAGATGATGGATTGTCGTTGTTCGAGGGATGAGGGGGAGTTGTTGGCAACCCTGGCGAGATGTTAGGAAGAGCTGAATAGCCTCGCAGCAGGTTGGGAATGTCGAACGGCGTGCACAACAGCGGGTGAGTATATCCAGGCTGAACTTACACTACAGATCTGCTTGTCGCAGATCCAACATCGATGCCTTGTGCGAGGGCACGTGTACCGCTCAAACGTCTTGAGGCGTCTTTCGAAGTCGTGTGCTGGGAGGACGGACTCTCGCACACTCTTGGAGACACGGCTAAGGTGAATGATGTCGGAATAGTGCAAAATCCTGGCGACAGCTATCAACATGTCGTAGGTGCCCAAGAATTCTGATAATGGAGATGGTTCACCCCTGCTGTCTTCATATCGTACATATGGCGATTTTCTGCTCTGCTTGTACATCTCTTTCAGCTGTACAGCTCCAAGCTCGGCTTTCTGTTCGAGCCCCAGCGCGCCTTTGAAGGCAGATCGTCGTCCAACTCTGACATTAGCCTTGAAGGACAGGGGCATGCACCTGAAAAAGATCTCGGGTAGGTAATACAATATCCCGACCACGAGCAACGCCAGGACTTTGGGTATATTCAGGACACACTCAAGTGTCTTCTTGAAGAGGGTGAGCACCACGTCTTTGAGTGACTCGTTCTGCTTCTTAGCCTGAAGTAATGAGCCAAAAAATGCGACAATGTTGAATGCGGAGATTAGGGCGTAGAAAAACCTGAATTGTTAGAATTCTTGCGGAACGTGTAGCTGTTCAGGGCACTTACGACAAAGCAACTCCGAATTGCCATTCTTCAGCAAAACTCCTGCACATATGCGGAGCAGTAGTGACGGTGGCATTGAGCCTGCTTGCAGCTTCAAAGAAGCTCTCATTCACGCCTGCTGGTCGATGCCATGTATAGGCGGCTTCTGCACATGCTCCCTTGCTATGAGGGGCATAGCTCGTCTGGTAATGAGTCGCTCTTGATAAGTAGATGGCCGTCACGGTGTCAGTAACTGTGAATGGCAGGTTGAGAGGCGGAGGGAACCAGAGCGATGGTATCCATACCGCAAAATTCCAGTAAAATGCAAACGTTCCCCAGTTCGAAGCAATTTTCTCTCCAGCTGCAATGGCTGGATTGTACAGACCGCTGCTGAGTTCAATATGGTTCTTGATAACGTTCCAATGTGTACTTGCATGCGCCCAGTAGTATCCAAATGGCGCAAAAAGCACAAATCTGAACAATGCGCACGGGTAAAGGGCGAGAAGGAAGGAATCTAGAGTGGTGAGATTTGGAGCTATAAGATGCGTCGCACGACTAACTTGTGTACCATGCCTTTTTTGGGCTGTTTGTAGCCATTTCAATGCCCTGTCTATCGTCACAGGCTTTAGGGGGCCGTGGCTCGATGCCTGTTTTAGGACCCAGCTGATGGCCGTCTGATGCACCAGTTAATCACCGTCTCTTGCGCGAGAGGAAATCACAATAGAGGCGGGGATGACAGCAGTCGGATATAATGATGTGTTGCGATTCTGTGCAGTGCATTTCAGAGGGGAAACGTGCGAATGATCAGGCCGAGATGAAGAGGTGTGGCGTCAGGCTGAGGAGGCGCAGCTGTGATAACGGTACCTGAGACTTCAGCAGATAGAGTCACCGGAGAACATGCCTTGCTACTAGACTGGTGACTGAGCCATGGTACGAAAAGATGCCACCCTACACGTGCTAGAAGAGAGCACATTGTGAGCGCGTTGGATGCCGTTGAGATGCCTTGCCAAGATCCGGTGAAGATCGTGCAAGGCGTCTCATTCGCGACAGCTCCTCGTGCATGCATCTTCGCATTGCCCCTCTTTGGAAGTATCTCACGCCCTGTTACTGTTACTCCCACGCGCTGACATCATTCTCTGCCACATTATTAATGATCCAATGTGCGCCTCTCGTATTTCGGTCGGGTAAGGCAATGTGGGAGTCCACTTTGACACTGATCGTTGCCTGTCGCGATGAGGCTGGCGTGGCTCGAAGCAGGCACCAAACATTATAGACGTATGTTAAGGATCCGAAACGACATGGAAAGCGTGTCAAGAGGCGATGAGTTGTTCAGGTGCAATTCGAGATTCCCTGCCAAGCTCATTGCGCTTAGGCCGGAAGTGGTGTGTTTCCGCGGCAACGAGGGCTTGTTTGTCGATGTCATCGCGTCCGCGCACATGGCCAATGCCAGAAAGCATAACGCCTAATTTCGCGACCCACAACGCTCAAAATATACCCTTCTCCGCACTCTCGAACTCTTAGCTGCATGTATCTCGAATCCCCCTTACCGACTCCTTCATCACTTCCGGCCAGCCTGTCTTGCATGTCGATTACCAACATACACCTTTCGACTGTTAGCCGCGCGTTCACTACCTTATCACGGCAATCTCTGGAGACGCGTCGAGATGGAGGCCCTCCTGTCTCTAGCCTTCGACAATATCGCGTCCAAGGACACGCAGAAGATTCGCAAGGGACTCCGACAGATTGAGGGCATGTTGGCCCAGATATGCCTTTCCAGCGCCAAAGCCAGACAGTCCACACCCGGCCACCGACGGAACGCTTCTGCCATTAACTTGGGTGAGCAGCAAGAGTCTACACCTAAGAAACTGGGACAGCTGTCAGAAGACCCTGCTTTCCGGGAGTTCTTCCGGTTACAGGAGGGCTTCGAGTGGAATGGTAAAAATTGAACAAATGAGCATCGAGTTCAGTGCTAACGGTGATATAGTTGCAACACGAGTAGCCGACTGCCTCGAACGGATATTAGGCATGGGAAGCAGCAAAGGTAAAGTTGTCCTAGGACCTCAAACTAAACACACCTAACATATGCATCAGGGGGCCAAAATGACATCCTCATCCTCTCCTCGCTATCAAATCTACAAGGCCTCCTCCTTCTGCACCCGCCATCTCGTATCATCTTCGGCCGCGAAGTCTACATGAACCTCCTCCTCGATCTCCTCGACCCCTACAACTGCCCAGCCATACAATCGCAGGCTCTCCTCGTACTCGTAACTGCACTCCTCGCTACACCACAAAATACGCGAACATTTGAACAAATGGATGGCTTGCTCACCGTCACGAGCCTGTTCAAGGACGAGGAGACGACGCAGAATGTTAAGGTCAAGCTGCTGGAGTTCTTGTACTTCTACCTCATGCCCGAGACACCAGCTGCTAGCCTGCAACGCAGCCCAAGCAAGCTTGCAAACGCATTCGACCGCCGGAGTAGCAGCGCTAACGGCGACGACGGTAGTGGCGCAGCGAAGAAGAACACTCGATCACAGGAGGACAAGCAATATCTCCTTGGCAAATATCTCAGCAACGTAGACGCACTCGTCGAAGATCTCCAGGAAAGCGCGCCGTTCACGAGTGTGGCGTGTTGAGGCTTCTTCGCCTCGGCCAGCATCCTTAAACATTTTATTTGTCTATCTGCTTAGTTTCTTTACTGTCCATATATTTGGCTGCGTTGCTTTTGTGCTGCTCACATTCTTTCCGTGCACTATCCTACAAGCAAGGTGTTGGCGGCGTTATAACATCATTCGGATTCATCGATAATATTTCCTTTCGGGCTTACCAGCTGGCATGAGACCCACACGGTTTTCAGGCGATTCTTGTCCTGTTTGCAATGATTGCACTGCATGGAGGCATCGTTCACTGTAATATCAGGTTTCTTTAGTTATGAGAGGTCTCACGACCAAACGCCCAGGGGCCTTGGGAATACCAGATTCATGTTCTTTCCCTGCACAGTTCATTTCAGTTCATGCTATGTTTAACACTGCTCACAACGGAATTAACTCTCGGGGTGCACTCGCTTGGTTGGCAGCCACGCCTTATAAAACTCTGTATGCATAGATCAGCCTACACATGCCGCATACAGCAACGTTGGGTGACGTGATTCTCCTTAGATATGTTTCCTTCGTCGAATTCTCATCATACACTCGACCTAGCTCAAGATTTGCAAGCCATGGCACGAAGAGTTGCGCCGTGTATCAACGTCATCCGCCAGGGATGTTCGCCGGGGTGCAAGTAACATAAGATGAACTTAGAAAGATACTCATACAGCACCTGATTCAGTAAGAGGGACACTGCATTTATTCATGCGTGCAGATATCAACTATCAGCTCGCGAGGCACAGCAGTTTTGGTAAAAACACCACGCGTTAATTAGCAAAGAGTGATGTGATTAGTCTACAGACAAGGGTCAGCACAAAAGATGAGTTGTTACAGCTTGGCATATACTATCGTACATCGGATTGGACATCGGTGTCGGCCTCCGCGTCTTCGTAGATCCGACAAACCTGAAAAGCTTGCTCGAGGAAGTCGGACTATATGTTGTTAGCGCCGGCAGCATCGGACGCTAAGCGTGATCAGTCGCGTGCCCAGCGCTGATTATCTTGACCTCATGAAAAACCATCATGCAAAACCTGTGCGCAAACGAATAGCTCGCAAAATATACGACCATCAAACTGACTAGATGTGTTTCAGGAAACTGAAGCATACTGATAGCAATATTCAGCTTCATAAGGCGACAACTTACAAGGGAAAGCTTCCGCCGAAGCATCGGTGAGTCTTGCCAAATCGCATGTATGACGCAACCAATCGGGCGAATATGAACAGCAACACGCGACCAGGATCAGTAAACGGAACATCGGTTGCTTGCTTATCCAGAAAGACAGACAGACTCCTCGCACAGGCAGCTCGTCCGAGGACGAAGACTAGCCCTATTATTCGTTTAGTCATGTCATCAAAGGCCTTGGACACCTTCCGCGTGATCCGTCACGGTCCGTTGACTGGAAGTCATGTACGCGTGCGGCGCTACATATCTAGATGCCTTTGCGCCTGACTAAAAATCTTGATTGGCAGCAGGCAGGTACAGCGTCGCTTGTTTTCCCTTACTTCCGTTTGATCTCTCCTACGTCCTCGACGTGTTGACTAGAGACGGTGATACATGCGCTGGCGATAAACATTCACCCACGTCAATCTGACCGGATCGCATCGGCAACATACCCCAACACGCCTTACCTCACATTACTACCGCACATCCGCTTGCCGTCTTCGACTACTTCCCTACAAAACACTCAATCATTTTTCGATCCCTCGCACCGAATTTGACGCGTTCTTCCTTACTAACCACCCGTGGTGTACCTGCATACTCCTCCACAATCATGGGCGCAGGTGCATTCATAGAACCACTAGTTGTGGTGACCCTGCTCTTCGGAGGTACATGGGTGAACCGGAATCCAGACTATCGCCTCTTCAACCGACGAAGAATATACTCGGCCTCTCCTCGTTCCACATCGCCAGCATCGAGTATTTCGTCTGGGCGCTCGAGCCTGTCGTCTAACGCATCGCTTGTCACACACGTCGACGAGGAACCGAAATGGCGGAGGAGGAACATACAATTCTTGGGGCTGAAGAAGGAGGTTGTGTCGCCTAACACACGGCAGTTCCAAGATTACTTCTTGAGCAGGCTGCTTCAGAAATTTCCCTTCTTGGTGGAGGCATGGTATTGGGCTTTGATATACTGGGTACGTGTGGCCTCTCTTACATTCTTTTTCCTGCCAGAATATCTCGCTGACGCATATTTCAACAGGTCTACCAACTCGGCCGCGCCTTTTCCGCCGTCACAATGGTAGAAGGCACCGTAACCGTCGCTCGTCGCCACGCCCTACAAGTTATCCACCTCGAACAACACCTCCACATATTTTACGAACTCTCCGTCCAAGCATGGTTTCTCCGCCACCCATTCCTCATGCACTGGACCAACCGCATCTACTCCTTCATCCACATCCCCGGCACGATCTTATTCCTCGTCTGGCTTTTCTTCTACACCACAACGCGCAACCGCATCGATCTACCTACACACAACAGGGAGGTAGGCGAAGGAAGTCCTGCGGGACCCATGCTATATGCCGCACGCAGAAGAACAATGGCTACATGCAATCTCATTGCTTTCATCGTCTTCACGCTCTGGCCATGCATGCCTCCCCGCTTGCTGTCGGATCCGGATGTCCCCGGCCTCGTTGGCAAAGAAGCACGCAGCTACGGCTTCGTTGACACCGTACACGGCGCCGAGGGTGAAAGCAGCGTGTGGACGCAGAACAAGTTCTGCAACCAGTACGCCGCGATGCCAAGTTTGCACTTCGGATACTCATTGCTCATCGGCCTTACCATTATGACTATTCCACTTGCGCCGCAACATCGGAGGTCACGCACGATTCACGTCAGCAGGAGTTTGCGCTTGAGATTACCGAGTGCTAGACGTCTTGTCTGTTTAGCGCTAGGTGCTACGTATCCAGCAATCATTCTCGTTGCGATCGTTGCGACGGCGAATCACTTCATCTTGGACGCTGTGGCGGGTGCAATTGTGTGTGGATTGGCGTGGACAGGTAACCGTGCGTTGCTGAATCTTCTGCCATTGGAGGACTACTTCCTCTGGTGCGTGAAGATTCATAAGCCGGAACGACGAGCTGTGTGGTTCGATGGGGATGAAGAGCGTGAAGAGAGGCTTGGCAGGGATAGGGTGGTTGGGAAGGGTGTTGTCATCGACTAAGCATGTGGAAAGAGGTCAAGAGTCAATGGCTCCCAAGAAACACATGTTACGATTTCATGATGTAAGGTGCGTCCCTAGGTAGAGAGACACGCCATGTCCCGAGACTCGGCGCCTCTATTGCGAGAATTTACAGAGCTGTCATTCACATGCAATGTCAATAGACTGATTCTTCTGCTGCGTAGTAAAGTGGCATAGGTATACTATCAACATTCTTTTCTAAATTTGGCTTGTCCCAAGGGCGGTCTGGATCATGCAAGCGGAGCTAGTTAAGATATGCAGGCTCTTCTCTGTCCATCAAACCCACTGTTAGCTGACTGACTTGTTCCATCTCGTCTCCTGTCTTGCGAAGATGGCTGCTCCAGAACTCTAGGTATTCCGGTAATCTCATGGATAGTGTCTTTTAGAGACTGCTTGTCCCCCAGCAGCTTTTCCTCTTTCGAGTAGAATGCAACCGATGCAGGAGCAAGCAGTTCCTGGAGTGTCCAGCCTCTAGTGAACCACTTGCTCTTCCTGAAGGCCGGCTTCCATCTCTGGCTTGATTCACTTTCCGCATTAGGAGTATTGCACTCGACGTCTGAAAGGTAAACATAACACTTCTTTGCATTCTAATACCAGCAGAACATAGAGTTAATTGCTTCTTAAAGCTCTTGGCTGATTAATTTGTCGATGCAGCAGGTGTCTACCTAGAAGTGTTCCAGACCGTCACGCTCTGCCTGTCGTGCGCAGAAGCAGATCTTGTTCCAACTAGGTTTCTTCTGTGCATCAACGTCTTTTACACTATCATAGCTCTTTAGATCATCAAAGACCACCTCGTGCTCCCCCCAAGTGTGCAAGAGGATCGCGTAGGGAGAAATGTCCTTGCTACTAACAATGTCCTTTATCTATCTAAAATTCCCGTCGCTTGTGGTATACAGCAGCCGCATCAGGTAGTATGTGTCTGTCTGCGCGAGCGGTAGAAGAGGGCCTCGAGGCGGCTAAGGAAATCGAAAACGAACAATGGCCCGCTCGTGCAGGGCTTGGAAATGTAGCTGCTAGGTTCTGGCTAGTGCTAAGTAACAATTTGCTAAACCGAAGGTGAGGAAGACTAGGTTGCTCATTGTTGGGGCAGGCTGCGTCTCCAACACTCAGGGCAGAAGGCACAGCCCGCCTGCATTGTGACGTAAGGCTAGATAAAGCTAACAACGCATAATCGCGCGACAGCCACTATGCTGGAAACCGAGGATCAGTTCTTGCCTAAGGACACGATTTAATAGTGCAAGAAGCGCGATTTATAGGCTGTTGTTCACTGGAAGAGCATGTTGTAATATCTGTACAGCGCGCGCTAGTTCGTGCAAGGACATACTGGCCACAGGGAATCTAGGCTGCAAACTACGATATTGTAGGTGTCGGCCATAGGGCCTATCCCTTGGCACGTGAGTGACGGCCCAGGTTCTGTTCCACCTAGGCCTGTTTGGGCCTAGCTCTTTCAACCTCCTTCTACGTATATAGGCTCTCTCCCCTATAGCCTAATACATCATGATTCTCCTCAACCTCTATGCTTAACAGTAGGCTCGAAACGCAACGCAGTGACGACAACTTCACTACTAACCTACAATACCTTAAGCGGCGCGTTTTTTTAATACTGACAAGCGGCCCCAACATGGACGATATAACGCAGGTGATGCAAATTATTCTATAAATCAAGTTGACGCCGTCCTTGCGTACTGAATCACGATCGCCCCATTCTCGCCTAGATCTGGCAGTGCGTCGAACAGGCATCGTCGGAGGGCTGTCGCGCTGCACGAAACCGACCGCTGGTATGCACTGTCGTGACGTGGCGGGAGTGCTCCAACAGGAAGGCAGCTGGCCCTTGACAGCTAAGCGCGGTGAGGGCGGAGCGTGCGGGTTGAACGACAAACAGCCAACGGCAGCCATCAACAGGCTGCCCCGAACGCTGCATACAGCTCCCATCGCTAGCATGCCGCTGCCCGCTTTCTCAGCCCCGCGACGTGCCTCGCGATGCACCTTGCGCGCGATGGTGTTTGACGTAACTTACATCCCCTCACACCATCTAGTCCCTCATCCAGACCAATACCATGCGACGACTCATCCAGTTTTGGTCGAAGAAGGACGATGCAAAGGTACCTTCCCTAAGATTGCTCTCTCTTCCCCGCCCGCTGACGCATAACCAGGCTCCTGCGAAACCCTCTAAGTCCTCGACAGTAGCAACGCCTGCGTCTCCGCCATCAGTACAAGCAGCCGGTGCAGTTCTGCAGGGCTTGCAAGTAGTGTGTGAAGGCACCAACCCAGTCATCGAGTATGCCTCCTCGTTGCTTGGTTGCGCATTCAGCAGCTAACACGAGTCCAGCATCGTCGCGGTCCACGGCCTGAACGGGCACTGCGAGAAGACGTGGACGGCGGGCAGCGGCGCCAACAGCGTGAACTGGCTGCGAGACCTCCTCCCGCACGACCTCTTTAACGCGCGCATACTCAGCTGGGGCTACGATGCGAACACGCACAGCGGGTCGCGGGTTAGCTGCCAGTATCTGTTCGACCATGCTCGAACGTTGGTGTCGGACCTGTGCCTGGAGAGGCAGATCACGGAGGTACGGAGTGGATAGACTAGACACCAAACAAGAGCTAATTCGCGGCAGACGAGCAAGCGGCCGATCATCTTTGTGGCGCACAGCCTGGGCGGCATCACCGTGAAGAGCGTAGGTGACATTGTCAAAGGCCCACTAGCGCTCGACTGACACACAGAGGCGCTCATCCACTCGGACGCGGCCCGCCGAGGCGCCCTCGAAGAACACCGCGCGATCAAGTTGTCAACGTACGGCATCCTGTTCATGGGCACACCCCACCAAGGCGGCAGCGGCGTTGCGCTGGGTAAGCTCATGGTCAACGTGGCGTCGGTGTTTATGGCGGCAGACGACCGTCTGCTGCAGCACCTGGAGCGGGACTCGGAGTGGCTGCAGCAGCAGCTGGGGCAATACGGGCCGATCAGCGGGGACTTTGTGACCAAGTTCGCGTATGAGGAGTATGCGACGCCGACGGTGCTGGGCAAGTCGATCGTAGTGAGTTACTTTAAGATAAACAAAGCGTAGTAGTTACTTGCTAACGCCCACCAGGTTGTTCCCCAAGCGTCGGCGGTAGTGCCAGGTGCGGCAGACGGCGAGCCGATCGCGATACACGCGGACCACATCCACATGGTCAAGTTCGGGTCGAAGACGGACCCTGGGTACAGGACTGTGTCAGGCCACCTGCGGGTGATGGCTGCGCGTGCGGGCGACACGATAAGCAGACGGTGGGACATGGAAGGCCGATTGGACGTTGGTACGTAGACATGAACTGGCTGGTACATTAGCAAAATAATAGTAGTAACACCAAATCATTCTTAGTTCGCTCCAATGAGCCCATCGAGTCGTTCACTGTTCAGTTTAGCGTGTTGGGGGTGTCGTGCGTCGAGCATTTCATTGGCCGGGACGAGAACATTTCCGAGATATGCGAAGCGCTCCAGTACGACGGCTCACGTAAGATAGCTGTAGTGCACGGCCTGGGTGGGATGGGCAAGACCCAGCTAGCATTGGCATACGCGCAACAACACAAAGACGAGTACTCCGCCGTGTTCTGGGTCAACAGCAAGGACGTCAACTCGCTGAAGCAGGGCTACGCGGCTGCAGCTGGACGCATCTATCGTGACCACCCGTTGCTGGTGCATCTCAAGGCTGTTGCTGGAGGCAGCAATCTTGATGAAGCGGTAGAGGCGGTCAAGCAATGGCTGAGCAGTGCTAGGAACGACCAATGGCTAGTCATCTTCAACAACCACGACACGCCAAAGCTGCCAGGGCAGAACAAGCCAGGCACGTTCGATATCCGACCGTTTCTGCCTGAAGCAGACCAGGGAACTGTGTTGATCACGACGCGGTTGTCTCAGCTGCAACTAGGTTGTCCTATCGCGGTAAAGAAGTTGCGGGACATAGAGCACAGCCTAGAGATACTGTCACAGACGTCTAGACGGGATGGACTGAGTAGTGGTAGGTGACACCTTCTTGCCTCACCATGAGTGATGCTGACATGGTAGCAAGACGCCAACGCTCAGAAGCTGGCAATCGAGCTGGACGGCTTGCCGCTTGCTCTTGCTACGGCCGGTGCCTACCTCCACCTGGTGTCGACCAGCTTTGCCGACTACCTTCGGCTGTACAAGCAGTCGTGGCTCCGGCTGCAGCAAAGGACGCCGCAGCTGCTGTTGTACGAAAACAAGACGCTGTACTTGACATGGAACATCTCGTTGGACCATGTCAAGCAGCAGAGTGAGCTGGCAACAAAGCTGCTGCAGCTGTGGGCGTTCTTTGATAATCAGGACGTGTGGCTAGAGCTTCTACAAGAAGGCCGGCGAAGCAGTCCAGCGTGGTTTTCAGAGCTGACAGAGGACCAGCTCAGCTTTGACACGGCCGTGAGAGTGCTCTGTGACCATGCGCTAGTCGAGGCAGACGCTGCACCTAGAGATGACGGCGTAGAGTCGCAAGGATACAGTATGCACAGCTGCATGCACTCGTGGACGAAGCATGTGGTGAACGAGAGATGGGATGACAACATGGCCAGGCTTGTACTAAACTGCTTGGGCTTGCATGTGCCACAGAGAGATAGACCTCAGTACTGGGTCACTGAGCAGCGGCTTGTTCGACATGCTAATCGGTGCCAAGGGTTCATCAGTACAGGCCTAGCGGGGCAGGATGACGACAAATCTATGCTTGAGGCAGTCCACAACCTGGGCACACTACGCTGATCAAGACAAGCTGGGCGAAGCAGAGCAGATGTACGAGCGGGCACTGCGAGGGTACGAGGAGGCACTCGGGCCTACCCACACGTCGACACTGGACACGGTCAACAACCTGGGCGCTCTCTATCAGAAGCAGGGCAAGCTGGGCGAGGCAGAGCAGATGTACGAGCGGGCGCTAGAAGGATACAAGAAGGCGCTTGGATGCGATCACACATCGACACTTACTGCGGTGAACAACCTGGGCAATATTTACACGGAGCAAGGGAAGCTGGCCGAAGCAGAGGAGATATACTGTCGGGCACTGGATCGACACAAGAAGACACTTGGATCATATCACATGTCGACGTTGAACACAATCAATAACTTGGCAAACCTCTATACGATTCGTGGCAAGCTGGAGGAGGCAGAGGAGATGTACCGGCAGGCGCTAGAAGGATATGAGGAGGCACTTGGGCGAGATCACACATCAGCTCTTGACACGGTTAACAACTTAGGCATCCTTTACTGGAAGCAAAGCAAGCTAGTCGAGGCAGAGGAGATGTACCGGCGGGCGCTAGAAGGAAAGGAGAAAGCACTCGGGCGCAATCACACGTCGACGCTTAGCACGATCAACAACTTGGCCCTTATCTACAGAGATCAGGGCAAGCTAGACGAGGCAGAAGAAATGTACCAACAGGCGCTAGAAGGATACAAGAAGGCACTAGGACGCAATCACACATCGACGCTTAGTACAGTCGACAATTTGGGCGCCCTCTATGCAGATCAGGGAAAGCTGGTCAAAGCAGAAGAGATGTTCTGGCGGGCGCTAGAAGGAAAGGAAAAGGCATTTGGACGCAATCACACGTCGACACTTAGCTCAGTCAACAACTTGGGTGCCCTCTACTGGAAACAAAGCAAGCTAGGCAAAGCAGAAAGAATGTACCGGCAGGCGCTAGAAGGAAAGGAGAAAGCACTCGGGCGTGATCACACGTCGACGCTCGGCACGGTCAACAATTTGGGCGCCCTCTATGCAGATCAGGGAAAGCTAGTTGAAGCAGAAGAGATGTACCAGCGGGCGCTAGAAGGATACAAGAAGGCGTTCGGATGCGATCACACATCGACGCTTAGCGCAGTCAACAATTTGGGCGCCCTCTATGCAGATCAGGGAAAGCTGGTCGAAGCAGAAGAGATGTACCGGCGGGCGCTAGAAGGAAAGGAAAAGGCATTTGGACGCAATCACACCTCGACGCTTAGCTCAGTCAACAACTTGGGTGCCCTCTACTGGAAACAAGGCAAGCTAGGCAGAGCAGAGGAAATGTACCGGCGGGCATTGGACGGATATGAGGAGAGTTTCGGTTATGAAAGTGAGCACTGTCATGATATCCGTCACAATCTTCATGCTCTCAAGGTTATCTCGCGCCTGAAGCATACGATGTTTTACTTTATGCTCTTTCTTGTATTGCTTTTCGTAAAGCTAGTTCTGCTGCGGTAATGTAAATCAATTCATTTTTTGCACTTGACTTCTCTATTATTCCGTTATCTGTCATACGAGAGAGAGCACATCTATGGTGTAAGATACAGCATTCTAACTTTCATAAACAGTGCCTCACAAAAGGTATGATTACATCTTAAGACTAACGATACGGAAGCTTGGTATTAAATATTTGATGAAGTGTGCTCCATGTTCGACGCCATGCCGGATATGTATGGTAGATTTATCTGATCCCTACATGCAGAGTGTCGCAAACTTTGCTGCAACAGCACAGAAGGGGAAACCGATTTCGCTAAGGACTGTACAAGAACGCACATGGACCTGATCATCCATCAAAGCTTGATACAATCGGCCAGCTGGGTATACTCTACTTAATTCAAGGCGATCTTGGCAGGGCGAAAGAGATGCTCAAGCGAGTGCACGAGAAAGCATATGGGCCTGATCATCCATCAAAGCTCGATACTATCAGCAACCTAGGCAACGTCTACGCAGCTCAAGGCGAGCCACACAAGGCGAAAGAGATGCTCGAACAGGCGCTCAAGGGATTTGCAGATCGCTTTGGCCCCAATCATGTACGTTGCCATCAGCTCCACGACACTATTTCGAAATTAAGCGTACAGACTTCAATTCAATAGATGAATCTAAGAAGTATTGTACGACTGGGCGCTGAAAAGGAGAGAAGACACACTTGGACCTGACCACGAGTACGCTTAGAACGGTCATCAACCTGGGCAATCTCTACGCAGACAAGGACAAGCTAGACAAGGCAGAAGAGATGTACGTGCGGGTGTTGAATAGGTATAAGGAGCGCTTTGGGACCGCCCATTCTTGTTATCATGGTCTTCGTCACACTTTTACGACTCTCGGGGATAGTGTTGGGATGTAGCAGGAAATTAGTGAAGCTAGATCTAACGTCCTACCCGCTAGTTCTGTCCCTATAAATTTTGCAAGATTTTTCAGGCTGGAGTGAGACGCAGCCGCTCTTGGTTGCTAGTATCGCCCGTGTGCTGAGGTTGTTGCACGTTGCGGGTAAGGCTTGCGCTATGCGAAGCGCGTTATGCTATAGCGCTGTATTTGCTGCTTATTGCACGTGTACTGACAGGCTGACGCTAGGCTTGATCTATGAAGTAGGGCGACGTGATCCCTGCTTGCCGTGTGGCGCAAACTTTGTTACAACTGCGCTCGAGGGGAAGCCGCATTCGCTAAGAACTGTATCGAGATCGCTAACAAACAGGGGGGTATCGTCAAAGAGTCGATTAACGGCGTCGACGAAACGATCGGCAGTATGGCCAACATAGCAGTAATCCATGTCGGACGCTAATATTTCTAGGGAGTAGCAGCCGTACAATTATATTAGATTGATAGCAGCTTTACAAGCTTGCAGATAGGGGGCGCCAAAGCTCCGAACCGCCAACCTGTCTCAGGACGTAGTGTGTCTCCCCACTTAGGGACGCACCTTATGCGTTGTGAGGTGTGAAGTGATCTGGCCACTGGTAATGAATGTATCTACACGGTGTGGTTTGCGTTGCGTATTTTTCGAGACAGATACCCCTACGCTTCTCCGCTTTGGCTCTCAAAGATTTGCATAGGTACCAAGAATGATACTTGCTCTTCCATGGACTGCTGTTTGTGTCTGAGTTGTGAATAGATGATATGTTTCTCCATATAAACATGACTCTGTCCCCTTTCCTCCGAAGAGAAGATGATATATAAATATAAACGAACTATCACAAATCCACCAACACATACACACAATCCATCTCCCTCGTCCGAATCCCCCCTCACTACAATCCAACTTCTTATCCCCATTCGACCACTTCCCTGCACTGCAGCTTCCAGTCATTATCCTCCTTCTTGCCCATAGTCCACTAGCACACACGCCCATAGCGCACGTACTTGAACGGCAACTCACTGACCGTGTCTTTTGTGCCGTACTGGTACTCGCCATCTAACAAAGGTCCTTAGGAGCCTATTCTGTGATCGAGGAAGATTTGCTTCTTTGGCGCGAGGTTAACCTGTTCGCGGTGTTGTCCGGATGTGTAGATGCCTGTTGCGAGTTTGTGGTATGTTTTGGGACTGGTGGTGATGATGTTTTTGCGAAACGTGACGTTTTGAGTGTACTGTTTGTACAGAGGCTGACTGGGCTGTGAGTGAGCGTGCTGTTTGTGTCGTGGTGATCGGTGCTGTTTGTGTCGTATATGCCTGTGCTGTTTGTGTACCTTCTAGTAAAGCGATTTGTGTACTTTCTAGTAAAGCGATTTATGTACCTTCTCGCAATGCTATTTGTGTTGTTTGTAGCAGTGCTGTTCGTGCCATATTTGCCGGTGCTGTTCGTGTGGCTTATGCTAGTGCAGTTGGTGCCGTTCACACCAGTGCTGGTGCTGTTGAAACTAATTATGTTGGCGGGAACGGTGATTTTTTACCTGGACCAACGAGACATTGTTCAGTCAGAACGATGTGGAAGCTGAGCTCGTCGCGGGCCTCTTTGGTGGGTGTAGGTTTTCCTCTTGCGGCGACACGTTGGGGGATGGCAGGTATAGGGGATACCTGTGCGGCGGATGCACGAGTGGCTAGGGGTATATTATCGTCATCGGCGATGACATCAACCGACGGGGATGGAGTGCCGAGAGTTTGTGGGAGGTGGGGATGGCGCTCAAGTTGGGGATTTGAGCGCCCGATCAATTCATCGTCATCAACAACGGCGACGTAACAGTCCATTCCATGTTCCTAGTATCTGTTAGCGGAATGTATGCGGTGCAGAAGATGCATGGCTTACTCTTTGAGCGGCGGCGTGCTTAGTGCAATCAAGTTCAGATGACGTCCAAGGTCTAGAAATACAATAGCCGCAGTTGTCTTTACCCACTATATCCTGAGTCCATTTGCAGTCACCATCAGCGAAGTTGAGTGAGCGCTGGTAGTATTCAATTGTGTTCTCGTTAGTTGCCGAATTCAGTCTCAGATAATAAAAAAAGAACTTACAGACACCGACCCACAAATCATGACGATAGGCAATGGGGATAGCGTTGATCTTTTTTCCATCCTCGAATGTCAAGTTCTCTCCATTTGACTGGTCGCTTGGTGTCCAGTAGGCGTCGGCTGGATGTTACGGTCTGTGTCGCATTTTTCGCCGACTGCGATGTTAAACGGGAAGTACCCTTTGCCGTTCATCATTGGAAGTGGAGTCGGTCCGTTAGCCGACCATTCTTGTAGGAACTTGGTGGTTGATGCGGGTGACTTTGGGGCCGAATGGGCTTTGCTGAGGACCGAGGCCTCGAGCGACGACTTTCGTGGGCTCAGGCTGTAGTGATGCAGCGATCTGCTCATCGAATCCAATAATCTCCTTATGCTCAATGTTTTCGGGCACTTCTAGTGCATCGCGCTTGGAAGCGGTCGTCTTGACCCAGCATGTGCCGTGTCTCGTCTACGAAAAGTCAGCATCTATTTCGCAAAATCTGCGGTGTTATGCTCCCTTACCCGAGATACACTCATAATACTCGCGTCTGCAGGCTTCAGCTTTGAGCAGTCGAGCTCTGGGCTAGACAATGCAGTAGTCCAATCCCTCGAATCCTGACAGAAGCCGCACCCAGGCTCCCTGCTTTCGGATGTGAAAGTGCACGTCTCATACGCGTACTTTGTTACTAGAACTCTGTTAGTACTGGCTCCATCAAAGGACTATTGTAGGGGTTTCTTACTGTGTCTTTGTTAGTCGTATGTCATACTCAAATATTTCCCCGAGATTTTCTTCATTGTTTGTTGCCGCCCATCCAATTGAGCTGCCGTGTCGGAATCACATGTCTCTATGCCACTAGCGCCAGACGAAAATTCGCCAGTAGTTTGCAGAGCCTTTCCCTAGCAGTATTCGGTCATTGTGAGCTGGAAGGACGCCATGTTTGGATACTTGCCTAGCGTGCCACCATCGACAGGGAAGTCGGTACGCTCCTTCAGCGTCTTGGAGTCGCGCTGTGGTGCCGGAATGGCAGATGCAACGGCTGCAATGCCGAGCAGCAAGGCTTGGGTCCTCATAACTACGTAATAGTGATACGTGATAATTTAAATGTGAGCTGTGTTGTGCTGTGTGAAGCCGTCTCATAAACTATTGGTTTGATCGTGCTTGAGCACTTAGGTAAACTGAGAATATTTTGTTGGGTCTGAAATGTCTCAATAATAGAAAAATAAGAACCGAAAGAAGCGGTATGTAAATGAGCGTATAGGGTGAAGTAAAAAATGGTAGTGTGCAAATGAAGCACTGCTTCACAAAACAGAATGCGCGAGATCGAAGAAGAAATCGAAGATTTCCTGTTCTGTAGTACAAGGCGAGATGGTCTCATTGACCGAGACAAAGAAAGCAGAGAGGAGCATTGCCTTCAAGGATGGTACATGACCCACTGAATGGGATTGCCACTGGAATGCCTGCATTACATTGAACAGACAATGGCGTCTCAAAGACCTTTTCGCCGTAACAAAGAAACTGCGGTCCTCGGTCCTTCGAAGCTCGCGTGCTGATAAACTCTCAGCACCACATGAATCGTCGCAATGAAACCACAGCTTGTCTACTCTCATAGTCTTTACAACTACACAGAAATTGTTGGGAAAGAGCGTGAGGATAGCCAGCCTCTATACAATTTATTACCTAACGTCCGTCCCTGTGTGACGGGACACCCTGCGTGGCGGGAAGCTATAGACACTCCCTTACATAACAAACTCAACAAAAGATTGTAAGGATAGATATTCTCGGAATAACAGCCTTGAGCTATAAACTGTGTCCTCTCTAGATGTCTTTTAGAAATAGGTTCTGCTTACCGTGCAATACAACAATTTGGTATAAGCGTCAGGCAACCGCCTCGCTTTAGCGGGCAGTAGAGGCGTCGAAGGCTGATGCATCTTGTCAAAATCCGTCAACTTACACGTTGTTGTACTGTTATCCTATCCCGAGCACTGCGCTTGAGCTCGAGGGGTTGTCGTGCGTCTGTGCTAAATGCAAGACCGCCTGCTAGAAGTGTTAGATAATGAGGACCCGCACACTTAACTTAAAGCAGCTTAGCTGTAATCTACCGCTGCTGACGCCACATCTGTGGCTGTGTGGCTGTGTGGCTGTGTGGCTGTGTGGTTGTGCGACACTTTTGCCAAGCGCTCTAGGACACCCGAAAACCGGCTCAGATTGGGAGCATGGCTAGGTTTGAAGAGAACACCCAGCATCGAAATGGCAACCGTAACCAGCTTCCAATACAGCTGTTCATGCAACTTCAGAATGAAGTGTAATGCACGACCATAGCCAACGCGAACGCTTCCATGCTATAGAGATAGACCGTCGCGCCGCCCTCCAGTTCCGCAGATCCGTCATGGATCCCTCGTCCGGCCCGTCCTCGTCCTTCTTGAGCACATCGCAACCGATACATATACTAAACAATGGCCGGATATTGTTTCAGCTCGCTGAAGGAGAATATCGAGAGTTGGGTGGCGCCCGAAGAACAGTGTGGGCAGGTCTCGCACAGCGGGCATAGCAGGAGAGACAGACTAGATGGCATGATACAGAACACCGAGATTCGAGTCTAGGCTTCGGCAAGCGGAGTGAGTGTTACTGGAAGGTCGCCGTTGTTGCACGCACACTCAAAAGGGGAAAAGGTCTGCATACCTTAAGGATACAGCTGTCATACGGTCATATAACGAATAGGACCTTGCATAAGCATTGCAGTCATCAGGGCTGTAAAGAAGTGCTTTAGTTAATACTTAAGGGTAGTGAGGAGTTTGGATCGTAGATGCTCATGAGCGCTGGTAAAGGTATAGCAAAGATTTGATTGTAGCTGTGTTTGAGGAAGTTACTACGCTATCTAAGGTTGCATGCTGGCCTGTCATCGATGATGACCCTTCTGTGGGAAGAGAGCAGAGGTGAAGAAGAAGGTTGATTGTTCTATAGAGTAGACAAGCAAGATTATATACAAGAGTACGCGTAAGCATATGATGTGGAAAGAGTGGCTGTGGAAGCTATAGAAGGTACCAGAATGTACCGTGCTCATGTAAGCTCATGTATCGGACCGATAGGGGATCACAATGTACCGATGAGGTTGAGCTGCTAGGTCTGACACCTTCTATCTCTTCACAGTGCTATCCAGTGCCGACGTTAATGGCAAGGGTATGGCTAGAGCGGGTCGGCCTGCCCTGTTAGCGCCGGCGGGGTGCAAGAACCTTCTTTGCGCGCATCTAGCTTGGTGGGGCTTTAGCCGACAAGGCAACCCTCATTAACAGCCGGGTAGTATCGCTCTAACAACAACACCAGACTTATCACTTCATTCGACATCTCTATTACAAACAGATAGGTTCAGACGTGTAGACATTATAATATTACCATGTCCCAGTACCGTCATACTCCGCTTTCACTAGGACGTGACAGTATTCGCCTACTCCGCCTCATGCCACATGAAGACAAGGCGGCTGACATCCAATGCGAGCTCTTCGAATACTCTCTACCGAACTCGTGTGAACGTACTCACATGTACGATGCTCTATCGTATGTATGGGGTAATCCAGCCGAGAAGCTGCCTATCTTTATACACACACACAGTTTTAATATCACGGTCAACCTCCACGCGGCGCTTTCCCACCTTCGGAATCACTCTATTGAGCGAATACTATGGATAGATGCGATCTGCATTAATCAAGAGAACCAGGAAGAGAAGCAATACCAAATTCAGTCCATGGCAAAGATCTATGGTCAAGCAAACCGTGTAATCGTTTGGCTTGGAGAGGCAGCACACGATAGCGATCTAGCGCTCGAAGAGATACGCGTTTCTTGGGACAGGAAGGCTACAAATTCTTTACACAGTGAAAGGATCCAGCAAGCAGTTCTTGCGCTGCTTGAACGACCATGGTTTCGGCGCATCTGGGTATGCAAACAGTCGCTTGACAATATTCGTACAAATTACTAAAGATCATTTAGATACTCCAGGAAGTTGCCGCAGCTCGACATGTCTTGGTTATGTGTGGATCTAAGATGATCGACGGATACGTCTTCTGCTTAGGTGTTGATTCATTGAAGGATTTCTACAATGTTTGCCCAGACTTGCAGGACTTGATCCGCCCAGTAACCCACCTAATCAGAGGAGCTATCTTCAGACCTGCCTACTCAACGGGTAGTTTGGGCAGGTCTTCTCTAGATATATGTCCACTAAGCGAGTTGATGGACATGTATCACTCCCATGAGGCTACGAAGCGCCACGATAAAGTATATGCCTTGCTCGGCATGAGCTCGGATGATATTAGCAAAATTGGCCTCTTGCCTGACTACGGAGTTCCATGGGAGGAGCTCTTGCAGCGACTGGCCAAGTTTCTTTTGCATGAGAAGATATCTGTGGAGACTTGGCAGAACAGGGAGATTGTAGTGATCAAGAGCAAGGGCTGTATCCTCGGTAAAGTTACTTCAGTGCAGAGCAATATGGCTCGTGGTGACAGACAGGGTGTGAATGTCACGTTCATGAACATACCAAGGCAGCCAGGAGGAAGGGGAGGGTGGAGCGCTTACTGGACCCTCCAGGTTTCGGCAAAACCCCTCCGAGAGGGGGACTTTATCTGCCTTCTCCAAGGAGCTTTAAAGCCTACGATCATCAGGCTATGCAATGACCATTTTAGCATCATTATGGTTGCAGCTTCTCCCCAGGAGCATATAGAAACGAAGAGTCCACACATTAAGCGGCTAACACTCTCTAATTCGAAAAACATCTTCACCCGCGATTTTCTACTTGTCTGGGACTGGGAAAACACTCTTAATCTTCAAGAGCAAAAACGATACGAAACCGTGATAAGAACAGACTGTTTGGTGTCGGAACGTTCAAAGACAGAGCCAGGAACGTACCTGGAGAACGCAACCAGAACATGGAACGTTGCGCTGATATTAGGAGACTTAGAAGAGTATGGAAAGGCAGGAGAGAAGCTCCAAGAGGCTGTGAATGGCTATGAGATAGCGTTTGGAAAAGTGAATTCGAACACGCTAGGCAGCCAATACGAAGGTCAGACGTCGCTAGTGTGGGCCGCAGGGAACGGTTACTATGGGGTAGTGAACTTACTACTTGCGCAAGGTGACATTGATTTAGATTTAAAGGATGGAAACGGACGGACGCCACTATGGTGGGCGGCAAAGAACGGGCACGAGGCAGTAGTCAAGGTGCTGCTAGAGACAAGCAAGGTCGACGTTGACTCAAAGGACAGCCAAGATGGACAGACGCCGCTATTGTTAGCGGCACAGAACGGGCACGAGGCAGTAGTCAAGATGCTGCTAGAGACAGGCAGGGTCGACGTCGACTCAAAGGACAGCCAAGCCAGACGGACGCCGCTATGGTGGGCGGCACAGAACGGGCATGAGGCAGTAGTTAAGATGCTGCTAGAGACAGGCAAGGTCGACGTCGACTCAAAGGACAGCCAAGCCGGACGGACGCCGCTATGGTGGGCGGCACGGAACGGGCACAAGGCAGTAGTCAAGATGCTGCTAGAGACAGACAAGGTCAATGTCAACTTAAAGGCCAATGTTTACCGACAGACGCCGCTATGGTGGGCGGCACAGAACGGGCACAAGGCAGTAGTCAAGATGCTGCTAGAGACAGGCAGGGTTGATGTCAACTTAAAGGACAATTATTACCGACAGACGCCGCTAGCGTTGGCGGCACGGAAGGGGCACAAGGCAGTAGTCAAGATGCTGCTAGAGACAGGCAAGGTCGATGTCGACCCAAAGGACAGTGAGTACGGACAGACGCCGCTATCGTTGGCGGCACAGTACGGGCGCGAGGCAGTAGTCAAGATGCTGCTAGAGACAGGCAAGGTCGACGTAAACTTAAAGAACAGCTGGGACGGACAGACGGCGCTATCATTGGCGGCACAGAAGGGGCACAAGGCAGTAGTCAAGATGCTGCTAGAGACAGGCAAGGTTGATATCAACTTAAAGGACAATTATTACCGACAGACGCCGCTATCGTGGGCGGCAAAGAACGGGCACGAGGCAGTAGTCAGGTTGCTGCTAGAGACAGGGAAGGTCGATGTTGACTCAAAGGACAGTGAGTACGGACGGACGCCGCTATCGTGGGCAGTACAGAACAGGCACAAGGCAGTAGTCAAGTTGTTGCAGTCACACCCTAATATCTCTTAATCTTATTTATCTTCATTTAGCTTTCTCCTAATCTACAGCCAAGTTGTGTATGTAGTAATAGTGTTGCGATAAGTGACTCACAAGGCGGATCAGGGAGGACGGCAGAAATGTATGCAGCCCTAGATAGCGTAACATCTTGCTAGGCATATGCGAAAACATGGCGGCCAGTTCCTATACCAGAACTCTGCCCTACCCTCCCTAGCCATTGTAGCAATCCGAGCTCTTATTATCCTCAAACAGCGGATCGCAGCACTTCTCCGCAACCCTAATGATCGCAGTGCTCTGGTGCTCATACAAGGAGTCGTTCGATATATGACTGTGCAACAGCTATATCTTCGAGATATGCAAGTCGTTTCCACATTTGCAGTCCCCTGCCGTGTACCCTAACCTTAACTCATTGTATTCTCTTCGAAAAGCTATGGCGACGTGCGGCCACGGCTTGGTATGTATCGGTTGCGGTGTGCTCGAGAAGGACGAAGACGCGGTTCGTCGGACAAGAGATTAACGGCGGGTCTGAGGAGCTAGAGGGCGGCGCGACGGTCAATCTCTATAGCATGCAGGCGTTCGTGTTAGCTATAATTGTGCATTACACTTCATCTTAAAGTCGCACGATCGCTGCATTGGAGGCTGATTGCGGTTTTGATGCTGGGTGTGTTCGTTTGCGCGAGCCAGACACCAGCGGCGTTCAAACCCAGCCTGCTCGTAATCCGAGCCGGTTTTCGCGTGTTTTGAATTGCTTGGCAAAAGCGTTGCACGGCCACTCAGCCATACAGCCACATGGCCACAGATGTAACTTAGCGTCAGCAGCGATAGATTACAGCTAAGCTGCTTTAAGCTAGGTGTGCGGGTCCTCCTCATCTAGCATTTCTAGCAGGCGGAGCTAGAAATGGGACAGAAGCACGACAACCTCTCGAGCTCAAACGCAGTGCTCGGGATAGAACAATGATATGACAAGCTGTAAGCTGACGGACTTCTAACGAGATGCATAGGCTTTCAACGCACCTACTGCTAGCTAAAGCGAGGCAGTTGTGTAACGCTTACACTCAATTCTTGTATTGTACGGTAAGTAGAACCTATCTCTAAGACATGTTAGGGTGGAATAGACTTTATATACCAAGGCTACTATCCCAAGAATATCTGTTCTTCTGACCTATTGTTGCGTTTGTTGTGTTGGGGAGTGTCTGTGGCGTCCCGCTACGCAGTGTAACGATGTGCCTGCACAACGTTCCCATGGTTAAACATCAACTCCGCATTGTACCCGCGTCACCTCCGGTCCGACTCCGGATCTTCTGGATCGACCAGATCGTATGGCGCAAAGCATGCTTAGCCTTCAGGTGTATTTAATCAAGCTGGTCCTGTAGATAGCTCGGTAGTTTTTTGATATCCTTTCGTACAAGGCCTATAGGTGTTGTTAGACAATCCAAGGTTTCTGAGTCTCCACGCACTCCCATATGCCTCTGAGTTGATTCACACCGTATTCGGATATCTTTCATCTTGCCTGCGCCGTTACACGCAGGGTGTCCCGTCACACAGGGACGGACGTTAGGTAGCATCTAACACTGCGCGTGACCGCGCCGTGATAACATGAGAAATAAAAATGGGTCTCGGAGTATCACGATGAGTCGTGATAATAGCTAAAGTCGCGGTGCAGGTTGGGATTGTGACCGTAAATAAATATGTGGGACACTAAGCGAGAAAAGACTTCAACTGGTCAGGGTTCGCCCCTACCGGTAAATGGAAGGTGCTCCACTCAAACCTCCATAAACACATCCCATCTCATATCATACCTTCTGAAGTCAATACCGCCCTCGATAATAGTTCTGATAGACAGGCTCGTAATACGTCTGCTCCGCGACATTTGCCTCGACCTTCCTCTTCTCGCTCTTGATTTTCTTAACCTCCTGGTTCAGTCTCTCCTTCTCCTTCTTATCGCGTTTCTCCTGCGCTTTATTTTCACGTCTTGCAGCTTCATACTTTGCCGTAACGCCCTCCTGCTGCGCTTGCAGGGTCTTTACTTGCTGTCTGACTTCCTTGCGTTGTGAACTTTGATTGCGCGCTTCTTCGCGAAGGACGCGTCTGTTTTCTTCCTTGGCGGACTCGAGGGTCGACTGTGCTTGTTGGGATAGTTGGGTTGAGTCATATTTGAGGTTCTCAATGGCGGAGGTGTATTTCTGATCTCGTTGGGCTTGCTTGGCGTCTATGTGCTGCTTGAGAGCCTGCTTGTCTTTCTCGAAGTCTTTTTCTAGAGCGATGGCTATGCCGACTTCCGTGCTTCGACCAGCAGTTGTGTCTTCGAATTCCTTTCGTTGTAAGACCATTTCTCTTTGGACCGAGAGGCCCTTCGCTTTGCTATCGGCGAAACGTTCAAGGACTTCGAGCGCACTTGCCCTGTCTGTGCCCAGTCGTACGACTTGTGCTCCTCGACGGACCATGTTGGCCCAGAGGTCGCCACTCTCGGCCAGTTCCCGTTCTCTGGCTTCTGCTGTGTCGACATCTACAATGTCCCAGAACGAAGTGGCAAAGGTTACATTCCTCAAGGCATCAGACCCGCACATCGTCCGAAACATGCGCATGTTCTGGAATGCTGAGCCTTGGACTCTAGGTTTCGAGATGTTGTGAACATAAACGATTCCAGACAGACGCTGCCCTAGTCGGTATGACGTTTCGAGCCAACTCACAAGCATATTTGTCACCTCTTCATTACTCATGCGAGAATCATCGAAGCCTGGAGTATCGATGAGCTGGTAGTTAATTCCATTGTGCTGGAACCTATGTGCCTGGATTTCGGATGTTTCTGCGGTAATACGTCAGTAACCATATTCTAGATATAAAACCGCTATCACCGTACCTGAGTTCAGACTATGACCGACGATTACCGATCGACTTCCGACTGCTCGCGAGATGAAAGAACTTTTGCCTGCGCCCGTCATACCCAGTATGGCCACGATCACGTCGGGTTTGGTGGGTATTTGGGGGATAGGAACCCGACTGCGCTCTTCTCTTTCAGGCAAGCTTGGAGCCCATAGTTTCTGCCCTGTTTGTGTTCCATATTCAATATCCTCCCTCGAGACGACACGAGACGACAGATCATATGATCGTGAAACTGGAGCCTGTGATCTCGATTCTATCCTTGTTTCACGCTCTGAATCGGCCCATGGTTCATTGGAAAATGTGAGAGGTCTTGCGCGGAAGGCTGTACTTATTGGGGCATTGTCATTGATAATCGCGTAATTCGATCGACTGCGAAGACCTCCACGTTCGAGTGCTGTTTTGGCTGCCTTCAGAGCCATGTTCCATGCCTTTGGTGCTTGTTCTGCGCTTCGCTCTGACGCTTGCTCGGCAGGCGTAGCGACAGACCACCTCTTAAACTGTGGCTCCTCGCGCATTTGCATCTTCTGCGAGACCAAGTGGCTTGCTCTCCAGAAAGCCGGTGTTGGGATAGAAACGTTGAGGTCGACACGAGGCTGGAGCCGACATGGCATCTTGCCACCCACCCCCACAGCCGGAACAAGCACCAACTCATTCCGCCTCTTAGATAGCCTGTGAGCACTCTCCACGGATTCCGGTGAGTGTGTATAAGCACAGCCTATCAAGTCTATGAGCATGGCTGCTTGAACAGGCCGCAGCGCCGGAAACAGATTAGTCTCCTGCAACCACCATCCTCAGCCTTGCGCCTCTTCGCCCCCCATTCATCCGTCAATGCGTTTAAAACAAACCAAGCTGGCAACCCCGCTATCTGAGAGTGAACGTTACGAGATACCACAATTGTCGGATTTCAACATCTAGCCTTACACTGCACCATCTCCATCGCATTGCATTTGACTCATTCGCAATGAGGCAACTTCGAGGTATCATCGAGGATACACAGAACCTCGTCTTGGAATCACCACGAGTGTCCTCAATGCTTCCAGCTAGGTCAGTGCCTAACGCGGGGTATGAACGGTTTGACCGTCCTGAGGTAGTCGAGCGAGAACCTCTGCGACGGGACAGCCGCAGGCCACGAACTCCCAAAGCAACTCAAGTGCCATACTACGATGGCGAAGAAGATGACCAAGATACTCTTGTACCCTCTATGGAACCACAGAATATCCCTCGACGCATGCATTCGTCCAATCCTTACAGCAATACGGCACCCGATCGTAGTAGAGAAGTGTCGTCTCCCTGTAGAACTTATTCACAGCCTGATCAACGCCCGATCCAGCGTCCACGGGATTCACCACCCACGTAAGTAGTACTAACATAGTATAGTCGCTGTTATACTGACATTGTACAAGACCGAACGACATTGTGATTCTCGTCATGGGAATCACGGGTTCGGGCAAGACAAGTTTCATTCAGCATTTCGCTACCCACGACCTGGGCGTCGGCCACGGCCTCGAGTCCAAAACGAATCAAATCGAAGTAATCCCTTGCGAGATTGAGGGATCTCGGATCTTCCTCATCGACAGCCCGGGCTTCGACGACACGCACCGCTCCGACACAGAGATCCTCCGCGAAGTAGCCGACTGGCTCAACGAAGCGTACCGCTGCGCCATCCAACTAACCGGCATCATCTACCTGCACCGCATCATCGACCCGCGCGTAGGCGGCTCCGGCATGAAAAATCTCCGCATGTTCCGCATGCTTTGCGGTAACCGGGGCCTCGCGAGCGTCGCCCTTGTAACCACAATGTGGAACCTCTGCGACGAAGACACGGGCGCCCAGCGCGAGCGCCAACTGACCACACAATCCGACATGTGGAAGTCCCTGCTCCGCCACGGCTCCCACACCTTCCGGCAAGACAAATCACGCGCCTCGGCCCTCTCCATCCTCTCCTCGCTCATCACCGCCGCACGCCCCGTGACCCTCGAAATCCAGCACGAAATGGGCGACCTCGGGCTCAAACTCAGCGAAACAGCAGCCGGCCGCGAAGTGCAAGAAGACCTCGAGAAAATGAAGCTCGAACACCGCGACGAAATGGTCGCCGTGAAGCTCGAAATGCAGGACGCCATTCGCTCCAAAGACGCAGCGTGGCAGCAGGAATTACAGCAGCATAGAACGAAACTCGAGAAACAAATGCGCGATGCGAAACAGCAGGCCGCGCAGCTCGAAGCTAGTCGCGAGAAATTGCGCGCGGACATGAAGGCTGAGCACGAGGCGCAAATGGCGGCGTTGAGGCTGCAAGTTGAGCGGCAGGCGCAGGACTTGGCGAAGGAGAAGAGCGCGCTGAGGTTGGAGTTGAAGCAAGCGCGTGATCCGACGGAGTTGAATGATTTGAGGAGTAAGGTGCAGAAACTCGAGAAGCAGTTGCAGCAGAGTCAGCAGGCGGCGGAGAGGAGGGCTGCGACGTATTTCTCGTGTCAGAGGTGTGGGTTGAAGACGACGAGTCGGAGCGTGTTTATGAGTACGCCTTGTGTATGTTAAGATTGATATTCTTCATTCTTCACGCTTCTCTTGTTGTAGGATGGAGGTTGGGATCGGGGGAAAGTGTAATGACCATCTAGTCTGGAAAAAAGGAAACGACGTAATGAAATCGAGCTTAGAGACTACGAAACGCATGCAAATATCATGATCTTCAAAGCACGAGAATCCCTAATCATTCATACCTACTTCGTACACCTCGCGTCCTCTCCAGACATACTACAAACGCCAAGCAATGCAACCCATCCAATCATCGTCCGCGCCTCGCAACGTCCGACAGAAATCCAAGCAAAAATGCCTTGTCAACAGGACTCTTGCCATCAGTACTGGATCTGCCCTGAGCTCCTAGACCACCGGCGCTACCAAGACTTTGCACATCATCGAAGCTCGATCCCATCGTCGCCGGATGTGATGTCGGTGGAATGATGATGCTGGGCGGCGCGTGCACATCACCAATACTCGATATCCTACTGCGAGATGCAAAGTCCGCTGGCGAAGCATTTTGACTGCCCTTCTGCAGCGGGCTGACGGGGCTGATCAGGCCAGACATGGTAGACTTTGGTGTCGGCGGCAGAGGACTCCGTGTTGAGGGAAGCGGGCTGTGCCTTTGTTGCAGGGTGGCGGGTATGCGAGGCCCTTCCGGCTTTGGTGAAGGCTTGCTGCCGAAGAGTGCAAGTAGAGTGTTCTTTTGGTCGGATGGGAAAGACTCGCGTCGATCGAAAGAATCTTGCGTTGCGGTCGCCGCTGGGGACAGAGCGAAAGGTACAGCAGACTGGACAGGGACAGGTTGTGGCGACGGTGAGGGGCCTTTGAGCATGTTAAGTAGACCCTGTGCATGTGCAGTCGGCATTGGGACAGGGGACTGAGCGACAGGAGGTTGAGGCGAAGGGCTTTTGAACATATCTAGCAGTCCCTGTGTGTGTGCAGTCGGCACTGGAACAGGGGACTGAGCTGCGGCAGGCTGGGGCGAAGGGCTCTTGAACATGTCCAGTAGACCCTTTGAATGTGCAGTAGGCGTGAGCAATAGCGATGGAGATGCTGTGACGCCTTGCTGTGGCCGTTTGAGGATCTGTGGCTTGAACGCTGTTTGCGGAGCTCCAGCTATCTCTGCTGTATCAGGTGGCGGTCCAGTGTGCGTGGTGTTTAGCGGGCTTTGCGACACCGACTGCACGCGCTTAAGGATCTGCTGTGGCACGAAGGCGGGTGACGGGCCGCGCGAGCTTCCGCTGACCGGATGTGTGTTCTTCTTCATTGTGTCAAAGTCGGGAGCGTTTACAGGCCCACGGACAGTAGCCGAAGTGATGCCTCCAGGTTGGGGTTGAGAGCCAAACATGTCCAGTAAACTCGGGTTGGTGGCCCGTCCTGACTTCGAGGCAAGCTGTGTAAACATATTTCCCGGAGTCGTCGGGTGTGCAGAGAGTTCAGCAGGTTCCGGAGAGGCAATTGGCGGCGCATTTCTGAACAGCGTCAGGAGCGAGTCCTGATGCGCAGACCTTGGTTTTGGCTGGGCGGGCTGAATATTGAGAGGAGGTGACTGGAAGTGCGGTGACGCAAGCTCGTTGGGATGATGTTGTAACGGATGGTGCAGCACAGGCGGCGCCATTTGGGGACTCTGACTATGAACTGCAGCTTGCGAATATGTCGGGACTGGAGATTGCTGACCGCCGACCTTGAACGAATTCAACAACCCCAGCTTGTGAGCGTTGAGATTTGGCGCAGGTAGCTTCGAAGCTGGCGGTATTGCCGGGCCTGGACCATGTGCGCCAAAAGACTGAGACTGTGAGGAATGGAACGACTGGGACTGCAAAGCGTGACCGTCCTGAGTTTGCTGAAATGCCCGAGGACCGTTCTGGTTTGGCATTTGCTGTGGCTGCTGGAACATGACACTGTTTGGATGGGGTGGAGGTGGCATAAAATGTGGTGGCATCTGTGGATGCATAGCAGCACTGAATGGTGGCTGGGGTCCGTGGAATTGCGGGCCTTGGCACGGTGGAAAGCCAAAGGGAGGTGGAGGGCCCATGTTGTTCATCTGAGGTGGGCGCGGATGGTGCTGGCCGTGTGGACTACGCGGCTGAACCGGCGGAGACATGTACTGATCGAATGGAGTTCTTGGGAGTGACGGCTGAGGGCTTTCAGGCTTGCTGTTGTTCTGCTGGAACAGGGCCAAGAGTGGGTTCGCCTGCGGCTGTTGGTTGTACGATTGAATGCTAGGCGCCTCTATGGGCGGTGATTGTACCGCGGGCCCTACACTCAGGAGCCGTTTCAGCTCCTCGGCTAGCTCTACCGACTGATCGGGCTGCTCGGGTTGTTGTTGTGCAGATACCTCTGGCAGGGCATCGCTCGGACGGTGGCTTAGTCGGGCAACGAGGTCGGCGAAGGTGTCGTTTGGCTGCGGTGGTGGGATAGGAGCGATCCTGAGCAACTCATATGTCTCGGCCTGCGTGTCCTCGTCGTCTGTGATAGGTATTCCGACGGCCGGTGCTAGATACTGTGTGCTGCTACGCACTCTCTGCCTATCGAGCTTGTGCTGCTGCTTGATCCACGCCTTCAGCGGCCCCAGAAACGGCGCAACCATGTAGAAGCTGCTCTCCTTGATCATGTCCTGCCCCGGTATCTGCTGCTGCGCCTGGTTCTTCCGCCGCAGCGTGGGCAGGTCCGTGAGCTTGTACCAGTCGATCTTGGAAATCTCTTTGCGCGTCTGCGGCTCGAAGGGATAGTCTTCCGGCACGCCGCGAAAGACGTACAGCATCATGCTCTGCTCGCGCATGGTGACGGTGATCTTCTTCATCTCCTCGTCCGGCAGCACCAAATCCGAGACGCGCAGATCATGGCCCGTCTCCTCCCAGACCTCGCGCACGGCGCAGTCCAGGTCTGTCTCCTCCTTGTTGATCTTGCCGCGGGGGAAGCTCCACTTGGCGCCCTTCTTCCAGCCCTTGACCAGCACTGCCTTGGTCATGTCCTGGTTCAGCATGATGGCGCCGCGGACCGGCACGCGGATCTTGTACGCGAGGAACTGGTCGTACGCCTGCTGGTGCAGCTCCTCCGAATACGCCGAGAACAGCGGGCAGTGCTGGAACATGAGCTGGGAGAACTTGCGCAGGTGCATCGAGGGCAGGTTGTTGGGGTCCAGCGGACGGATGAAGTCTTCGTAGAACCATTGTGCCTCCTCGATCTGGAAGCAGATGCGCTCCACAGACTGCAGCTCCTCGTTGGGCAGGTTCACGATGAAGCGCACGCACAGGTCGTCGAGCCAGTCAACGAGCGTCATCTTGGTATTCGACATGGCGGGGGTGTGTCTGGCCCGTGTCGAGCATGCCGCGGGCACGGGGGGTAGTGGGGAGCTGTCGCGTTGTTATGGTTGTGAAGGCCGGTTGCGCAGAAGCGAGCGTTCTAGGTCGACAATAGTGGTGGTGGTGTGCGGTGCACAGCCACGGGTGGAAGTATGTCGAAGAAATATATGCGCACGTGTAGAGAATGTGATAGTGGCTAGTGGGTGTGGGTGAAGGTGGTGTATGGCTGGCTAACACCGGAGCTCGAAGCTCAAAGTCTGGTCTGGTCCCTTCGGCAGGCGCGATCGTCGTTGCACCGCCTCACCACCACCGCCACAGCTGCCCGGCATGACGTCTCCGTCGCGCCAGTGCCAGCGCTTTGGCAAGCAGGGCATGAACGCTCTGGCTACTCACCGCCAGCGCATTTAATAAAGGACGCCAGCGCCGTGGCCTTTTCTTCTTTGTTCTCCATTCACCTGGTCGCCATCGTCGTGCTTTATCCCATTGTTTGTCGCGAACGCACTCGTCGCTATACATAGGCCAGCGACGCGCCCGTTTCACATTTTTGGACCACAGCAGCCGCCCGCCAACCACGCCCCAGCACCTACTCTAAAACAGACGCACCGACGCTTGTACCTTTTGTCTGTGTTTGAATACAGTCACACATAAAGAGGTCTCCTTCACGGCCGTCGAGGACATCAACTAAAAACTATCCTTCTGCTTCCCCTTTCTACGTCAACCACCCCACAACACCGCGACCATGACGCAACTCGTCGCCAAGTATGCCATGAAGAAGGTCATGAACAAGGAGATGGACAAGTACAAGTCAAAGGCCCCGTCAGGACCATATGTGAGTAACCCATGGATCTACGCCCCTCACCACGTGACCGTGACTGACATGCGCACAGGACCCGTACTATGAGCAAATTCCGAACCCTAAGAAGCCAGGCAAATTTAAGAAGGTCAAGAAAGAGATCCCAGCCTACATCCCTCCCCAGGAAGCCGACGTTCTCGCCAATGCCCGCAAGACCGCCTACAGGCTCGATTACGCCCTCTTCACCTTCATGGGAATGCGCTTCGGATGGAGCTCCGTCATCGGAATTATCCCCGCCATCGGTGACGCTGCAGATGCCCTCATGTCCCTGAACCTGATTCTGAACATGAGGAAAGTCGACTGCGGACTCCCAAACACCGTCCTAATGATGATGATGTTCAATCTGTGCATCGACTTCCTCATTGGCCTGGTGCCCTTCGTCGGCGACCTAGCAGATGCCGCCGTCAAGTGCAACGGCAAGAACGTCCGTGTCCTCGAAGAGCATCTCGACAAAGTCTACAAGCCGCAAGACCTCAAGGCCCGCGACGCACAGCTGCCGCGCGAGCGCCGTCCACGCCCTGCCTCCGTCTACATCGACGTCGATGAGACGGAAGACCGACGCGACACCTTCGAAGACCGCACTGACGATGTCCGTCCCCCGCAGCAGACTTACTCTAGCCGTCGCCCGCAGGACGAGGAGATGGGTATTCCGCGCCAGGACACTCACCGCTCGCACCGCGATGAGAAGCCGGCCCGCCACGGAACTAAGAGCTCTAGGAGGCATTAGTTTGTGTGTTGTTGCGTACTTGTACCAATTTGCTTGTTGTTAGACTGCTGCATGGAGTTTGATACCGGTGCATCGGCTGGACCTTTTCTTGCAAAATTTGGCAAGCTTTGAATACCCATTTTCTTTTGTCTTCACACCTAGACTTTATAATCAATATCAATGCTCTGATTCACAATCACCCTTGTTTCTCCTTTTTCGGGATGACTGTGTTTGTATTAGCCCTCCGTTTTCTTGATACTATCGCTCTTTCCCACTGGGAATTTTACAGGGTCCAGAACTCCTTCCATCTGACCAACAGTCAAACGTCTGGCGTGCTTTCCTGCTCTCCTCGACTCTCATCCCACCTCACTTCTAATCATTCACTCACCCACATCACCGAACCACAACCACAACCACAACACACACACAATGGAGGACGAAATTGAGCACGCACTAGAACACAAACTGGAATACTTGCTACCCGTGCTGGACTGCCCCATATACGCAATCGACTACTTTCTACACGCAATGGAGCATACAATTGATTACGGCCGCACACAAATAATGCACTACTTCACCATGCCGCGCATGGAATACACCGAAGCCTTCTATGTATGCGCCGTCAGACTTGCCCTCTCATTTGTGGTCGTCGTCTTCGCCAATGCCTTCATGTGGCTGGTATGGACTGATTGTGGTCTGATACCTAAGAGCGGCGCGCGGACTACGACAGTGACGACTTTGCCCGAGGGTGATGACTTGCGGTCAGACGTGTTAAAGAACGTCTGGCACGTGCGATCAAGGCTGAACTCAGTGTCAAGGTCGCGACGACAAAGTTCAGCACCTTCCTCGCTCGGCACACACGAGTCACAGATTCCCATGGACAACTAGCTCGTAAGTCTTCTAGCCATTACTGTGCAGCACACCTACAGTATCAGCGACTAACTTCACATCCCAGGCAACCTTGCAGTGCTCTACACAAACAACCACTTCGCGAACCTCGACATCAACGCCCTCGACGAAGCCACTATGCCCCTCACAAAGCCCAAGGCAGGAGCATAGGCGCTCGTACTTCTCTGGCGTGGTGAGGCTGTCATCGAGGGACACGAGGTCGGCTATGGCGAAGACGCGAGGGGCGGATTCGCACGAGCCGTGGCGAAGATGGTTGGACGACGAGCTTCAATTGTCAAAGCGGGCAGTGTGCTAGATGTGTTTCCAAGGGCGGGGATAATCGCAGAACAGTTTTTCGACCACACATCCAATTCATCTTACATCTCGTCTCGTATGATTGACATCTTTTGGAGATAGCCAGAGTAATTGATATAACTATACACCCATCGTCTTACATTCCATACCATACACTTCTCCAACCCCAACCCATCACTCATCCCCTTCATACTACCAAACCCGCCCATCATGTCAAGCCCCACGCCCCACGCCCCCCAGCCCTCCACCTCCCCCTTCTCTCTCGCCAATACCCCCTTCCCCTCATTCCCTTCCCATTCCCCGTACCCTAAGCATGTGCTGCATCCCGTCAACCATCCAGCTTTCTCACAGGCATGGCGTGATTATCCTCACAGTACCTACAAGGCCTCGAAAATATATAATAGAGATGTAAAGGTAGACAAGTCGTTGCGAACTATCTAGGTAAGTTGGAACATGTATTGAATACTGGTAGCTGATGGCTATTATTAGTGCATCAACGAATGCGAGCTCTTGGGCTTGAGTTAGGGGCAGTGCATGTGGGATACTTCATAGAGGGGCAATAAAATCCGTGTCCCAACCTACAACCCGTCTATTCTCAGAAACCTTTCGTAGATCGAATCACAGTCTCGACAGTGTCGTTCATGTACACAAGCTTCTGTGTTAGAATTTGGGTAATGGGACACGAGTTTCTTTGCGGTGATGTAGACTTGATTGAGCGCCGAGTAAGTAGCGACTTAAGAAAAAACGAAGTATGTGCCAGGAATAGCTTATTTGATGTATCTGTACTTGCATTCTCATCGACGTGCACACTGTCATGGCCATAGAATACAGATAAAACAGTCCTTGCAATACCTCGTCAGTCATTGCGAACGCCAAACGCCTCAACCCGTTTTTCGCAGTATGAACATCTTCTGTAAACACATGTCTGCACCTCTACATTTGCACGCCTACTTCCTCACAGACTTGCTCGCCTTGGCAACTAGCTTCTGCAGCTCAGCATACACCTCAGCAAACTCCTCGACATCCTCGTCCTTGACGTCTTTCTTGCTCTTAGTCGTCCGGTCCTTGCTGATCATGACGACGCTAGTCGGCCTCTTGGTAGCGCTCGCCTCGCCCAGTTGCGCGCGCGACTTGATGTATATGTAGGGGATGCTGTGGTCCTCGCAGAGGACGGGGATGTGCGAGATGACGTCCATGGGCGAGATGTCTGCGGCGATGACAACGATGGCGGAGGGGTTGTTGGGATCGGAGGAAGCGGGACCGGATGACTGGGACTTGCGCAGGGCCTTGACGACTTCCTTGACGCCGCGGCGGAGGGTCTTGGTCTTCGCGGCTGTGGTGGTGTTAGGAGATGGAGTTTGAGGCTTGCGCGGAGTGGGAAATATGGCGCGCAACTTACACTTTTTGACTGTCTTCAGGATCTTTTTGATCTCCTTGGTGTCATCTGCCAGAGGAAATGCGAACGGGACAAGTGCACCTCGCGGCTCGTCACCCTCATCGCCATCTACAACCTTGACGAGCGCGACCTCTGGCGCTTTCTCAAGCTCTGCCTCGAGCGCGTCGACCATCTCGGTGTCCAGATGGACCTTCTTCTCCTTCTTGTCCTTTTTGCTCTTGGTCACGCCATCTGTTTCCGCGCGCTTCTCCTTCTTGTCCTTCTTGTCTCTCTTCTCCTTCTTCAGCTTCTTCTCTTCGATTTCCTTCGCCATTGTGTATGATTTCAATTGAGGTCTATATGCAGTGAGCGATTGTTAAGCGCACTTGGGACGGCAGTGCAGAGACGTGTGTGGTGGCAGAGCGTGGAGCTGTTGGTGTCGTTCTCGAGCTGTCGAACTTTCCCGATCTTAAAATTTCGCTAATGCACGGACACTTTCCAGTCCGCATGACCCACACCTTAGCGTCCTTTTCTATCCACTAGGGCACATGAGCAACGATAAGGTTCATGCAGCACGTCTTTTTGGAGCACATCAAATTCAGGTTCAACAAATATACATAGTCGTTTTGATTCCATTACATCTTTTCATCAATCTAGCTACCAGCTGTGCAGGCTCCCCTCGCCTCCGACGACGCGAAATCTACGACCAGATACTTGTGGTATGTGCAGTATGAATCCCCTCGAGGCCCGTACTAGGAAAGTAAAAACAGAACGCAGAAATTATTAACGGCTTGCGGTAGCAGCTAAACTCACGACAATGAGTAACGCGCTTGGGCCAGCCTCCAATGGTGTCCAGAATAACGAATGGGTATGAAGAGGAAGGGTATTATGACGACAGGCAAAGAAGAGCCCGAGCTCAAGTGTGAACGAAGACTGGACCAGACCGCCCCCATTACGCCGTATCATCCTCCTAGGAAATAAGGGGAATAGAACTATAGATGACCGCTCCCAGTATGCCATGACATGGAAACACCAAACTCCGTGCCATGCTCCCAGATGCAAGGAGATGACAGAAACAGACAAAAGAGAGCCACAGTCTAATAAAGAAAGCTGAAGGGAATCAAAGAGCACGAGGGGTGGGCTTCTTCTAGTAGGCCATCTGCATCTCCATGACCTGCACACCGCCAGCAGCCATTGACGGTGTCGCGGATCCAGAGCGGGACGACATGGCGTCCTCGTAGCCAACAAGAGCTTGCGAGTGTAGCTTGAACGCTTCGCCCATGAGTTTGGTGATACTGTGCAGCGTTAGTAGGTCATACATGTGTCGGAGAGAATCAATGTAACATACCCCCAAACGACGACTTCGTCGATCATGCTGCCCCATAGTCGTGCAACGGTAGAGCTCAACTTCGCACCATATACGTCCACTGAGTCATCGTCAAACAGATTGCGCAGCTTGTTGTACATGGCTAGCTCTTCTTCCGTAGCAGGCTCCTCGTCATGCTCCAGGCGGTAGAGCCACAGAGTCAGAATGACCATTAGATCCATGCCGGTGAGTGGGTGCTCGATACTCCAGTTGGTGGCTGAGGTGCGCGCAACCCAACGAATGCCTTGCACGGCTGCGACCTCGATGCAGTCGAAGCACTCCTGGATGACCTTGATCATTTCTTGCGATCGCACAACCTTGTCGCGAGCATTTGTCATTGCCGCGGCAACTTCGTAAGAATCGTGGTAACGCAGAGCTTCCTGGATCGACTTCAGGTCTACGACAAGGCGGGCACGGGTGTTGCGGTAGAGGGCCATTGCGTTGAAGATCAAAGGATGGCCCTTGTGGGGAGCGCTTAGCTGGACCACAACCGTCTCTGGCTCGCACAGCTCCAGCGACTTCTCCCAGGTCTCCAAGGCCAGTCGCAGCTTGTACTCGGTGACTACATCCTGCAGCGCTTCGGGGCTGCGCTTGTGGTACCAAACCTCAAGGAAGAGCGCGTTGATCATAACACGCGTGGCGAATGCGCTGTAGCGCGCAGTCTCGCCCTGGAAGAGGTTGTCGTGTGCTTGACGGAAGGTGATGATCTTCGACTGCTCGACGCTCTCGCGCCAGGCCTCGTCGTCGGAGACCTCCATGGTCCAGAGAGACTCAGACGAGGGCAATTCCAAGGTGTCGAACTCGTTGAAGCCCATGGCCGGGGTGTGGTTGTACGTCAGAGTCAACAGCCCGAAGAAGATGTAGACTGCGTAGTAAGTTCGCCGACACTGCTCGTCTACAACCCACTCTTGGTGGGTGGGTTGGGCTCCCTCGCGGGCCTCTGTGCGGATCTTGAGCTCGTAACGATTTCCGGCGACCATGTTGGCTAGAAGACTCTTGATCGAGCAGGCCCACTCGAGGCCCTTGGGGTCACCGCTCCAGCTGGAGAAGATCATGTTCAGCAGAGTGCTCTGCATGGTCCACAGCGGGCATTTGCGCGAGCTGAAGTTCTCCTTGTTCTGCAGGAACTGGTTGACGAGGACCTTGGAGCCAATATGGAGCATGTAGGCCTGGTCCTGGTCGAAGATGTAGAGGGCGCCAATCGACAGGACAGCTAGGAGCAGGGGCGCGGACACCTCCGTGGGGTTGAAGGTGGCAGGGTGCAAGAAGGGCAGGTGGTGGTGGAAAAGGTCGAAGTACGTCTTGAGCAGACGGTTCAGGGTGTTGAGGCTGGGCAGGTGGAAGGTCTCCAGGAGCGCGTTCTCGCTGTCGTACTGCTTGATGTTCTCGTAGATGCGCTGGCACTGATCTTCCGACTCCAGCTGGGGGGCGCGAGTCATGGTCAGCGCCTGGCTGGGGCCGGGCGACTTGCGGTAGTCGACAGGCGAGACGGGCCCCAGCATCGACGGGTATGGCGACAGCGCGCCGGGGGTGCCGAGCCCGTTCCCGCCGTTCATGGACTGGAAGGCGGGTGTGAGCGAGTCACTGCCCGACATGGTGCGCTCCATCAGCGGTGGCAGCTGGTGGGGGTTCGAGTGCAGGGCGCTCGCGCTGTTGAAGGCCGACTTGGGCTCGGGCTGTGGCACCATTGAGTCTCTCCACGGCATCTGCGGGAGCATGTTCTGACCTGGAGCAGTGTAGGGCACCACGGGCTCCATCATGGATGGGCCAGTGGGCGCGATGACGGGGTCTGGGTGGTTCGGCACCATCTCAGGCTCCTGGCTGGCCATGGCGCGGTGGTGGAAGTCGGTCATGAGCATGGCGGCGGCCTCGATGTCGGCGTCGACCATGTCGTCCTCGTCGATGTGGCCGAGGTGGCTCGTGTCGAGGGGCACGGCGGGCTTCGAGGGCCCGGCGTCGGCGGCCTTGTTGCTGGCCCGGCGCTTCTGCTCGCTGGGCAGGGGCGCGCCGCCATCTTTGGCGTGGACGGTGCGGTCGTGGCGGAGGAGGAGGTCGCGACGCACAAAGGTGCTGCGGCACTTGAGGCACTTGAACGGGCGCTCCTTGGTGTCTGTGGTGAGGGGCAGTTAGCAACACCGTGTCTGTCGTTCCCCGCAGCGCGTTCACCGCGCGGTGTCCCGCATCCAAACAGCTACCCCGCCCAAAACATCAAGCTCCATCGCCAAACACGGGGATGCACTTACGAGAGCGCTCGTGGCGGCTTCGGTGCTCGCTCCTGCTGAACGCGCGATTGCAGAACTGGCACTTGTACTTCTTCTCGGGCGCACCCGTCTTGCGGGCGGCGGCGGGCGTCGAGTTGGACGCCATGTGGGCGGGTCGAGCAGCTGTTTGCGATCGTGGCCGTGTGTAGGCGATGCAGTGGGATGTTGGCAGCCGTTGCGCGAGGTGCGTCGGGCTAAAGCGTGCTGGCGGTGGTGGTTGAACGATAGCCGTGCTCGTCTCTCATTCCGCAAAACTCCACAGCACCGGTGCGGCCGGTGAAAATGATGGGATAGATATGCGACGGCGCTGAGGATACGGTTAGTCTGCAGTGCCGGGCAATGCGTGGTGGGCTGATGAGATGGATGCTGGAATGGCTGCGCGACCGCGGAATTCACGGGCAGTAAAGTCAGGAGAAAGAGCCCTGGAGAGGGGCAGGCGCGAGGGCCACCACGCCACGGGTCGCACTTGCCTCGCCAGCCTCCCCTTGTCACCATTTGTCGCCCCAAAATGATATTACACTTCGACACCGCTAACGAGCTTGGAACACGCGCCGTTAATTTTACACTTATATCAGAGGCTCTTGTGTTCTGTCGATGACATGCAATGCTTTGCCCTGGCAGTCAGTCCAAGGTGGGGTGAATGCGAACAATGTTGTGACTATGGAACTGCAGACGACTTGCTTCGCCGCCTGAACAACTCCATTATTGCAGAGCACACAGCCCGGAGAATTGAGGGCCGTGGCGGAGGAACGCCTCTGGACCCAATGGCTACATGGCACCTCGCTGTCCAACCGCTCGCCTTGCGGCCAGCCTTTGGGAATCAGAGTCGCCGTACCACATCCCGTCAGCGGAGCTGCTATTCTCAACGACCAGTCGTCGCACCGCATCGAGAAAGAGCGGTAAGAATGCCCACACTGCTTTTGCCTGTTGAAGATGTAGTCTACACGGCGCCGGTTATCAGATGCATCGAGTGCATGCGAGCGCTCACCGCCTCACGTCTATGATTCGGCGACTGCGCCATATCAAAGTTGCTGACACACCACGTTCTGAACACAGAGGAAGCACGAGTGTCACCCCTCTTGGTCTGTGTCTGTGATGACGATGGCGTAGGATAGGGGTAGCCTTCGTTTCCAACAGTAAACTATGACGCCAGGACGACCTCCAAACCCTTACGACAATTGTTCGACTAACTTGAAGACGATCGCGCACTTGTTCCTGAAAACCCACCCATACTTTCGGGCTGGGAATCCCGTTCCCCGGACCCACTTCGTCGTTTAGTAGATCCACAGCTGCAGCAGACTCGGCAATCATGCAGAGGAGTTTAGAACATCATGTCGACCTCGAGGCTGTTGTTGTGTGCTTTTGTCATGCTTTTGTTGCTTTACATTGCGTTGTTTGAGCCGCAAAGTCGCAATCAAACGCCTTGGTAGAATGACATGCCACCTGCACAGATCAGTACCTTGTCGCAAGCAGTCTTAACGCCCGGAATATGCCCCGCTTGTCAAAAGAACCGAGATCCTTGAACAACGTGGGTCTGCAAGCTAACGGCTTCGCTAGAGTGACAAGTCGTCGCTCTTCACCGTCATCCTCGCAACTGAGAACGGTATCAGAGACACCCCCCTCGATTTTGCGGCACAATATTTGAGCCCCTCTTCCTCGAGAGGGGGATTTGCTTCTCGCAGATTACCCCCGCGCTAGATCACATCTCGTAATGCTTTAGAAGGGCAGGACGGCTTCGGGCCCGTGGTTTCATATCAGAGGAGAGTGGTGGTCCGTTCGCTGCTGGAGACGGCTCGCAGCCGCTTTCCGTGGCCTTGCATGCGGCAGAAGCAAAGTTGAAACGAAGCAAACGTTCGCAGCGGTGAGAATCTTATCAGAAGCTCCTCAGTTCCTGAAGAAATCGCATTGCTGTCACAGGACGGAAGTGCTCTTCCACGAGGCTGCTTGCATGCGTTGGACGCTGTATGCACAGAATCCTATCAACGAACATGTTGGCGATAGATCTCCCACGTAACTCGGTCGAACATGTCGCAGCCAATCCAGATCCATGCGGCGACATCTGGACAGTCGTTAACGCACCCCCACGTGTGGCACGCTGCAGGTACTCCCACGTGTATTGGGCATCCAGTATCTCTCGCAGATAGAGCGTTGCTGAAGATGAAGCTGACGCTACCAACACAAGCGGGTGTCTCACGACTCGAGAAAAGGCCCTTCCGCTTCCGCGCATCACACCATGCGCTTTTCCCTCAGAGTGGGTCGCTAGGAGAATTTGGACAGCCTTCTACCGGGTCTTCCATCTTCGCTATGTGACAGAAGATCGGGTTCGGTTGGACATGCGATACAGCTGGAGGCTCAGTACCATTCCGTGTATCTACTGCAAGCTATGAGACGTTGACTAACACCCACAACATCTGGGAAGGTCTGACCATAAGATTCTGTGCGGCACGGCCAAAGTGGTGATGACACGAACTTACCCTCACCATTGAAGAGTAGCGGTAAAGGCCGAGGAAAGGTATCGTCTTACAGGCAACATGGTAGTACTGCTGGACTTGGCAACACAACTGTTCACGAATACTGAGGCCGAACGAGTCAAGCAATGTTCTAGACGTATAGGATCGCCTGAGATCCCCACTGTCTTCAGCTGATGGCACTCGGTTGTGTATTGAGTATGGTGGGGTTCGCACGGGTCGCCTTGCATGTTCCAACATGCTAACGGAAGACAGCGTCCAGCGCTCAAGGCAAGGCTGCCACTGTTCTTTGGCGTCTGCCACATAGATAATGACCGTTGCAGCATCGCCCAGGCACTGTCGCGATAGATTGCGCATGCACATCATCGGCTGCAGGCATGCTTGTATATAGACGTGCATAGAGAGCGACTCTGGGGCAAGGCAGACGGGCTTCATTAATGCTGCCGCTATATACGAAAACTGACTGGGGTTACGAGACGCCTCACCTGCACCTCCAGGGCTCTTTACCCAACGTCACGTTACCTGCAGTTGGCCCACCTCCCTCGACCCGCTCCCAATGCTGCAGTCTCTTCGCCCAACATATCCTCATTTTCTTAACCGCGATATTGTAGCAGAGTACCTGTTGCGAAGGTCTATTCGCTGCAGAGCTTTGGAGGCGCGAATGTGAGCGGCGTCTATCATATGCCGCCGCCAGCTCTGAACCAATTGCGTGCGCTGATCCCGCCCTCCACCCTGGCCAACATCTGGACGTCCAAATAGGGTCCACCGCGTCGTAAGACCCGACCGCACATCTTCTGGCGTCCTGGAGGACTGCTGCACCACAGCCTGAAAGGTCGCTCCTGCCTGCCTCCGTCGCTTCCACTTCGAGACGGCTCGACGGTCGTCCCTTCTCCGCCATGAACAGCTTCAACGGCACCTCGCCCGGCGGCATGTACGTCCGTGCCTTATACGACTACGACGCCGACGATCGCACGAGCCTGAGTTTCCGGCAGGGCGACATCATACAGGTCATCACGCAGCTGGAGAGTGGCTGGTGGGACGGGGTCATCAGTGGCGTCCGCGGCTGGTTCCCGAGCAACTACTGCGCGGTTGTGCAGCGGCCGAGCGACGACATGGAGGATGACAGGAATGGCGGGGACACGGAAGACGATCGCGACACGCAGTCGATAGGCGGCACCGACTACACCAACTCGGACACGGAGTCGCTGAGCGGCAACGACACCATCCTGCCCATTGAGCGCAACGAGAACAGCAAAGAGGAGGAGGCCGCCTTCTGGATTCCCCAGGCGACGCCGGATGGCCGCCTCTTCTACTTCAACACCCTGACCGGCGTGAGCACTATGGAGCTCCCGCTGGAGTCGCCCTCGCCGAACGAGAGTGGGCCACGCGACCGCGTCAACGTCTTCATTCCGGAGTCGTCACGGCCACCGCCTGAAATGCTCGCGTCTGGGTACAGCGTCGACGACACCGACGATGAAACGTCGGCGTCCGACTTTGAGGGGCCCAACATCAAGGGCTCCTACAGTTCAGTGGTATGTAGGATGCGTGTGACTTTCAGAGCATGGCTAACAGGCCCACCAGCGCCGACGACAACGACTATCCGACGGTGTGTCTCCGGCGACTTCGATGGAGTCTATGAGCGCGGGCTACCCGCCACGGTCATACGAAACCAACGGCGCAAGCTTCTCGGCCGCTGCCATTCCCCCCATCGGCACCACGGCCACCTCGTTCGCTCAAACCCCCGCGAATGGCGGCCCCACCTCATCTACGCAGGCGCGGAGGTTCTACGATGACGTGAACCCCGTACCCTTGACCTGGAACCGGATGGTAGACGACATGCGCCGCGCCATTGAGCGCTATAGGCAGGCCATCAACAACAGCGACCGATCCGAGTTTGTGAAGAGAGCCGAGGACATATCGGATCACCTGCGGTTACTGCTTGCTGCAGGCTCAGGCACCACCGACAATCACTCCGGCAACCCTTCCATCATCTCGACCAACAAGGCCCTGTACCCACATTTTCGCGAGACTATGTCACGTTTTTCGAAACTAGTCTTGTCCTCGCACATAGCAGCTTCCGACTTTCCACCCCCGGATTCATACTCCAAGTGCCTGAAGGAAGCGGACGGCGTGCTGAATGGCGTGTTTGGCTTCGTCGAAGTGGCTCGGCAACAGCGTGGGGAAGACATTCCTCGGCTCGTGCCAGGCTTCATCGTTGGCAGCAGCATCGGCGGAAGCTGGAACCACAACGGTGCCGACGCTCGTGATGCAAACTCGTCTACGTCCTTTATAGACCAGGAGGAGTACGAATCCTTCGTGGAACCAGTTGTCAAACTGGACTCCCGCGTTTTGGACAGATTAGAAAGTGTGAAGAAACACATACTGCACAATCTGCGACGCCTGGACGATCACTTAGTTGTCCGAGACCATATCATTACCCACCAAAGACACCAGTTAATCGGCGAGCATGTTTGCAGCGCTGCAAGCAAAGTGCTGGAGGCTTGTCGACCGTGGATTTCACAAGTCGAGTCGATCAATCTTTCTTCGCTCAACACGCCGATGCAAGCACAGCAACTAAATGATTTCAGCATATTCAAGCAGAAAGCTTACGATATGGTTTCAGAGCTGGTCATTGCTTGTCAAGGCGTCGCGGCCCCACTGGGAGATGAATGGGCAGAGTTACGCGGGGATTCGCTTGAAGATCGCATCGGCGCCGTTCGATCTGTGTCTCGAGAATTGGAAACGACCATTGTTCAGCAGTACGCACTCCTGCAGAATATGTCGGACTCGGTGCCTCTGGCAGATATTACACCACGTACCGATCCACGAAGGAACACAGACTCGGAAATTTCAAATCAGCATGCCCGAGTACCATCGGCATCCGAAAGACCTATGTTGAAGAACCTTCCTCAGGCGCAGACCTATAGTGAGGGAACGCCTCTAGAGGAAAACAAAGTCCTGCAGAAACAGAACTTGAACGCCAACAGCAAAAAGCTACTAGATTTCTTTGGTGAGGTGCCAGTGATTCCTCCACCACAACCACCACAACCACTGCCAGTGGATGAAACTCCGGAATTCCTGAAGCTAGACCATGAAGGCGAAATCTCCTATGACCACAAAGCGACTCCACCACAATTACGAGGTGGTACGCTTGCAGGCCTCGTTGAACAACTGACACGGCACGACCGTCTTGACCCAGCATTCAACAACACTTTCCTCCTCACATATCGATCGTTCACTACGGCCTCTGAGTTGTTTGAGATGCTGGTGAAGAGATGGAGCATTCAGCCACCACATGCGATTGCCAAAGAAGATTACCAGACGTGGGTAGACATGAAGCAGAAACCAATCAGATTCCGTGTTGTGAACATTCTCAAGAGTTGGTTTGACAACTATTGGATGGAAGGCAACGATGAAGAAGCCAGGATACTTATCCAGCGAGTGTACAACTTCGCAAAAGACCATGTCGCGACTACCAATACTCCCGGAGCGAGCCCATTGATGACCTCGGTTGAGCAGCGATCGCGTGGTCCGGAAATGCCTACGAAACGACTGGTTCTCACACTCAACGCACAAACACCACAGCCTATCCTACCCAAGCACATGAAGAAGCTGAAGTTCCTCGATATCGATGCCACAGAATTTGCTCGCCAACTGACCATAATCGAATCGAGACTGTACGGTAAGATCAAGCCAACCGAGTGTCTCAACAAGACATGGCAGAAGAAGTTAGCACCTGGCGAGCCTGATCCTGCCTCCAACGTAAAGGCACTGATTCTTCACTCTAACCAGTTGACGAATTGGGTTGCGCAAATGATTCTAACCCAGCAGGACGTAAAGCGGAGAGTGATCGTCATCAAGCACTTTGTGAACGTTGCCGATGTAAGTTGGCGGTCAAGCTACGCAATATGCACGGCTAATTGGTTCTAGAAATGCCGCCAATTGAACAATTTCTCGACACTAACTTCAATCATCTCCGCCCTGGGAACGGCGCCGATCCATCGCCTGAACAGGACATGGAGTGCGGTCAACCAGCGCTCCATGGCGACGTTGGAGAGCATGCGCAAGCTCATGGGTAGCACCAAGAACTTTGCAGAGTACCGCGACACACTTCACAGAGCGAATCCGCCTTGTATTCCATTTTTTGGTGAGCACAGACGACATCCTGGCACATGCTTCGGCTAACACAGTCAGGTGTTTATCTGACGGATTTGACGTTTATCGAGGACGGGATACCCTCGCTCATCAAGAAGACCAACCTCATCAATTTCGCCAAGCGGGCGAAGACGGCCGAAGTTATCCGTGACATTCAGCAATATCAGAACGTGCCGTACCCTCTCCAACCGGTGCCGGAGCTGCAGGATTACATCCTGACCAACATGCAATCGGCGGGGGACGTACACGAGATGTACGAGATGAGTTTGTCAGTAGAGCCGCGCGAGCGCGAAGACGAGAAGATTGCAAGGTACACCCAGTACTTCTTTACCTCTTCGGCGAAGGCTGACTAACGGTGGTAGGCTTCTCTCCGAGTCTGGATTCTTGTGATGATACCCCTACGACGGCGCTTGTTTAACGAATCGATTGGAAATTATACGGCGTATGGTCATGTTGGTTACGATAATGATGAAGTTGGGCACTTTTCTGTTTGGCGCGTGAAAATGAACGTGCTTTTGAGCATCGCTGGGATTGGGAATTATGAAATGAGACGTCATGTCCGACGTCAGGGCACGCGACCATCTTTTTGGGAAGGAGCGTCAACGATTCCTGGTTCCTTCCTTTCGTGTTCTGCCGCTGGCATAAGGTAGCGGATATTTGAATGAGGACCCGCGACGAATTGCAATTGTTGTGCCCAGCTTCCCTCGTCTTGACTTGCCCGCTCTCGGATCCCTACCGAGATGGTCATATTACGTCGAGCGCGCTCATTCGCTTCGCGTGTCGGCAATTTGCGCGTGTTTGAGCTGACCCTGTCGGTTGCGCCAGGGGGCGTGCCCTTCGCTTACTCCAATTGGACGCCTGGTGTGCATGGCATTTCTTGCAGCTCGTGCGACACTGGACAATCAGCCGTTGAAACTCGGAGCAGCAGCCAGACAGAGCTGGGCTCCAACGCCAGGCCCGCCACATCCGTGTCGAGGCGATCCACACCTTGTGACATGGAAGGCCAGGAACATCCTAAGACACTTGGGACGGGCTTCCCCAGACTGCCCGCCGCGCTGCTTGCCCTACTGGGGAGGCTGACGCACAAGGAGGCTGTTGCTGATGCCGAGTCCCTTGCTTGCTTGGGCCAGTGAAGGAGGCTCCTGTGGTGCGATGCTGCGGTTCGCCGGGCGAGCGTCTGCGATCCAGTCTTTGTTCGCCGCTGTCCCGTGATGCATCCACGACGCGTCTTGTCGAGGGCGATCATGTGCACTTCGGCTGGTGGGAGCGAGATGCGTTGTTGAGATGCTCGAGTTTTACAGGTGCATGGCCCAGCAGTCCGGCGCGCACCAGCACGACTAGCTCCCCACCAATTTCTCGTACAGTGATTTCGGCGGCTCTGAACGGGTGATATTTTAATCCCTGCCGCTGCAGAGCTTGGAAAAACGGCGACGCCTCGTTCCCCTGGCCGCCTGGCGCGTGAGTGGTCGGCAGGAGCAGATGATAACTCCTTTGGGCTGGGGCGCTCCGCGCACTTTGTCCCAGGCCGCATCAAAGCCCCTACCATTTACCACACGTAAAGCGAGCTGCTCCCTCTCCACACGCTTTCTTCGGGCCCGGTTGGAACAGCAGCACTCACTCTCTTTTTCTGCCCGTTCTCTTCGCTTCTTGGAATCTCACCATAGTCACTCGCTGTTAACCCGTCGCAATGTTTCACACCACATCCACATTAGGGGCCCTACCCTGGGCGCTGCTTGCCGTCGCTCGCTTGAGTAAGTTTTGGTCTGCCTCTTGTCCAAACACAGCTGACCGGTTGCGTTAGCCAATGCTGCCTGCGAGTGCGGCTACTCACTGAACAAGACCAGCGATGCATCCCACGCTGTCTTCACAGAACTGCTCGAGAACGACTTCCTGCACACCGACGCCCAATCACTGGAGCTGAAGAACCATGGCTGGCAGCCGCAAGTCTACAATGTCGACAAGGCCACCGCGCGAGGATCGTTTGGCAAGGGCTTCGAACTCGAGAACATCGTCACGAATCCACTCAAGACCTCGGGATGGTCCGGGGATGCCGAGCATGGTGGTGACGCCGGCCTCGAGCTCTGGGTGCGCGCAAACCCCCGTAATGGTCTCGTGAGCGGCGCAGAGGTCGTCACAGTGCGCGACGACGCACTGCTAGGAAGCTTCCGCGTGGGCATGAAGCTGTCCAACTCGTCGGGGACATGCGGTGCCTTCTTCTTCGTACGATTGGCCGACACTTTTAGTTGATCTCCAATGGGCGCTAACAGATTGCAGTTCCATAACAACACACAAGAGATCGACATGGAGTTCCTATCGCACCAGTTCAACCAGTCGCAAGGCGCCGTGAACCTGGTCCTGCAGTCGCCAGAAGCCGAAGCAAGAAACTGGGATGCCTCAGGCACTTCCGGTTTCCGCACCAAGCTACTACCTTTCCGCCCCGACAACATGTTCCACGAGTACCGATTTGACTGGACCAAAGAACGTGTTGCATTTTACGTCGACGGCAAATTCCTCCATGAGATTACCGACAATGTTCCGCAAGAAGGCGGTGGTGTCTTCTTCAACCACTGGAGCAACGGCGACCCAAGCTGGTCCGCTGGTCCTCCGGCCGCAGACACTGTCATGACCATCTCGTACCTCAAGGCCTACTTCAACTCGACCAACACCGAGCGATCTCAAAACGCCTACCGCCAGCGATGCCCGACATACGATCCCTCCAAAGTGTGCGCCATACCCTCGCAAAGCACCGCGCCAGATGCCTCAATTGGCAAGACGGGAGCGAAGACGTACTTCTTCTCGCACGAGAAGGACATGACGCCTGGCCAGACCCTCTACAGCAGCGCAGCGATAAACTTTGGTGTGCCATCGCTCTCCCTCGCCGTCCCAATATTAGTCATGTTCCTTAGCTGGTCGCTGATGTAGCAGTGCCACTGCATAAATACACAGTAGCCTACTTCACATCCCATCACCACTGCCTGTGCCCAAATCCGTCAACCGATACCAGCATCGAGAGGCCTCTCGATCTGGTTCTTACGAGCGTATGACCTTGCAACAGCATTTTACAGCGAATCCACACTCCCTCCACACACCTGTCACTGGGTCGTGACACAACCCTTTCTCTCCGTTCCGCGCGGGCGTACTGCACGCCCCGCAGCTGCTGGATCCCCTCCTTTGGATAACACCGTTTTACCTTTTTACTCTGGCTCCCTACACTGCCGCGTAGTGTTTAACTTTTTGTTTCTATGTATATACACCCTTTTTTGCTGCTCGGCTGCTCAGTCGGTCGATTTCTACTTCGTTATCCAGCAGCTGTTAACTCGCGCATGTGGCGCGCCTTTTTCTGCGCACCCTGGACAGACACGTCGGGGTGTTGTTTTTCGTTAGGCGATGGATGAATCGGTAGCGAGAGCGTGGGACAGGCACGCCCGCGCCTTCTGTTCTTGAAAGGGCGTTTTCCCTGGTATTGAACCAGCGATGCTTTGTGGTGGTTTGGGAAAACATCACGTAGTCCGTCAATATTATAAAAATTATATAACGTACTTTGACATGAATCTTCCTCTGCAAACGTGACCGTGACACCGAGGTTTTCCGCGACTGGTACATAAATATCACGACACATGCAGTTATCGTCGCACATTCACTCACACAAGCATATCCTCCCAACCCTCCACTCAACGCCTTTTAACAAATCGTGAAGCTAGAAATAAATACAAACTATCCCGTCTATCTACAGAGACTTTTTAGTATTCAGAACATCTTCTACTTACGTAAATATAGTCGTCAAGCTTCACGACTTTCACAAGAGCACCCAAAATCACCGCCCACAACATCACCTTCCTACGCCGGAATCATCTGCACAAGCCTTTGGAAAGAAATGCCCCCTCGGCCCCATACGCGTCCTCGCGCCGCTGCCGGCCCTACCGGCTCCGCTTTAACGACACCGCGCTATTGGACCCTCGACACGACTGACAGCGCGGCGTCCCGGAACGCGTGCTTAGTCAAGTAGCATCTATCGAAACTGTGCTATTTTTGCGGTCAATACGGCGGTCAGTTATATGTGGGTGTGGGTATGTCGTGCTCTGGTACGTTGAGTAAGTGTTGTGATGAGGCGTAGACGTTAGGAATTTTATGTCAGAGTCGGAGCGTTTAATGCTGCTGGGGCCGGGAATGCTGCTTATGCCGAGAGGGCGTAAGGCCGATAATGCTGTTGATGGTTGATGCTAACATCCTACCCTGTTAGAACGAGATATTGATCGTCGAGGGTATACTCGTTTGGATGCTGGAATTCGTTGGTCATATTATCGTATCGCGCCGCATGACATTTCTCCGGCTGTACTTTTCCCTTCAGACTGTCCGTGCTCACGCGGCGTTGTTCGTATTTTCTCCTATTATCACTTTTTTGTGGGACCTTTCTCGCCGCATTTTGCACGTGTTGGTTATTTTGGGTATATCGATGGCTAATGGCTTAGGTTGCATTTGCCATTTGGGATGCGATGCGGTGAGTTTTGTGAACCTTTATGAATGCATGCAATTGTGATTTTGGGAGCGAATAAAAGTTAAGCTTTGCTGGCGTGAGGCGCTAATGCAAGTGCGAGAGTGGGTGGTAGCGAGGTGGTAGCGAGGTGACACTAGGGAGTAGCTGGAAGGTTGGAAAGGGGAAAGGGCGAAGGGAGACGCACATGCCTTCTCAACGGGCATCGTGACTTCTGCTTCGTGGTGTGTGTAGTTGGTGATAAGCTTGTACGCTTCACTTAGATCGAGATGTCGTTTTCTAATCACCGTCAACACCGGGCGCATACCCATTCATTCCATCGTCCCACGATCATCGTGAGCCAGCAACAGCACACAGGTTCAACGTAGAAGAGACTCGAATGGCAAGTATGATACACAGTGTAGACGGGCTCCTCCCTTAGGTGACGATGTGCTCCTTCCTCTTGTTACACCACGAAGCAAACAAACTTGCTCACGTTGCACGATGCTTGAATCTTAATCTCGACACCACGCTTTTTGGACACACCCACGTCACTCTTTACTGTTGCGACATTTTAGCAGGTTTTTGGCTCCTGCAGCTTCTCAATCGTCTCTAGCGAGCAATATCCATCAATCGAGGACTTCCGGCTAACAGCGCAATGCGAATATTTACCGTTCTAGCGCTCGTCCTGCCCGCCCTGGTGGTTGGTCGCTTTCCCAGATGGTTTGCGAAAGATGATGCATCATTCAGTTCGTCTATACTGGGAGCTAGTCCTGCTTCAACTCCAACATTGGGTTCGACGGTAGCGACATCTGTTGCTGGTCAGGATGCACTCAAGTACGTTGCATTATCGCACCTCTTGAGCGACGATTGACTTTCGACTTCAGACTGCGTCAAGCACCAGGTCTTGCACCGATCAACCCAGCGCCTGTTACACCTACAGTTAGTACCACTTCTGTAGCGAATCTCGCGAATCCAAATGTGCCTCCAGTCCAACCCACCATACCGATTGTGGACATGCCAGTCGTTCCTCGTCCAGGCGTTACTACCACATCAGTAAGAAAGCCTCCGAACCCAGTCGTACCTCCTGTAGTTGCACCACCCCCGGCCAACCCGGTCGCGCCCGTGGTCCCTGGAGCAGTCCCTACCGCCGTATCCACACGACCTACCCTTACTACCACTCGCCCCAGAGTCTCTGGGGATTTTGTGACCACCCAATGGGTCGAGACGTGGATCGATAGCACGTCGCGAACATGGGTCCCGAAAACAATCACGCTTCGCTTCAAGCCCATGAGCGTTGCGGCTCCACCCGGTAGTGGGGAGATAGGGATGGGCACATTGACGGGCGAAACCGGGAAGACGAAGACCATCTACGTGGGAGCTGCACCATCACAGGCACCTGGTTGGGTCCATGGCTTCGCCGCTGTTGTTGGGGTTGGGGTTGTGGGAATGGCGGTGTGAAGAGGGTGTGAGCTTTATGTTAAGAAACAAGGACAACGCAATCATGATATCGTGGCGACAGGACGTATACATGGAGATTTCTGGGAAGAAACCGAAGAGGAGATACGCTAATGATGAACCCAAGAATAGATGCGCATGATTTACAGGGGCAGAACAATTGTCGGAGGAAGGATGAGGAATTTTTGACGGATACACAATATACCCAGTCGAACGTATGAGACAGGAAGCATTGAGCAAGAAATGAACAATCTATCGAATCACAAAATCTAGATGGAACATGAAACTGACCAAGGAGTCCACACTTTGCGCTTACAGGCTGCAAGATCGGAGCTGATTGTCCTGCTGCGTGCGCCCATCCAGGAAAACATTCGGAGATAAAATTCGAGTTCCTCACACCACTTGTGGGTTGTGTCACAATGGAGCGGTCAAGATTGTTTTGTTGGGTGCATTGCAATCCATGCGCATTGATTGCTGAAAGCTCCAGTTTTTTTCCAGGTCGCATCAATTGAAAAAGATGTGAGGACGTCGAGGAGGTTGGATGCTGCGAGGTACTCTACCTGTGGCTGTAGCTACAGCTATAGGTAGAATAACCCCGCATTCAGATCGGCGCTGGCATTGGACACTTTGTTATCTCGAGGTCGTTGCATGGAGTTTTTTCAATCAACAATGAGGCAATTTAGATAAGAAAAAAAGACGTTGCCAATCAAGACCACATGTCAATATAACGTGGTGTGGTGTGATTGCCCTAAAAATGGTGGCGCTACATTCACGTTTTCTCGCGTTATCTGACGATCTGCAATCGGGCCGAAGCGCTTGGAACGCAGACGCACCTCGCAACAACGTGATGTGATGTCGCATGAAGCTTTGAGGCTCATTGACAGCAATCCATATCCCTGGTTTTTCCGTGCCATTGATATATAAGACGTATTGGGCGGTACCTCAAAGGGACATCAGTACAACAAGAGCATCAACCTACTATCCGATAACGAAGTGCATTACCCGATTGGGATTGTACATCAAGAACAAATCGATACAACTTTGACCCCATCAGACTTTCAAAATTATCGACACCGAAATCAATAAGAGAAAGGAAGAAGCAACAATGGCGGCCTACTACTACGCAGCCCACTTCAACACCCCTCTCATGCAGTCGCCAGCTCCACTGGCTTCACACCATCCCTTCGGCATTCCATTCACCGTCTCCAACCTCCCAACCACACCTGCCAAAACCAGCCAACAAGCCATCATCCTCTCCCCCACCGAACGCCGCATCCTCTTCGCAGACCACAAACCCCACTCACAACATCTCTCACCCATCTTCCGCCTCCCCGCCGAACTGCGCAACCAAATCTACGAAGCCCTTCTCTGCCCCTGCACACCACACATCAAGGACCTTAGCAAACGCGACACCCACGTCTCCTCGCCTCCGGACTTGCATCCAGCCATCCTATCCACCTGCAGGCGGATCCACGACGAAGCAACCGACCTCCTCTACAAAACACACATCTTCCACGCGCACCCCTCACTGCTTTCCTCCCTCCCGCACTTGGGCTCATCAGCCAAACCCGTCCTGTACCCCACCGTCATTGCGAAAATCAAGCGCTGGCAACTCATCATCCGGCTCGACACGGATCCGCGCTTCAGCGCCGCGCAAGCCACGGCCGCGTTCTCGGGCGCTGAGTTTCTCGAGGTTCGCGTCTGGCAGAGCATGTTTGACGGCGCGGATTCTTCGGTATTGAAGCTGCTTCTGGGGATTAGGGGCGTTGGCGTTGCGAGGCTGAGTGGCAGTGTTGAGCCGGAATTGGCGAGGTGGTTGGAGGAGAGGATGATGGCGGATGTTGAGATGGAGGAGGAGGATGTGTGTAGGTGTGGGAATGAGAGTGGGGTGAAGAGGTGTGGGGATTGTAAGGGGACGATCAGGAATGAGGAGGTGGTTGTTGGGAAGGAGTGGTTTGGAGGGAGGAATGCGTGGCAGTTTGGGAATCGGTGATGAGGTGTTATGTGTTTTCGAGAAGTGTGGAGATTTTCTAAGGAGTTGAACGGTACGGGTATGGGAATGGCGTATGGGTGTGTCCTTCTTACATTAGAGTGTTATTCATAATGCATACGTTCGTAAGTGCTCTGCTTCAATCTATGCTGTTTCAATATTTGGAGCAAGATGCCGGGGGCCACCCGGTGTTGCAAGATTCGCGTGCCACTGCGTACGTTCTGATAGAAAGCCTGTATATACTCACAACACTTTCAAGATTGTACTTAATATATGAAAGAACTCTGAGGATAGATAAGTTTTAATAAGGTTGGTGCACGGATTATTGCAACACCTTGCAAGGCTTAAGGATTGATAACGTTGAAATTAGGGGATAAATGCGTCCTGCCACATGGCAACTGCGAGGTAAAATCTCGAAAAAGTGGTAATGGCAGTACGCACAGTTGAGCACGCATACATGTAGGACGAGCCACTGATTGAGTGAGTCAATGCATAGGAGGTTAGATCGACATTGCCGAACTTCGGGATACGTAACACCATGTTTGTGAGGATTGACTGTTTTATCCAAGAAGTGGCGTAGATTATTTTGAATATTCGATCAGTTGACGGTCGCAAGCACATGCCGATTCCATCAAGCGGCCGAAGGACTATGATGAGCAAATTGAAGCGGCAATGGGAATGTGAAGATGCTGGATGCTTCTGACACTTTCGGGTTCGTGACCATTCCATCGTTTGCTGCCAGGGATGTATGATCGTCACATACAGTATTAAGCCAGCTTGTGTATCGACGTAAGCTTCTTGTATTCCAGAGTTCATAATGCCACCCAGAGACTTGCGTGCGCTTGCTCAAGAGCACCACGAGAAAGCTAGAGCATCTGCTAGCACTAGCGATTCTCCTCCGATTCCACATGCTACTTTCGACTTCTTAGGCCTTTCAGCTGAGCTCCGCAACATGGTGTACGACGTACTATGGAAAGACATAAATCGTATTTCCATCTACTATGCTCGCTCGGGTGTCATCGCGTACTATGACGGGACAGTAGTTGACGAGACTGAACTGACCACCGAAGCCGCGATACGACACAGGGACAAAAATAGAACATGGCCTCCAGAGAACGGTTCTGGGCTACCCCGATGGCTCCTGGCAAACAAGAAAATGCATGGGGAAGCCCTGGAGCAGTTCCGTCTCGAAGCGCATTGGAACATGTAGTCGTTGGTACCTTATGATTTGAGGGAATGGATGACTCATTTCATAACCTCAAATTCTATGATCATGAACATAAGGTATGCGAGATCGCTATCCTTGCACCGTCTGGTGCTTGACATGGAAGAGGACAGAGCCTCCAGAGTCTGGTTCAGATACAATAGCGTCATGTCATTCGATCTCCGCAAAGATTACCCCCGCTGGGCTTCCTGCTTGATCGATGCATTGGGCCGAAGTCCAGATCTCCGAACCCTTAAGCTCGATGCAGCCTTCCCATGCATGAGCACCTTTCATCGGAACGAGGGGATGCGTTTTATTGGCAAGCCCTTGCATGTGGAAGGGCAATTACCATGGTCTTGCGCTGTCTAATCAAAACTTGCAAAGAGTTGCGGAGGCCCGAAGTCGATTTGCTTAATACTGAGCACAAGACACATTTCGAGGAGATACTTGATCAAGAGTTCCTCCAACATGTCTCGTGCAGTTGCAAGGCCGCGATGGGTAATAATGTGGTGGAGACAAGAACTTCAACACCGAGTCCTATATACAGCAGCGTTAGGAATGGCGAAATTATCTCGAACAAGCCGCTGCTGGACTGGAAGTTGGTGTACACACGTGAAGAATCGGGAAAGTAACCATAGAAAGAGACGAGAGGCGCTCAGGTGTCGATGAGTATGAGATAAAAATGAAATAAATTAAAGAGTACTTTCATACATTATACTGCGCAATGTAACGATATCTTATCACTGCTATTATTGCTTCGATGTGCACAAGAAAGTGAGATGGTGGAAGGAGGCACAGTCCATCCCTTCCAACTTCCAACGCTGCCTCGGCGAACCAGCATTCAGCCTCACGACGCACCAACGCCCTTTAAATCTCCGCGCCACAAGCGCAATTCCCAACCATGTTTCCACCGATCCTCGCTCCTCCGGATGTCCCTGTTCCCTTTGTTCTGGCCAATCCGGTGTCATAGTTCTTGCATTACCGCCGGATCGCAACTTTATCCGATGCAAGCACCGCACCCCCGCATGTTCAGCGCTTGCGCCGGATCGTCATCGCAGAAATAGCAACCTCAGCCCTCGACGGCGCTTATTACGGCGTAGCAAGAGTCGTGGATTTATAAGGTGAAGCAAGGTACCTGTATGACCCAGACATTCACGCAGGCAGTGCTACCATTTCTTCATACACATTTCCTTGCCAGTTCTTCTAAATTCAACACCAACGTACTCTTCATCATGCATAACGCGCTGGTCGTACTTCTTTCCTCTTTCTTCTTCGCTTCGTCGACTACAGCGCTGTACTTTCCTCAATTTCGCCTCTTTTCGGCTTCGAAGACGGCACAGCACGATATCTCGGATAAATGCACATTCACGCTGTGGCATAAGCAACTATGCTCCGCTGGAAAGAAAACGAATTATATCCAGATGTTCGAGATCGAAGATCACACCAACGATATCATCGTCGACATCGCGGCACTACGTCCGGCATCTGCGCATAACAGCTACACCAAGATCGGACCCAACCGTGCTTTTGCCGTCAGGAGACTGTTGGATGATAAGAGCCTTGTCATAGGGGGCTCGGAGGTTGAAGACGATGAAGTGTTGTTCAACTTTGATGGCACTGTGTTTACTAGCGATGGATCGAAGAACAGCGAAGAGGCGTGGTGCGATGCTGGGGCTTGGGACAATGAGAATTGGAAGTGTGGTATGGGCTCGAGGGTAATTTAAACACGAATATTGGGTTGAGAGTGGAGCTAACTATCCCCAGCAACGAAGCCTGCAATGCGCATTCTCATGCGGTGCGATCCAAGAGTTGGAGGAGGATTCTTGGAGCACTGAACTTCGTTGAACGCCTGCAGGTGGTCAAGTAGGGGATGCCTGACCAAACGTTATCACGAGCAGGATCGGCCAAGGTTGATTCATACACGCCGCTTTCCATCCCTCTTTACCGCGCCGCATGCGTCGGAGTCCGAGATGGACGATCGACGTTGGCGCCAACTGGGACGTATGGGGCTAAAATACTGCGAGAGAGCTGCTGAAAACACCAAATCAAATTCGTTGTACATATACCAAGGGCCGAAGAGTCCGTTAAATAGCAACATGGGTTATATGCTTGTTCATCATAGTCGTCTTCGGCACTTGGACGTCCTCGATTAGTCCTCAACATGTTTCAGTTCATCTTACCATGCTACCTAAGCATGGCATGAGTGCGCAATGGGGCATTTGGTCAGTCATCTGGGCAGCGGGTACCTACATCTCTCGCCTACGCGTTACGTGTGATTCTGCAGTATGTCATGCCGCGCCTCTAAAAGTCTCCCCCGAAATATACGCAACACTATCACGATATCGCTCATCGTCGCAAATCACTGTAGGAATATCCAGCCCTCACCATCACCCCGAATTGCAAATTACCGTCCACAGCACCATCTACCCGTACCTAAAGCGTCGTCACCACCGTCATCATAGCACCAACAATGGTCATTAATACCAGCCTCGCGTTATCTACGCCACCAGAAACATGTTGCGTTTCAACGTCCGCGTGGGGTAATTTCCAATCGTTTCGAGGGGGCGCACCAATGAAAGTGGAGTGTGGGGGCTAAGACGCGGCCTTGGGAGATTAAGTGTTTCGTTTCGTGTTGGTGCTAGTGCTGGCGGCTGGGGATCGGGTTGTATGTCTTGGTAACCATGGCTGGATGAGGCTTGAGGTGTCCTGTATATCCTCGGTACAGTTTACAAGTGTGCTTTGAGGTTCTGGGAGGGAGTGAGGATAGACAGGATCTGGTATGTGGTTTGTGAACTGGTTAGAAGGCCTAGTAGCTTCAAGTAACTTTGACAAGACTCGCACGTTTGAAAGCAAGGTTTTGCGTCAATAGGAGGAAAAGTCGTGATTATCATTCACTAAAGCGTGATCGTAAAGTACCCAATACCCCAAGCTAAAAAACATGATACCATGCTGATGCCAACTCCCCAACTCCTCAAATTAACCACCCATTGCAAATCTGCCGTACCCAAGTAGCACCCACCTAATGCCAGCCCTGGTTGCTGTGCTTGGGCTTCTTGTGCTTGTCCTCAAGCTTCGAACCCGTGAATGCACCCGCAAGCGCACCCATAATGCCGTGGCCACCGAGCTTGTTGCCTGCAAAGTATCCCGCTGCACCGCCGCCCAGAGCGCCCATCAAGCCTCGATCGCCCTCGGCTTGTGCGTTTGGATCGGTGTTGCCGTATGGCTGCTGGCCAGGCTGTCCGTATGCGTTTGGCGCTTGGTGACCTTGCGGGTACTGGTCGGCTTGGTAAGCACCCTGCTGAGGGAACTGGTTCTGTGGTTGGGAACCGGGGTACGCTCCTCCTTGTTGTTGGTTGTATTGCCTGCGGATATGTGTTAGACACGTTTCTCCAAGTTTGACTCCGTATAATTTTGACTCACCCTTGCTGCTGATCGTACGGTGTTACTTGCTGGCCATGCTGAAACCCTCCGTGGGCCGGCGCGCCATATTGCTGGTTATATCCTTGCTGCTGCTCGCCATAGTAGCCTTGCGATTGTTGCGGAGGCGCGTATCCGGGCTGTTGGTAACCACCCTGATCGTAGGTTTGCTGCGGAGGATATTGCTGCTGAGGATAACCTTGCGAGGCCGGTGGGTACTGGTTGTACTGGTTATTGTTGTATTGATCGTATGGTCCTGACATGGTGTTCGTGTTGAAGTTCTAGGGTTGTGGCGAAGAAAGTGGTGTTGTGTGAGTAGAGGGGTGGTTGAGTGAGGGGCTCGGAAGACAAGGATGACGTTGGCGGAAGGTGTGAAGCGTAGAGTGATGGCAAGAACTCAACGAGGCACACAACGGACTTATAAACTTCACGCACCGAGTACAGTACACTAATCCAACCTGATGACCGACCTTTTCGACCGCTTCTTGGGAGCTTAGAGGGGCGGTGCAAACCAACGAATGTTCGGGCTGTTACTCAGCCTCACCAGCCATTCAGAGTACGCAACCACAGGTTCGTCGGCACGCCGGGTATGACGGCCGTTTAGAGCATGGCGACTTCGGCAATACCGTAGACGCGAACTCGTCAGCCCTGCTGATGTAATTAACTCTGGCGGCCGTCGGCTGTACCTTCGAAAATCAATGCAATCAACCTCGCGATTCAGTGCAGGCCTCCGGTGAAGGCCTGGCTTCAGGTGGGTCCCCGAGGTTTGCATTCTCGCACGCCTCATGTGAATCAGGAAACAAACCTTCCGCCCTCGGGCGAAACATGTTGTGCTTCTCGTCGTCGAGGCATGGGGCACTGGCGCCTCGGCCGGATCCTCGCCCGCGTCGTCAACATCCGAAGCCGCCGAGAAGGAGAGTGGATGCGGCCAAGAGGCGCAGCACCAAACTGTGTGGCGCATTCGTCATTTCCGCAGTTTGTTCCACGACCACAACAAGGTACTTCCTGCGCAATCTCCTTTCTCGCAGTATGCGGGGAATGCTGATGGGTATGCAGCAAAGCACAATGTTCCACGACATCGGATAGATGCTTCAGTGGGCAGATTGTCGCAAAGCAGTTCATGGTCTCACGATGCTCTCCTGTGGCTGCTGATCGCCCCCTGTGCTAACCAATGCGGATGCTGAAACGTGACCACGACGTCTGAGACAATTCCAACACACGCGCTCGCACTCTAATCCACAATTTGACACCATTGTCCAAACCTTGTTACCACTTCAGGAAGTATTAGGCTCTGGGAGGACAGCAAAATGTCCTCGATGCAGTTACTTGAACGTCGGCGAGGGATGCTAAATGTGCCAGTTCACTCGGTAGCATCTCGCCTCGTTCCTCAAACTGACATGGGACCAGGAGCGACTCACCACTAGCGTCGTCAATGCGGCTTCTCAAATGCACCATCCCTCTCACAATTGCATGAACATGTCTCGTCCAGAGCGTTCGCCCAGCCTTTTGCTGTGCCTCTAACAACGTGCTTCCTTCCTTTCTGTCCTTCGTTCTGCAGCGGGCTGCTGTTCCTAATACTTCATTCTTTTGTTCGCCGACAACGTTCCTTTCTGGCTACTTGGGTCACGGTCCTGGCAGGCTTGGACCATTTTTTGCTTTGGGTTTGGGTTTAGCATCGCTGGACGACTTGATGTATCTTGGTGGAGCAATTGAGCGGCCGCAGGACTGAGAGGGGTCCACCCTATTGTACACGATCGATTATCTGGAAGCAATGCCTGCCCCATGGCGCCGCGGAAGACAGGACCGGGTGGACTATGTCATTGTGGAAAGAGATGGCGTCGACGGTGAAATCCAATCATCGGGTATTGAGATCGAAAAACCAAGACCGACTATCAGACGAATTCTCCGACGCTCATACACGAAACGACAAATGCCGGCCCCAACAGAGATCGATTATGACAGCGACGATGACGACGAACGGACAACAAGTGCAGTACGTCCCTTGACGATACCAAGCGCGACACCATCTGGACCTCCACCCGTAAGGTCTTGGCACAGTGAAGACCGTGATCGTGGCTAACAAGTCCAGCTCCTATTCACGATGTCAATTCCTGGCAACAAACCAACGAGCGGTGCTTTCGCAGGGAAGGGTCCGACGGCAACGGAGGCCGCGTCTTTACAGCCACCACAGACTAAGTCAGATCATGAGCGCGATGGACGAATCTCTCAGACAACGGAACATCTGCTTATTGCTGCTGGCTCAATCGGTAAGAGAAGAAATAATCGCTTAGTGGTATGCGCTGACAAACTCAGGTGCTACTATTATCATTGTAATGATCGTCCTGGCTCTGTACACCATGCGAAAGCGTGGTTTGACCCTCACGGATGTCATCAGGAGCGGCAAAAACACGGTGAGACGACGAGGCGGCGGTCCTCCACCGCCTCCAAAATTCGGCATGGACAACAAGCAACCTTACGACGAGGGTTACGGGTATGCTGGAAAAGATGGATATCCCCAACGCGCTGCAACAGCCTCCCGATCTGGTTCACTCACAACACAAACACCACTGCAACCTCTTGGCCGAAGTGACAGGTACGTAGACACACATCAGCGAGTATTCTCCTGGCTAACGATTCAACAGCTTCAAGCAAACCGTTCTCGAAAGAAACGACTCCCTCAACAACCGCAGCTTCCTCCTCAACGACCCCCCCTCCCGCCAAAACTCCGACCGCAGAGCCAACAGCTTGACCCCCTCCTCCCCCATCCTCCCCATCCAAGAAACCCGCCGCAGCGCCTCAACCCGCAACACCCGCTCCCTCACCAGCTCCGCTGAAGAAGCCCTCCGCTTCCCCTCACCCCCGGACTCACGCCCCCAATCCGCCCTCCCCGCGCCCCCCACCTTCCGCCAATTCCTCTCCAACCGGCCGTCCATCTCGCAGCGCCCCGGCCCCGGCGCAGGCATGATGAGCCGCTTCAGCTGGACAAATTCCAACGCCCCGCAAACACCGCACGACGCCTCGCGCGACACCGCCATCGGCGCCACCCCGCAAGCATCGCGAGATTCGTTCATGACGTCCCGCTCCTCGGTGCCGCGCTTCCGCACCATCGATTCCTGGGTAAATCAGCAGTCCAACCGCGTCGAGGAGCAGCGGCTTAAACAGACGTTTCGCATGACGACGTCTACAACGGCGAGTAGTGCTGATGATGTGGATACTGTGCCCGAGATGCCTGCTGTGCCAAAGGATCTCAAGATCTCGAGTGGCCTTGCCGGAAAGGATATCAGGCATCAGCGCCACGATACGATTGAGACGGCGCCGATATTTAAACAGCATCCGGGCACGGAGGTCAGGTTTAGTACGAGGAGTATGGTGCCGAGTGAGGTGTTGGATTTGGGGAGGAGGAATGTTGCGCTGTGACGTGGTGTAGGCTTATGTGTATGTGTGTGTTACCCTCTTTTCTTTTAGTAGTGCTGCGACTATTAGGCGATGTCTATGTGTTTGTGTGTGTGTGTTGTTTGCATTTTCAGCATAGGGTCTGGAGTGGCCGTGGCGAGATGCATGATACGATGCATGTACTCTCTATAGTCAGCGAACTTGTATATTGTTCCGCACTGTCCTTGCTTCCTTTGCATCAAAGTAGTTAATACCAACATCTGAACGATTCGTTCTACTTTCTGTGTTGGTGCAAGTGCCGTGATTCTTCGCTTTGACGTTCAGAGGGCTGAAACGCACTCCACACAAGAGTCGTTTATGCAATGCAACGACGTCTAGTCCTTTGCGATGGGGTAAGCAAAGCACGGGAGTCTGGAACTGTTGCTGACACGATAATTTGGTCAGCAGAGCTATGGTTGTGTTGACGTGCGGAATCGGATGTTGGAATGCGTGTAAATTGCTTGTATATACAGTGCTATACTGGCTGTCTTATATGTGTTGGTGTGACAAAATGCACATACTCCTTGTAAATGCAGTACAAACTCCATCCCAAATGCCCATCATATGTATCGTGCTACTCATCCTCCGCTCCATGCATAATGATATCTTGACTCCCGGGAAGGCTATCCTGCGTGCCCGTCGCACTGCCCGTTCCCTCGCCGACTTCGTCTTCGTCGCTGCGCCAACCCATGCCCGTCCAGTCTTTCCCGGCAGTTGCCATGACGAGTTCAAAGTTGAGTCCGTTACCAAACCACCTATCGCGGCGCTTGGTCTCTCTCACGCCGCCTTCGAGTGCTACTCGACTTGCTCTCGTGGTTCGGGCTCGCTTGCCAGTGCCACCGCCGCTGAGAAGACTGGACATACGGATGCGTTGTCCTTCGAGGATTTGCTCGTGTGCTACAATGCTTCGCACATAAGGCGCGAGGTCTAGCGTGATGATGCTGAACGTGCGATCGAAAGAGGATGGTGTGAGGATGAAGGAAGTGCGTTCCGGTAGGGTCTGGTCTGGCAGCGCCGCGAGGACATCCAAGGCCACTGCAAAGTCTGGTCTCGATAATGTGTCGTCTTTGCTCCTCATCTCCCTGGCTCTGAGAATCGTCCTGGTGTAGTCGCCTTCAGTCGGCATTGGGCGGCAGTTGTGCGAGGTTTCAACATTGGATAGTGCCGAGAACGCGCGATGCGCAAGCAGATGCGTTTGTATGTACATTGCCGTATCGAACTGCAAGAAGTCGAATTGCTGATCGGCCTCGACAAGCGGTGCAGCGAGAGTGTAGTTCAAGCGTGCCTTATCGGTCACTAGGGACGAGGTTGGGTCGATAGGCTCATTCTGCTTGGACTGGTATGACGGTAGACCAACACGGCAATACACGTCTGCCGCACTCAGCGCCTCTGTAAACGCGTCCAGCTTTGCGAGATTGTTGGTTTGATCAGATGACGTGGGCTCCGACCATAACGGTTGCGCCTCCCAGTCTGATGGATTGATACCCCAGTCACTCCATACCTCAGTCAAGAGCTCCTCCTCCTTATCAAATGCAGCATTGCTCCTTGTCTCGAAAATGTTGTGAGACAAATAGCCCATGCCAGACTGATATGTACCCTTACTGGCGACCCTGAGAAAACGGCCTTCAGCATCAATGTCTTTGCCTGGTGGCCATCGCTGATACATCCACTCAAGACCGCCTTTCCGGTCGCCAACAGACATCTGGCACCAAAGATCAAGCTCAGTGATGCTAGCACGCAAATCATAAGATTTTGACCGATAGAGATCATCCACCGCTTGTCGCTCGAGGACGTGGCCTTCTCTGCCCGCAAGGACCAACATGTAGTCGGCAGCAAGATCCACCGCAGATGGCCGTAGTCGTAGAATGGCTGCCAGAGGTAGATCTCGCATCGGTATTTGTCGCTCATCGTTGCATGTGATGATAATCGGCCGTTTCGACTGCGCTGCCAGTTTTGTGACCTGCGCCCAGAATTGCTGATCTTCCTCGAAAAGAATATCGGCCTCCTCGAACAAGATCAATGACTGTTTCTGTGACTTGCGTGATGCAGTCATCTGAGGGAGCATGGCTTGGGTAGATACCACAGGGGGTTGTTTCGTCTCTCGTAATTTCGATTGTACCTTTGGCTTAGGCTTTGTAGTGGGGGTAGACTTGAAGAAGCTCATCATCGTGCCTTGCCGTCCACTGTCGATGTCTTGCTGCAATGCTGCGTCGCTTCGCTCGTTGTCAGTGTCATCAGCTGGCGTGATCTCTTCTTTGGAAGGCGCTTCAGGTCGTTTGTGGTTTACCAAATGGTTTGCAGTCATGTCGCCAACCTTGTCTTGGATATCCTTGCCTGAACGGCGTGTACTGGAGTTGATCTCGAAGACTTCAAAATCCAACTCTTTCGCAACGGCATACACCGCAGCACTTTTCCCACACCCATGTGGTCCGCTAATGAGAACTACGTTATTGTTCCTCGTCCACCGAGGCCGTCGAAACGATTTTGCATGCAACGGAAGCTGTGTACTCGAAAGTTCAATCATCTCTTCATCCTCTTCTTCATCAGAAGAAACAATGAAATCATCGACAGCTTTCTTTCGCTTCTTTCTTGGTGGCTTCTTACTATCCGAAGGTTCGACCTTTGAAGAGCCTAATCCGCCCCCTACGGCAAGGACTGTCAAGCTCTGTAGCCAATCTTTTAAGACCGTCGCCTCTTTGCCTTCCTGTAGGACCTGTGAAACACATTTTGGAGCGTACTTCTGAGTCCACGCCTGTCCTTCGCATCGGCCCTCGTCAAATGGGGTAAGAGTATGCTCGATTTCGTTGAAAAGCGAAGCCACGGCCGGATGGAGACCTGGATTATCATGTAAAGAATCTCCGCTGCGGGACGCATGTGTTTGAAGGTGTTTCTTGACTTTCTGCTGGATTTCGATGCCGGTTGTGAGCAAACGCGAGGGTAGGCGAACGTCCTCCGGAGGGGTAAAGTCAAGTATGGCTCCCCTGGTCGCTATGTGCATGTCTGGAGCGAGATCTTTGGCTAACCTCGAAATTACATCTTCATCGGCCCTGAGTGAGATGACGCGATTCTTCATTTTCCGGACACGCATTGGAATGACCGTCTGCGTACCCCTTATTGAAGCACCAAGTACCTCGGGGTCTGAATTGCGAACATGAGCTGTTTCTTTCGTTGGCCACAAGGCTTCAAGTAGCCCTGACTGTTTGGGGGCCCTGCTGCTTCCCAAAGTCATTCCAAAAGCAGGCATAAGATCAGGAGAGCGATCTCTGCGAGTCTCAGCCCGTAGCTTGCCAGGTGTCACGGCACTCTTTCTTGGTGTAGGCGGTCGCAGGTCGGTGGTGGGTTTTGTAGAAAAATCCTTCAGCTTTTGACCGGGCTTGCCGGTGAAAAAAGGATGAGTGACCTTCGGAGGCTCAGTCGCTTTTATGGAGCGCTTATTCGTGGTCCCAGGGCGTTTGGACGTCAACCTGATCCCACTCATGATAGCCTCTATTCTCCCACCGATAGCGTGTTTGCTTGCAGAATCCAAGCCATATTTTATGACAGTCACGGTGGGAAATATCGTCGCCGCTTTCGCCGGTTTGCGCCCTCGTCTCTTCTTCGGCGTAGTTGGCTCTTCTGTAGTAGGCTTTGGTGGACTGGACACTAGCTTGCCCGATTTAGTGACCTTGATCTGCTTCTTTGGTGTGGGGTTGAGTTTGTTATCTGTATCCATAGTTTCAGCTGTCGCAGCTATGGGTACAATCGATGCAGACCCCAATAGTGGGTCAGGGTCTTCCTCCACAGTATCCAATAATGTGCTCGTTGTGTTCTCGACAGGCGAGCTATTGGCCTCGACCTGGAGTTGCTGATGCCAGTCCAGGGCTGCGATTGGAGGTGTCGAGACATCTACAGGCCCTGGTGAATCTGTTTTCCTTCTCTTCCTCCGCTCTTGATTAGGGTCTTCTTCGAGGCTAATCCCTGCAATGTCTCCGGCCTCGAGTTGATCGGCCTGCTCAGCTGCACTGGGGCGAGTAAATTGTTCTAGAGATGCTTGGCTTTTCGCGCTGGTGCCATTCTTCTTGTCGTTCCCCGCCTCGGTCTTCCTTGCACGTTTCTTTCGTGACTTCGTGGGTTGGGCGTTTGTTGATGCATGTTCGTAATCTGGATCATCGTTGGGGTCATCGATAGGCGTTACCGTCGTGGGAGCGTCTTCGCTGGGGGCATTATTTCGCAGTGGTTTGGAAAAGAAGGGATGCAGATTCTGGGCTCCTTCATGGTTCATTGCAGGTCGCGCCGCTGTGAGAGCCATTTACAGTGTGTACAGCTACCAGCACATGTTCAGGTGGATTTCTGAGGCAATTGAGACTAGCGGAAACAGAGTAAGCTGATAAAAGGACGAAGTACGTAGGTGAAGGCGGTGTATTGTGTGATGTCGTGACAGGCGTACGCGAAAATGTGATGTCAATGCGAGTGAGAGTCGACGCGACGCGCCTGCTAAAGCTGGCACGAGCCACACCTGCTATTCCAGCCACACGGTCAGCCACACCGCCAAGATTTCGCGTTCGCAGCTCTGCCCGTCCACCGCCCGCTGGATGCTCCATTTTCTGCCGAAGCCCCAACTTTTTTCCAAGCCGCCGACAAGTTCGAACCTCACGCGCGCATACTGAGCGACGACCCACGCAGACCCCTCGAGTCCTCCAAGAGCAGGCCTGGCAAACATCATGTCGTTCAATCACGAGACTGGTGCTCCTTTCACGCTGGCGACGCTGCCATCCGGCGGGCGCACGCATGCTGCTAGTGTATGCAGTATCAGCGGCATAAAGAAGAGAAAGCGCACCGAAGTCGCCGTCGCATTGGATGGCGAAGGCATCTTCATATACAGCGTATGCATGTCCCAACTTGTCCCAGATACACCACACTGATTTTCGGAAGCTGCAAAATCCTCAACTAGTAACCTCTTACGCGCTCCCACCAAGCACAACCTTCACAGGCGCTCCATATTCTCTCTACCGGAAAGGCTCCTCCAAGACAGCCTCGCAGCGCTTCACATATGCCTCTGTGACAGGTTCGGCGCAGAATGACACGCCGCAATTGGTATGCTTCCACGAGAAGTCGCTGGGGGCGAAGGCCGAGACCGCAAGGACGGCATACACCCCTTCGAGCACCGCGCGGCTACTCGCATTCGACGCACTACCCGTCACATCTGGTGGCTCGTCCACGAGCGCGACACACGACGTCATGGCCACATTTGACACTGGAGACGTGATATGCCTCTCTGCGGATCTTCAGATCGTGCGATGGGCGGCAAGCCTAAAGTCAACCGCGCCCAGGGCTGGCGCAATCGAAAACGTCTCGACTGCCACAGCAAAGGCAGTGATCCGAGGACTGCTCCGAAGTCGAGAGGACATAGCTGCTGTCCTGGCCGCTTCTGCCGACACCGGTTCGGATCTTCTGGAGCTCACACAGGTGCTTTGTGTCATTGGTCGCAAGACGAATGGACCGACCACACTGAGCCTTGTTGCGATCCAGCCACGATCTCCTGATCTCACCACTGCTCAGCTATCGCCGTTCAAGCACCTCGTCTCCTGGGACCTACCTAAACCAACCAATGCGCCGAAAGCCATGAAAGCATCTCCACACTACTCTATCCATGCCGCAAATGGCATCATCCATATCCTCGCCGACACCACTTTACTTTCATACGACCTCTCCGACACTGTACCAAGATTGTACTCTGAACTCACCCTCGGGTCAGATGCTAACTCTTTCCTGCGCCTCTCGCCAGATATCATATTCACTACTTCACGTCAAACATGTCGCATTTTCGATGCAAAGTACAACACCCTCCAAATGGCGCACTCTCTGGATCCTATCTCAAGCATCCCCAATGCTGCAAGCCCTGCAAAGAAGAGGAAACTAGCTCAACCTGCGACCGAGGACCGTACAAGCAGCCCATACCACTTGATAGCGTATCATGCTGACCAAGATCTGGTGATCGCTGTACACGAAAGCGAGATTGTTGGCATGCATCTCGGTTCATCATTGTCCCGCAAGCGAGTCAAAACAGAGAGTACACTGCTTACGGAAGCGCTTGGCAAAGGAGTTGCACCTCTGTCAAAAGACACCATACCCAAGTGGCACGAAAGGAAGGCCAAGCTTGATCGTTATGCTTCAAAGCGCGACATCAGCAAGTTCGAGGAGACATTTGCCGGAGATCTCGGCATCGAGCTCGTCGCAACCGAATCTCACACAAAGCACGACAACGAAGTAAACGGAGGCCCTCTTACGAACGGTGTCGGACCAAAGATTCCTGATGAGGATGCAATGGCCATCAATTTCGAAGACGACGAGGACGCGGAAGACAATTTACGGAGCTGGAAGACATCCAATGACTCGAACAATACTCGGAAGCAACAGTCTCGTCAGTACGGAACATATGCCCTAAGTAAGATTTTCAGGCCAGCCAAACGCACTCTGGATGACCGCTCCCAGAGTCTGCTAGAGATTGATTTTTTCGCCCCTAATGTGTTCCAATGGCTGCTACAAACCGGTCAGCTATCTGCGGCATCTATCCGCCATGCCATCCTAGAAGAAGGACCCGAAAATGCACAGGACCTTTCTTTGATCACCGATGGAGATATCGTCAAGGCGCTTGTAGAATTCGACCCTGAGCTCCATATGCTCTCCGCTATTCTCAACGATAGCGGGCATCTACCCATTGGTGAAGTCGTCCAGGCTATCAAGGTTTTGATGCAAAGCTTGGACGAGCAAGCGAAGGCACAAGACGACACAAAACTGCTAACAAATGGCACGGCCCCGTCCGATGAAGAGATGGATGTCGACATCGCCTCTGAGCTTGCAGCTGCCTCTCATGAAATGGACCACGCTATGTTGGTGCTTGACCATGGTCTGCTCATCCGAAGCCACACTTTGCGGCCAGCTCTCATTCGGCTGCATAGCTTTGCACCTCGCCTCATTACTACCACACTCCGTTCAATGCTATCACGACGAAATCTCGAGTCACTCATCAATGTTTTGCATCTTGAGATGAAGAATGAAGGATGGTCGTTGCCGTACGACTCTGCAGTTGACTCTTCGAACGAGACTCCCGACGACCACGCCGTTGCTATTATTGCCTCGTTACTCAGTTGTACACTTGACGCAGTAGGCGCGGGAGCATGGCTCGCCAGCGCCGGCAGCCCTGCCGGATCAGACCCCAGCGAAGACACGATTTACTCTCTCCATAACGACACATCCGAAGCGCTGCTTGGCTTTTTCGAAGCACGCTACATGCGTGGTCTTCTCGGCGAGTTTTTACGCTACGCTTCCAACATTCCTAGATCCTCGAAGCCGTCGAACAAGCAGCTAGAGAAGAAGGGAAAGCCATTTGCCATTAGTAAGGAACTCAGTGAGCTGCCAATGCTGCCTCTGGGCGGAAAACTTGACACCATTGAGAGGACAAAACCTGGCAAGGGCGGAAAGAAGGAGGAGAGAAGCAAGCGCGAGATTGGTATGTTGATCAGTAAACAGGTGCCGCGTTACAGCGTCGAGAAGATTGTACTCTAGATGCTTAGCGATGGAAGTTTAGATACCATGTTTAGCATTTAGCGTCTGGAATCTGCATTACTTGCCTTCACATGTTTGATGCTGACACAACCTCGCTCGAATCTGCGGGCTGCTTACAACGATTTTGGCTTACGAGCAACAAATGTGATACTCTATGGCAGCGACAATATTATTCTCTCCATACCTCAACCCTCGGTAACCTTACAATTGCTATCGACAAGGGGCAACGAAAGCTCCCGTTGGGTTTCTCCACGAAAACGGGGCACTTTCTAGGCGCTGGTCGATCGATCCTCGGAGGCTTTTCCGGCCTTACACTAAGCAGAGAAGTCGGTCTTGGCAGATGCTTAGCCACTCAAAATCTCGCATGACGTCGATCCTCGGCCGGTGCTAAAATATCAGCGCGCGCTGGTGTGCGGAGAGTCGGACATGACTAAATGAGTTACCACGTCGAGCGCGCCTTCATTGCGCCGTCCCACATACAGCGAGCGCATACCCTTTTTCTCTTCCAATATATATTGAGCTCGATTTGAGCATTGGCAGCGACAATGGCGTCTTCAATCGCGACAGATCGGGACGCGTCGGACAGAGACGAAACGAAGCCTGATGGCAAGGAGAAATTATACGAAGAGCAACAACAACCAGATGGTTATCATCAAGATACATCCCTCACAGAGGAGCCGAAGGAGGAGGAAACGAAGAAGAAGCCGTCGATCATCAAACGGACGTGGGAAAAGCTAGGCTTGGACATTGGGACCTTGTTGATGATGGGGAAAGCTGCGCTACCACCAACAATTGCATTATCGATGTACCAGGCGACCAGCGTCGCAAATCGTTACTCGACTCTAGGATACCTTGTGGCTATCGTCTCAATCCTCGGGTTTTGTATTATGCCCCGGGCCAAGTTCATTCAAACCATGAGCTTGAACATCCTAGGGACGTGTGTTGGTGCAGCAGTTTCGATGCTGATGGTCTGGTCCGGCGTCAAGGCTAGAGAACACACAACAGTGCCAGGAGCGCCACCTCAGCGCTACAACTCCTCCCAATCGGCTGTCCTGGGAGTTTGGCTGTTCTTCCAAATTTACGCCATCAATGCGATCAAGGCTAAATTCCCACAACTGGCCTTCCCTACGATCATGTATGCCATTCAAGTCAACGTCGCAGCGACCAACGGTTTCCTGTTCCGGACAACAGCTCAGTGCGAGACGTTCATTTTGCGCTTGCTCGAGTCTTTCCTCACTGGATTCGCTCTGGCGACAGGCGTAAGCCTGTTCATTTTCCCGGTGACTTGCCGAACAGTCGTATTAAAAGAAGTTACTGGATACATCAGTCTACTACGGGGCGCGCTCGGTGCGAACAAGGCGTTCATACACAGCATGGAGAGTTCGGACATGTTTGGTCAGACGTATGTGCCAGAGCCCAAGGACAAGAAGAACAAAAAGAAAGAAACAAAGCGGAAGGTCAAGCCCGAAATCGCTGCAATCAAGAAGATGGTCGGAGCTATTCAAGAGCTGCATGGAAAGCTAACGGCGGATCTACCGTTTGCAAAGCGCGAGATTGCATATGGAAAGCTTACACCCGACGAGCTTGAAGCCATATTCAAGCAGCTTCGTTCTATCATGATGCCAGTTGTGGGGCTAGGCTCGGTTATGGATCTATTCGAGCGTGGTGCAGAGCTCAGCAACTGGGTCGACGACGATGATGAACCAGAACATGAAGAAGACCGCAGGAAAATTGTCCAAGAGTGGAACGAGATGTTTCAATACTTGCACGAGCCATTCAAGGACATCTTCCACGCGTTAGATGATGGACTTGCGCACGTGCTCATCAGACTCGGGCTAGCACCGAAACCCAAGAGGAAGAAGAAAGATGAAAAGCACGACGATGAAGAAGCCAAGGGCGACTCCGTAAAGCCTGGAGACGCCGGGTTTGCAGCACATTTGGAAAAGCAAGCGAGCACCTTCTTCAGCAAGAAAGAGTAAGAAAACTTCCACGTACGAATTGCATCTGGGATAGAAACTGACTTTGTACACCTACCCTTAGGCCGACGTTGCGCCACTGGATTCAAAGCAAAGGTATCACAGTCCGCGCTGACTATTTCTCGTCCCCACAAGACATAGATGAGGAGGTTCTTAAGCGCATGCCCAGCATCACCACTCGTAAGAAGGACCAATGCCAGCTCTACGTCTTGCTATATGTTATGTTCCTATTGAACAGCATCGGACGCGGCACTCTCGAGTTCGTTAAGTTCGCAGACGCGCACGACCAAGCGACTGCGAAAAGCAAGTTTATTTGGCCCGGTGGCAAACGTTTCAAGAAGTGGATTAAGAGCATTTTCAGCAATCAGGACGCGAATCAGGACGACGAAACGACTGTTGCAGGGTCAGACCGGAGCAATACCACAGTCTACATGGGCGATGCGTACAAGTCGAAGAAGGATCCGGAACATCTACCACCAGCCAATGCTTGGGAACGATTTGGCAACGTCATACGCAGCATATCACATTTCCTCGGCTCCTCGGAGTCCGCCTTCGGATTCAGAGCCGCGTGTGCGACCATGAGCATCGCTGTGATTGCTTTCCTGCGTCCTACACAGACCTTCTTTGTAGAGCAGCGTCTTGTATGGGCACTCATCATGGTTGCAATTTCGATGACACCCACCGCTGGGCAGAGCATCTTCCAATTCATTCTGCGCATAGCCGGCACGGCAATCGCCATGGTTGTTGCCTTTCTGATATGGTACATTCCAGGACAGCACACAGCTGGTGTTCTGGTCTTCCTATGGGTGTTTGTGGCAATCGGCTTCTACATACCGCTGAAGCGCATGGATCTCGTTATTGTGGGCTTGATCAGTGTGGTAACTGCTACCATGATCGTCGGTTACGAGCTACAAGTGCGAAAGATTGGTGTCGCTGCTTCGACTGCAACGACTGGGCAACCTGCGTACCCAATCTACGAGCTTGGCCCATATCGACTCGCCACAGTTGCTGGTGGCCTTGCAGTCGCATTTTTCTGGACGGTCTTCCCATACCCTATCACCGATCATTCTGCGTTGCGGCAAAGCTTGGGCGGGGCATTATATCTGTCCGCTAATTTATACAGCATTATGCATGAGCAAGTCATGGCTCGTATCCGCGGCGACGCAGGCGACGAAGAAAACGATAAAGCTTCCCCGGGCTACGCTTTGAACAAAGCGCGCAATAAGGTCTTCGCAAAGCAAATGCTCACACTACAAGGGCTGAAAATGCATGCTGGATTCGTCAAGTGGGAATTTCCACTTGGTGGCAAGTTTCCAGTAAAAGAGTACAACGACATCATCAGCCAAGTGACAAAGTAAGTCTACCCCATTTACATCGTTACCTTAGCCATGAGGACCACAGCTAACGCCGTCGTATCAGCATTGTAAACTACACTGCCCTCCTAGGCTACGCCTCCCAAGCCTTCACCCATCCATCCCTCAACCCATCCACAACCACCACGCCCTATCCAACACACACTCCGGCAGAATCCCCACCATCCAACCTTAACCCCCTACTCTCACCCACCTCCCCTCTCCAAGCCTCCCCACAATGGTTCAACGACTTCCGCCGCCTAATCAAAACCACAAACATCACATCCCACGAAATAACCTCGCTCCTCGCCCTCCTCTCATCAAGCATCACAAATGGACAACCGTTGCCGCCATACCTGCACAGCCCGGAAGCGTACCAATTAAGCAAGAAGCTCGAAGCCGTGGACCACGACATCCTGAGCTTGCGCCACATTGCAGAGCCCGGGTATGCGGCTTTCGCTGTCATGGCGATTAGCACGAGATGCATACATATGGACTTAGACAGGTTGCTGCATAGTGTTAAGAAGTTGGTGGGGGAGTTGGATTTTAGCTTCCATGTTGTGAGTACGAAGGCGCAGGGGAGCGAAGAGACGCTTGTGGGGGGGAAGAGGAGGAAGGAAGATTAATAGTTTGGGAGTAGGAATTTTAGAGGAATTGAGTTGTGTTGTGTTGTGTTGCGGCGTCGTCGTGTACCGCATAGGGCGTGTGACGTCATGCCCCTGTCACCCTTTCTCTTTCATATATCCCTTCTCCTTCTTCACTATCTCCCTTCAACAGTTCCGCCAGCTCTTCTGACTACTTTCAACATGCCCAAGATCATCATCTTCGACATCGTCGGCACGCTCGTGTCGCACGAGCATTTCTTCACTGCGATAGCGGAGCGCCTGCCCGGCCTCTCCAAACACAATCTCTCAGCACGGCTACTAGGTTTCGCGTGGCTGGAGTGCGCGGAGCGCGAGTATACGTATCTTTCGCTCTCGGGGAAATACGTGCCGTTTGCGACGGTCTTCGAGTCGCTGTTTTGGCGTGTGCTGCATTCCGCAGGCGTGACCGAACCGAGGAAGGTGCATATACATCATTCACCCCATATTTAAAAAAACCACTAACATATCACGTGCGAATTCAAGATAGCCACAGGCGAAGACGTCAAGGCCCTAATGCAAGAATACCAAAAATGCCAAGTCCGCCCCGGCGCGAAACAATGCATCGACACTCTCCGTGCTAACGACTGGACTGTCTGGGCTTTCACGAACGGCGACCGCGAGCGCGTCGAAGGATACTTTCACGACGGCAGCATCGCCATCGACGCCTCGCATATCATCACGTGCGACGAGATCGGCGTCGGCAAGCCTGAGCTCCGCGCGTACAAAAAGGTGCGTGAGAAGATTGGCTTGGGCAAGGACGAGGAGGCATGGTTTGCGGCCGCGCATGGATGGGATGTTAGCGCAGCTGGAAGGTCGGGGTTCAAGACAGCGTATTGTACGGTTCTGGAGAAGTATGAGTTGGAGGAAGTGTTTGGGAAATCGGATGTTGTGGCGGATGGGTTGGTGGAGATGGCGGAGAAGGTGGTCGGGACGGCGAAGGATGCCGCTTGATGCAACGGAATGTTCAATGCTCGGGAATTCGCATTGTGGGACTGGAACGCTGAATGAAAGCGGAGAATGGTGGGCTGTGGCGTGTGAGGCGTGGAAAAAGTTTGCTGTTACCGCTTTCTGGTGCACTCCTGGCTCTCGACGGCTAGTGTTGTCATCATCGTTCCGCGTCAAGCGCCATGGATCCAGCTCCACGAAATTTGAAAACTGCCGCCGCATGTCCGTCACTTGAAAGGATGTAGTAGTTATCAATGTGACGAGGATCTTCAATTGACCTAATTGCGATTTCAACACCTCAAAGTCTTTCATCACCTCCCAAAGCGCCCTGATCCTTTTCCCTCCGCAGTTCATACTCTCCGGGATGCGATACAGACATATCACACAGTAAGCGACGCCCAAGCATTTCTTCAACATCTCTGACGATGTCGATCGTATGACTCAACGACGAGCACAACGATTGCGGGAAGACGCATGGTGTACCGTACTAAAAGCGATAGTGGCTGCATGAAGCAGCAAACAAATTGGAAGCTCTGAACTTGCCGCGATTTCGGTTCCATGCATCTATGAAACTTTCGCGACGACCGCTCACGTCGAGCGCCACCAATTGCTCGCATGCCAGGAGTTGTGGAAAAGTTGAAGAAATGACAGGTCGTCGCTTCACGTGCGTACGCGTTAGGCGGCCCCACTTTCGCGCGTCTTCCCTTCCGAACCCTGCTGTTTTTCCAACTAGTAAACCACCTAAGTTCTCCTCCCCCTTCACTCTCCAAACCAATTTAGAATCAGCCCAGCAAAGACATACTAAAGATGGCTAACAAACACCAAGCTCTCTGCACCATGTGCGAAGTCAAAGGCACCCTGAAGTGTAGCGGCTGCGAGTCTATGCATTACTGCTCGAAGAAGTGCCAAGTGAGTTCTACATGCTGTGCTTACGAATTGGTCGCTGATTTTGTCTTAGAAACTCGACTGGCCTATCCACAGAGTCATCTGCAAGACGTACGCTGACCATAAGGGCAATCGACCAAGTCCTGCTCACCACAGCGTCATCTACTTCCCTCAGGATGAGGCGCTGCCCCGCTTCATGTGGTTAGAGTGGAATTCTGATGAGAAACAACCCAGCGCTGACGGCTTGAAGTCTTTGGGCTTTGATCCTGGGCATCTCAAGAGCAACGGGTTCTCCACTGCTAGGTACAATTTCGTGCTTGGCAGAGCCATTGCCGATCACCAGATCGCTTTGCTGCTCCCTGAGTGTGGCAACTCCAAATCATCCCAACCAAACCAGAGCTTGTTGAAGGTCAACCAGGGGCTTTCTGATTGGCTGCATGGTCCTGTGCTGGCTGTTGGTCACGACAACGATTCAGGCAAGGTTGCCAACCTCGACCTTGGACCCCTCGACTATCGTCATGCAGTGGACAACCTGAAAGTGAGCTACAGCAATTCGGCCAGGTTTTACACCGTGCACAACAACACCGAACTTGGTTGCAAGAAAGTCATTGTCGTCCGCATGAGCTGTGAAGGTGACAGGAAGTACTGTGAGTACAACAGCTACGACAATGATACCGAGTATGAGCACTACCTTACCGGAGAGTCCGACATGCCGACTCCAGTGGCCGACAAGATCGGGCTTCCACTCGTTGTCCGCAAACTCGCGCCGGCAGTACCATGGCGCACCAAAGACAAGTCGCTCAGGACCAATTATCAGATCACCATGCTCAACCCACCCAATCAAGCCGACAACATCGGCTCCGTCATCGTCGCTCGCAGAGATGGAAAGCCGCTCCTTCCGGACCATCTGTTTGCACTCATCATCTACACTGGCCAGGTATGTGATACATCCAAGCTGCCCATACGACTTACGCTAACTCTCAACCCTACAGAGACTCATGAAGCCAGATCATGATCAGAGCTCTTGCCTCACAGCCGTAGACATGAGCCTTGATCAACTCCACAACGTATCAAAAGAGGACTTCGAGGACTGGTACTTGGACACCTGGAAGACGTATCCGATCAGCAGCAAGGCTAATGTTCCCTCGCCATATGCCGTGACTGACGAAATGACTGACGACTGGGATGGCGTTAATGCGCCCATCAATCTCCACTGATGGAACTTGGCTCGAGGGAAAGAGCCGTTCTCAAGCTGTGAGATGCAGCAGATATGGCCTTGCGATATGTCTATGAATCTGGGCGACACGCTTACATGTCACCGTTCGCTCTTTTCCTACTTACGCACCGGGTTCATGTATTCAAATCTTATTCAGCGTGGAGGATGCGGCTTCTTCATGGCATTCGCGTTACGGGTCGTCATTTCCAGTTAGTTTTTCAATTTAGCAATGTCTCAGCTGTTCGAGTGCGAGCTTCATTTGATCTTCCCTACGTGGCGTGCAGTCATTTTGCGCCCATTGTCACATCTCCTTGTGACTGCACTGCCATTTACGATGCCCTTAGAATGCGCCTGACGCCATCCGCTGCGCTTTGAGACTGCCATCTACTTCCTAACTCTGCTACGAAGATCTTCAGGCTCTATCCTTGACTGCATGTAGCACTGAGATAACCTGCATCGAGCTACATCCTGATCTGCACGTCAATAGGAAGTTTTCACCGAAATTGACCACGTTGTACAGCTATAACCTGCGGAATTAGGATGCCGTGGATAGCCCGATGGCAATGGAAAATGGGGATGTACACGACCGGTTCGTTATGTGTCCCGTCCTCATGGGAAGCTACAACCTTGATGAGTGGCTCAGGCCAGCGGGTACCGACCAGGTACCAGGTCAGGAAAAACAACTGGACGATTGGTGCCAGTACATGAATAAAGCGCGGAATGACTGGGATTTCTCCTACTCGTTATGGTCCATAAGCGATCACGTCAGAGTTCTTGCGGAACGCCTCTCCAACGTCGATACAATCGTCTGCTTTGAGCTCGGGACGATAGCTTGCCATGGGGTTTACACCGCAGGGGCTCTTCATCACTGCTTCGTCTTCACCATCACCAGGGCCATCAACGAAGTACACGACACCAAGGGTCAAAGTAAAGTTCGCGTTGTACTTCAGGACCTTTTTTATTATATGGAGGACAAGATCGTTCTGGTGGAACAATACACCGAGGGCATTGTAGAGTTCGTCGACGACCCCGACGGGCTTCTCGCCATCAGTGAGAACTCACTGGTTCTGGCCTTGAACCTGTCACTGGACTGTACGTATTAGTGTTTACAGTGTATGATTTTTACTAACTCTAGCAGTCCCGCTGTTACAAACTTGCACAGACCTTCCCCACCCCGCAGCGTTCATTGTCGAACCTCTTGAGGTCGACCCCAACAAAGCCATATACACCTGGTGTGAACGGGGTTCCCCTCGAGTGGCCAGGATGTTAAGCTGGCAGTACGCGCAACTGCACACCCTTGAGAAAAGCGTACCTCCCAACATTGGCGACGCTGTGTTCAGCGAAGACGAGCGATTTACGTGGCTCAAGGCAATGTGCATACGGATCAGACGTGCTGGACAGCCGGAATGTGACTTGCCAAACCAAATGGACGATGGTGGGGAATATCCCGGGCGCATTGATAGTGCAAAGACTATGTAATGTTGTAGTATTGATACACAGACATTCAATGGAGCGATCGTCATTGTCGTTCCACGTCGCACGCTTCCAACCACCCGTTGATGCATTCATCATTTTTCTAACAAGAAGAGGTCTTGAATCAGTCACTGCCTTATGATCTGGTCACCCTTATCAATCCTTCGATAACATCGTCGATCGCTTTGCCTAACGGCCTGATCGACAACAACCCATTCTCTAATATTCACCGCCTCGCAACACCGTCATCCTTATCAAACTCTCGATAACGTCGTCGGTTTCTTCACCGCGACGGCCCGATTGGTCCGTGGGTGTGCTTTCCCAATGCGGACGTAGATTGCACTCATCAGCTATACGAGGCCACCTCCGCACTTGTGCGAGAACGATAGGGAAGCGTCGGCTACGTAGCGCGCGTGGCTTATCAGAGGAACAAAGGGATCAGTCGTGATGGTGTGGGATCGTCATCATGTATCATGCCTGTGCTTGTTGGGGATTGACATGTGGAAAGCGAAGTTGGGAGGGGTTGGGGAAGTGGGACGACATGTACACTGTGTAAGAGTTGGATGTGGTCTGACTCGCGATGAAAGAAGAGAACGAGAATGAAGCGATGTGATGAATTCCATAAAACTCCAATGTGTCTAGAAAGAACGAACTGTCTATGCTAAAGCATGCGTTCAAAAGCCGTAAGTCATTATTAATGCCAATCATCCAGGAAACCACATCGTGGTACCGACGTCGGCGAGAGGACTAAGCCTCGATCAACGCTCCCAAAACTCCAGACAATGCCGCGCCACAATGACTCTCCGTGATCGTCAAAATCCATTACCAAGCTAAATCGCTCTTGTCGTTGTCGTTACCACAAGACAAGCCCTCGCAGAAAGCAACATCTTCGTTGCTGATCGCGCTGTTGCCCGACTTCTCGAGCTGCTGCTTCGCCGGCCAGATCTGCCTGCCCTCGCGCTTCTCGCGCGCACCATGCTCCATGACGACTTCGCGGCAGCGCTTCTGGAAGAAGAGGGGGCCCTTCTCCATGTGCGGGTGTAGCTCGCCGTTAATGAAGACGCCGGCGTTGATGTTGGCCTGTGCGCGCTCGCAGAGGACCTTGTCTTCCTTCATGACGCGGGCGTAGAGGTCTGCGATCTCGTGGAATTCTTCATCGGTCGAGTTCTTGTTGCGCCACACTTCGTAGTGCATGAGGGAGACTTGGGGTGACTTGGGCATGAACTTCTGCATCATCATGAAGTGTTTTCTGATCTTAATGTTAGCGAGGGCTCGAAGTCACGGGACCAATAGCGACTTACGTGACGGTGAAGGAGACATTGGGGAACATGTAGGTCGAACAGATAGCCATGCCCCTACGGTGCAGGTCTTCGTTGGCCTTGGGGTCGTGCTGGATGTGATCCGCCGCGCAGTTGACATCGTAGGTCTCGATGCTGACGACGCCTGGAAGATCGGGATGTGTTGTCTTGCAGTGGTAGCACTCGTTGAAGTTGTCCGCGAGAATCTTCCAGTTGAAATTGCTCTCCATGTTCCAGGTATGGTCGAACTTGTAGTCGTCGAAGTTGAATGCGTCAAAGCGCTCTTGTTCGTCAACAGTGTCAAACTGGGACTCCCATGACACCTCGGGCACTTTCTTTGAGTCCATGTTGATCCAAATGAATCCATTCCGGTCAATGCGAACATGGATGGGAAAGAGACCGTTCTTGGCTTTGTCGAAGGTTGGTAGTTCCTGGTAGCCAGGTGCCTTGGCAAGATTACCGTTCAGACCATATGACCAGCCATGGTATCTGCAGGAGAAGATCTTTGCGTTGCCGCCGTCTTGTTCAACGACAGGGTAGGCTCGGTGCCGACACACATTGTGAAAAGCGTGAATCTCGCCAGCGCGGTCCTTTGACACAACGACGTCATAGTTGGCAACGTTATAACGAAGATAGTCGCCGTTGTTCTCAAACCTTGATTTGTGCGTGAGGAGAAGCCATCGTCGAGAGAAGATTGCGCGTCGCTCTAGCTGATACATCTCCTCTGAAGTGTACCAGTTGCCAGGCAGAGCGCGCACAGCCTCTTTCACCGGCGGAGGAGCGGCGGCGGTTGAACCACCAAGACCAATGTAGCTCAATAGTGATGCGACCATGGTGAGTAATGTGAGTGAGGAGACTTGATGTCGAGGTAATCAACGTTGGTGTTCTGGAGGTAAGAAGGGTGGAGTGATGAGGAGGATGAAGAGGTTGATGTGAGAAAGCGCTATTATACTCAAAACTCAGTAGCACTGGTGGCGGTGCCTCCTCACCCTTATCAAGTAAAAGGATTCTCTAGATCCCCATGGGGATATGGCTTCCACATGCCGTTTGCGTGCCGATAAACGGCGCAGTATAGAACGTAATCAGCCTGCAGGCGCTTGTCAGGCGCTACACGTACTATCCGCTTCGAACTGCACCCCCTATCCAGCGGGTTGCCATCGTGATCAGGCGCATCAGGTATCGCAGGTCTTAGATAGGAAATCAGCCCAATCGTGAGCTCCCACAGGGCCGTGAGTCATTGATTGCAGCGCTGCAATGCAACTGTCATAGTGACAGAACGCATCGACTTCTTCGTTAGAGCCCCTCGCATAGGCACGGACTTGCGTGGGTTTGATGTCCAAATTTGGTCATATAACGCCAGCCAAGCCTGGACCAGTCTCGACCACAACCACGTCAAACATTGCACTCTTATCAAAATCGAATCGAGATTCCTAGGAGGTCGACCACGATAAGATAGGCAACACAATGACCCTGGAGTCGTCCACCTGCGCACCTTTGAGCGCCCGGCTGTTGACAAAGCACTGGAGCTACACCGCAGATTGCGGGTTTATGCGGAGTTGTACGGGAAGAAGTACGTCCTAGATAAACGAGCATCCGAAATATGTCATGCCAGAGCAGAGTTGGACAAGCAAGTCGGAGAGTAGCTGGAGCATCATTCGCTTGGTTGATGCTGTGTTGTAGAGTATACGACACGCCGTGCTGAACGCCCCTACCCCTCACCAGGTAATGCAGTGGTCGTCTCTAGGACGGGTTTTGTGGTTGTTTTTGGCGCTTTCGGCAGTTGAATCTGGTCGACACTCCCTTGACAACACTGCGATAGTAAAGAGTTCTCACTATTGGACAATACTGACCTGTGTTGACTAAAACCCCGAGTTGTGGCACATGATAGCGTTCGAGCGGCCTCAAAATGATGATTTAGTCTGAACATTCTTTTTCCAACATGACTGAACAACTGGCAACGACCTCAACGCGCTTGACACAAGCCAGTGGTCTCATATGATACTAGGAGTACCGAAAGTCATCGCGATGTTGGTGCGAATGACAAGCGAGGACTGGCGCTCTCGATAAGTCCTCGATGGAGTGTCGCCTCAGTAGAGTGAAGGTGGGCATACCACTAGTCGCAATGGGTACAACACTATGCAATGTCGAAGTGGTCTTGTCGCAAAACTTATGTCGCATGACTTTGTCGCAGTGGTTTTGCCGCATGGATTGTCGCAATGGTTTTGTCGCGGTGGTTCTGTCACAAGGGTGTGATCAGGTTGTGCGATATAGGGGTATCACAGCGTGTGTCGTTATGTAGAACTTGCATTTCTAGGTATACGCACCATTTCTGGCCGTCGATTGTCGCGAGGTTTGTGTAGTGCAGTCCAGGAGGAAGAGCAGAATGGCGAAGGCGCACGCGAAGCGGGGTTGCTGCAGGTTATGTATCGGCTGCTCTCCCGTCTCTTCCCGTTCAACAAACTAGACTAGCCTGGATTTGGCAAACAGGACCCTAGACCCTTGGATGGTATACATCCCCACCAATGTCGTAACCATTGCACGCGGGGCAGGCTTGCTTCACCTTTCATTATTGCCGTTGTGGTGCCAACGGGAAAGCTTGCGCCTTTCTGATGCCGTAGTCCGCTTAGCGGCGGCAGCTCGAGAAGCAGTTTGCGGCCAGATGATCCGTTATCGCGATTTCCTGCGACCTTAAGAGTAGGGTGCCTACAGTCTTAGCAGTCAACTAATTCGATACTCTCCTCACCTTGCCATGGATACCTCACAGAGCGTTGTCATCATCGGTGCTGGCATCGTCGGCACCAATCTTGCGGACGAGCTCGTTTCGCGAGGATGGAAAAACATTACTGTCGTCGAACAAGGCCCGCTAAGTCTGCCAGGGGGTTCCACGTCTCACGCTCCTGGTCTCGTATTTCAAACAAATCCCTCGAAGACGATGACTCTATTCGCCAAATACACAGTCGAGAAGCTTCAGTCACTTTGGAAGGATGGCCAGAACTGCTTCAACCAATTGGGTGGTCTGGAGGTGGCGACAACACCTGAGCGACTTCAAGAGCTTAAACGCAAGCATGGATATGCACAGTCGTGGGGCATTGAGGCTCACCTGATAAGTTCCGAGGAGTGCCTGAAGAAATATCCTCTTCTGAACAAGGGAATGATATTGGGAGGCCTACACATTCCGAGTGATGGGCTAGCGCTGGCAGCTCGCGCGACGCAGATCCTCATCGAGAGTACACGCAACGCCGGCGTAAAATACCTCGAACAAACAGTCGTCACTGGAATCGAGCAAGCAGATGGCCACGTGATAGGTGTCACGACCAACAATGGCTCCGTCCCTGCTGATATCGTCGTATCATGTGCGGGTTTCTGGGGAGTGGAGATCGGAAAGATGATCGGACTGAAGGTTCCCCTGCTTCCGCTGGGACACCAGTATGTCAAGACAACTGCTGTACCGGGTCTCGTTGGCCGCGAAGTAAATACGAAGATCAACGCAATGAACGCCGAGTTGCCAATCTTACGGCACCAAGATCAAGACTTGTACTATCGCGAGCATGGCGAGCAGTATGGCATTGGCTACTATGGCCATCGTCCAATGCCTGTCGACGCCGGATCACTGGGTGTAACGCCCAAAGATGTGGATGATAAGAATATGCCATCGCGTTTAGACTTCACACCCGAGGACTTCGCACCAGCCTGGGAAGCGACGAAGGAGATATTGCCAGTTCTGAGAGAGACTGAGATTGCCGAGGGATTCAACGGTATCTTCTCTTTCACCCCCGATGGTGGATCTGTGGTTGGGCAAGCTCCTAATCTAGATGGGTTTTACGTAGCCGAGGCCGTGTGGGTCACACACTCAGCTGGTGTTGCTCGAGCCGTAGCCGAGGTGCTTACGGAAGGTCGCTCGAGGATTGACATTGCAGAGTGCGAATTGACTCGCTTTGAAGAAGTCCAACTGAGTCCAGAATATGTCAGCGAGACATCACAGCAAAATTTCGTCGAGATCTACGACATCATCCACCCTCTGGCGCCGAAAGAGAATCCTCGTAACCTCCGTGTCAGTCCCTTCCATGCGCGACAGCGAGAACAAGGTGCTTTCTTCCTCGAAGTCGGAGGCTGGGAGCGACCACACTGGTACGAGTCGAACGCAGACCTTGTGAAGACTTTACCAGCAGAATGGAGACCTGTGGATCGCGATGCTTGGTCGTCAAAGTTTTATTCGCCAATTGCTGCAGCTGAGGCCTGGAAGACACGCAACGCAGTAGCCATGTACGACATGACCACTTTCCACAGATTTGAGGTGGCTGGCCCAGGAGCCGTGCATCTTCTACAGCGCTTGACCACCAGCGATGTCACCAAGGGCCCGGGTTCCATCACCCATACACTACTGCTCAATACCCACGGTGGCATTACAAGTGATATCTTCGTTTCAAGGCTGGAAGACAATATTTTCCAGATCGGCGGAAACACGGCAACCGATTTGTCGTACCTCGCACGCGAAGCTCGTGGACAGGCGAAATATACGCCAGGACAATGGGCGCAAGTACGCGATATCACCGGAAGCACTTGCTGCCTCGGTCTCTGGGGTCCTCGAGCTCGTGATGTCATCAGCACGGTCAGCCCCGATGACTTCTCGAACAGAGGTCTACCATATATGGGGGTGAAAAAGACGAGCCTTGCTGGCGTCCCAGTCACCATGTTTCGAAAGTCGTTCGTTGGAGAGTATGGTTGGGAGATACAGACGACACCAGAATACGGCCAACGCCTTTGGGACCTCTTGTCGCAGTCTGGCAAGCCCCATGGACTGGTCGCGGCAGGACGCGCTGCATTCAACGGTTTGCGGTTAGAAAAGGGTCTCCGGGCTGCAGGGTCTGACATGTCTTCTGAGCACAACCCATGGGAGGCTGGCGTAACATATGCAATCCAGATGGATAAGAAGGCAGATTACGTTGGCAAAGCTGCGCTCCAGCAGCTATCGAGGAAAACGCCAACCCGCAGGCTACGATGCCTAACTGTTGACGACGGTCGTTCCATGATCCTTGGCAAGGAGCCTGTCTTTTACAACGGCCAGAAAGCCGGTTATGTTACCAACGCCGCGTTCGGATACACAGTACGCAAACCCGTGGCGTACGCATGGCTTCCTGGCAATGTTCGAGAGGGCGAAGCCGTTGAGATCGAGTACTTCGGAAAGAAGATCAAGGCCACCGTCACAAGCGATCCTCTCCACGACCCTCAGGACCGACGCTTGCGTAGTGAGGGTGCATCCAGCGAACCGGAGCTGCAGAAACGTCTCAAGTCGCTGTTGTAAGCGTGTGGAAGTAATGAACTGAACGTGACACGAGCACCATAATTGAGGCCTGCATGGAGGAGTTTGGCGCAATGGAATTCGAAGCAGTCGCGACTGCAATCTGTATTTAGCATAGCCAGCACACAGCCTTACATGAACTTGATCCCATATAACCTAGAAATTTTCTCGATTGAATCTGCTGTGCGTCTTGATTTGCCTTTGTGTGTGGGCTTCGGTGAGAGCACTGGAGCCGACGCGCTGGAGCTGACGCGCTAAAAGTCGAAGTGGCCGAACCGCTTAGTCAGACAAACGTCATTGCTTTGGCCTAACTCCATGACATCGTTATCTCCATGACACTGACAACCACCCTTCGCCATTGTATCGTCACCATTGTCCTTATGAGCTTACTCGGTACTGTGATCAAACGCTATTCGCCTACATTAATTAGAAGCCGCATTGTGAAGGTACGGTTTGTAGACGAGAGACGAATCCATGAATGCTAACCCCGAGTAGCCAGTCACCCCACGAGCTATGCATATTCAATCAATTCCCATGTGTATGAGGACCCCAATGGCAGGTTTCAAGATGGTGAGGTTATTGACGCAAGCCCAGGGGAGGGTTCGAGCAACAACTATGCCTACCTAGTATCGGACGACAAGACGAAAGAAGCTGTCATTATTGACCCAGCAAATCCATCGGAGTAAGTAACTGGACCGGGGTCGTACGCAAGAGGGCTTCTAACATAGTCGTAGGGTGTTACCGCATCTGAAGGCAAAGACTGATGCGGGCTTCAAGCTGTCAAAGATTATCAATACGCACCAGTGAGATGTCCCATCAACAAATTTAGACAACCTTGCTGACCCCGCCAATTAGCCACCACGACCATGCTGGTGGAAACAAGGAGATTGTAAGATGACATAAACTTTGAGGAATGCCATATCTTAACAAAGCTTGTAGTCTAAATCGTACGACATTCCCGTCATTGGTGGCCGCGACTGCGCCCTTGTAGCGGAAACCCCTAGCCACAAGTCAAAGTTCAGCATCGGTTCCATCAACGTGACTGCTCTCCACACACCATGTCATACTCAAGATAGCATCTGCTATTTCCTCGAGGATGGGCAGGACCGCGCTGTGTTCACCGGAGATACCTTGTTCATTGGAGGCTGCGGTCGTTTCTTCGAAGGAACACCAGAGCAGATGCACAAGTCGCTCAACCAAGTGTTAGCAGCTCTTCCGGACGACACCAAGGTTTACCCCGGACACGAGTACACCAAGGGAAACGTCAAGTTTGCGAAGAAGGTCCTTAGCAACGATGCAATCACGAAGCTTGACGAGTATTCGCAAGCCAATAAGGAGACGCAGGGCAAGTTCACTATCGGTGATGAGAAGGTATGTCACAATCATTCGCATGAGCACATATCAGTCCTTAATTGAAGAAAACAGAAACACAATGTCTTCATGCGCGTGGATGATCCGGAACTCCAGAAGGTCACGGGAAAGACTGATCCTGTTGATGTTATGGGCGCGCTGCGAACGATGAAGGATAACTCCTAGTGATGATATATACATCATTACCCCTCTGGCGAATGCATCACTGTGTGCTGTGCTTCATTGTTGTTGCATTGCTGTGATGAACCTCAAAGCATTGTAGATTGTTACAGCTGTTGCCGTATAAGAGCGGGGAAGTATTCAGGTACCTAAGGCCGAGATGATTAACAAGTTACTAGTACGTGACAGCCTCCAAGTCTAATCATGAAACTACTACCGAGCTGTGACATTTAGGCGTATCAGTACAGACAATATTCACACTCAAATTCACAACTCGGAAAGAAGATTGTTTCAAAGTTCGAACATCCATTCACTCATTCCATATTCCATGGAAAAAAAGCCTCTTCCCAGAAGATCAAACCAATGCCATGCCATGAATCCTCTTACCAACACAACCACTTACCACAAATGCGGCATCCTCTTCAACAACTCCGACTTCCCCTTACCATCCTCCTTCTTATTTGCCCCCTGCAACAACGCATACCCCCTGCTATCAAACCTGCTTGCCAGACCGCCATCAAACGCCCCAAAGCTATCCGAGAACACCTGGCTTCCATCCGCCTCAGGTGCTCCCATCACCGGACTCAAACGACTCTCCCGCGGCGGGCGTGGCATCGCGGTATGCCCACTTGGGCGGTGGTGAAGGCGAAGCTGCAAACCATTATCATTAGCCTTCACCGAAAGTGGCAGACTATGTGGAGTGCGGGAAATGGCGTGCGTACCTTCCATACCCACGCGGCCCGGGCCTGCGAGCACGGAAGTTGGGGTCAAGGTGCTGGTGCGCTTGGGGAGCGGCTTGATGGGCCGGGAGTGTGCGCCCTGGGAGTCGATGGCAGCGGAGCCGTGGTTGAACATTGTGTCGGTGGGCGTGCGGGCGGGGTAGGGCTGTGGATGTGTTAGTTTATGTGGGGTATTGGAGGGGGAGTGGGGAGGGGCTTACTGCGATCTTGACGGGCTTGGGTGGTTTGGCTTTTCCATTGCCCTTTCCCTTTGCCTCCTTCTTCTTCATCTCGCCCTCGCCGCCGAAGCTACGGGCCATATCCGATACCTTGCGCTTCGAACCGACGCTGACCTTTGCCTTTGCCTCCTCGGTCCAGATCTCTTTCTCGCGAAGTTGGCGCTTGGTCTTGTCGTCGAGATCCGCGTAGATGGTTCCGCCGTGGGACTTCCAGACTTCGACGCCCGGGCCGAAGACGGTTTCGCGCGGCTGGTCTGTGTCATCAGTCATCTTGTTAAGATAGTGGTCCTCGAGCTCCGTGTTGTCTTCTTCTTCAGTTGAGGAGCCGTCATCGGTGGTGAAAGGGAGGCCGGCAGGGAGGAAGCAAGTGTCATCGCCGCCATTGCGGGCGCGAAGGGTCACGTTGAGGCCAAGCGTGGTGTTTATCTTGCGCCTTTTCGCGGCGGGCGAGGTCTTGCGGGTGTTCGCCATAGTTGAAGGGGAGGTGAGGGTGTTGTGTGTGTGAGAGTCGATATTCGAGTTCAGTATTGAGGTACTTGGGGAAGAATACTTATATGGGGGTGAGTGATCAGTGATGGTATAGGAAGTGGAGCTAGGCCTTTAGGCTTTTGCGGATAGGCAGCTGGGCGGGAGGGTTCATTTGGCAGCGTTTGTGGGGAACATAACGGTGTAATTCGCCTGACGTCGAGGCTCCCTTAGACCCTGAGGCCGTAAGGGGAGCGGTGGGGAGCAGTGGGGAAGCGGTGACATTGTCTCACGAGAATCAAGATACTGAAATGGGCTACCATTATGACTACACCTAGAGTCTAACCTATGCACATGTCTAAATCACCTAGTTTGAAGTGCTACTAGAGCTTCAGTACCAACTGTCTCTTTGTGTCCAGCCAGTCTCTACCAATTATCAGCTCTTTCCCCTGTACTAAGCCCACGAGATCTCCAGCTGTAGATTCCCGTCTCTGCTCATCCCTGACTGATTCAACCACCGCCACCATGGTCTCTTTAGCCCCAATCTTTGATTTGAGTCCACCCCCTTCCTTCTTCCGTGCCGCTCGATCGCGTGGTAGCCGCTCCATCTTAGTCGGCACACGCACAGCCAGCATCGATTTTTGCGCCTCATCCAGCTTGACGTTGAGTTTCGAGCGCTTGCTCTGTATCGTACCGAGACAGAGTTTGATCCAGTGAGTAAGCTCGACGATGTCAGCATCAGACAGAATCTCAGGCTGGCGAGCATAGTGCCACCACGCTTGGAAGAAAGGTTTGTCGCGTCTGGAGTAGATAGATTTGGCGATGCGGTGCGTGAGGTTCTCGGAAGGCTGGGGCATCGCGGATGATGCCATGAGCCACGGATGATGAATGTTCGGGGTTGGAGTCTGGTGGTAGGTCAGACAAGAGTGTGTATAAGCCGCTGCTGAGATGAGTGTATTCATCGAATTTGGCGAGAAGGGTTTGCAGTTGTATGAGTCTCATGCGAGTCTCTGCATTCGATATAGTCCCGTGCTCGAAAAATTCGGCACACGAGAACAACAGTCCAGCCCGGGGTACTATTAAGCTTGTTCCTGGGGCATATACGGCTGTCAATGATGTGTGATGATCCGGGAATAGTTCGATGTAGGAGTCTGCCAGGCTGTCAAGACTGTGAGAGCCCGGTGCGTTGATATGGCGATTGTCGCGAGACTTGTTCTTGATAAGAGAAGCCGTCGAAAAAGCTCGATCACCGTACGCCTCAACAGCTGTGTCACGCCCCCGTGCCCGCATATCCTGTATCTCCTTAATTGCTTCACGCAACCAACCCCCAACATGAACGAACGCCGATGCCAAAAAGTGGACAATTTCAGTAACGCTGCCAGCATGAAAGTCTCCATCTCCTGTAGGTTGACGCAATATCACATCATACACAAGCACATGCAGTAGCCTTGATTCCGTGTCCTCCTTCGCATGTACATGTGTAATCTTCCCATGCGCAATAGACAAAACGACGTGGCCAAGCATGCCGACCAGAACGTTGCGAAGAACAAAGCCGGGGAAGTACCAGACGAAGATGAGGAGAGCGCATGTGCCGCCGAGGATCTTTATTTTGTATATGCGGTAGTTGAGACATGTGTACACGCGCTCTACGAATGTTGGGTCGTGCTGGGTGTTGTGCGCGCTTGGTCGCTTTTTAGCGGTTTTCGAATTTGTGGAGACGGCGTGGGAATTGGTTTTGGAAACCTTCCCAACGTGTTTACGGTCCGGCGGAATTGCTGCTGGCATAGCTTTGGGTGCTGCCTTTGAGGTCTAACGAACATCTAGGGATGGAAGCTCATTAGTCGACATGGAAGACTTTGGGATGGGCTGCTTGTTGACTCGCTTGGACATGTTGTCGCTGGGCATGTCCAATGTCTCGGATGTCTTGGAGAAGGTGTTAACCTCTTCAATTGTTGAGTGACTGGGGATTCGAAAGGCGAGATGATCCCAAAAAGAATGTGTGTAGAGTTATATTGCAAGGCAAGTACTGTGCAAGTGATTCGTGAATGAGCAGGCGGTAGCACCGTATCATTTCACCGGGAGATCTTGGGTCGAATTCACTCATAGCTGGCCGGTAACGCTATAAGCATAAGCTGTTACGATCATCATCTTCACTTCTCCTTCAACAAACCATTCACTCCTCAAGCCATGGCCAAAGCTGTTAGCAAATTTGTAAGTCTTGACAGACTAATAGGTACCAAATCGATGCATAGATAGATAAAGAAAGAGAAAGGGTGAAGTAATGAAGGTAACGCACGCTTCGTTATTCAATGCCATTCCGCTTCCAGCATACAAGCGGGATAAAACTAAGGGGTATCATAGCTTCTGTTCTCAGACCAAAGAGACTTCAGCAGTATCGTTCACATGTTCTCCCTCTACTCATCGTCATCGAATCCAGCGGCCATCTCAGCCCATCCACACATCCACCTCTTCCCCTCGCTTTCGCCACCAAGCCTGAGCTCGCGCGCTTCACTGCCCTCCTTCCAACGTCTGACACGCAGGTCGTCGCTCACACTGATTAAGCTGCCGTTCTGTGCCCATGACACAGCGGTGACTTCAGCGTCGTGGCCACGGACGAGAGCAGTGCCTTGCTCGTAGATAGGAATAGTGTCCGGGAAGCGGCTGCTGGAGCGAGACAAGAATGGACGCATAGGCTTGATGGAGGGGAGCTCGGCTTCATCGTCGTGACGCCGTGCTTCACGCTTAAGGAAGGTTTCGTCGGTGGGGAAGAGGACGGGGCTACCGTCTGTGCTGCCGACTGCTAGGAGCTCAGTCTTATCGCCGTGGGCTTTGCGCAGAGAGGCCTTGACGTAGAAAGAACCTGCATGGAAGTTCTTGTGGCGGAAGCCGTAGATGGGTCCTAGGCCTGGTTGGTCTACGCCACAGTGGCCAGGTTTTGAAGCTGGGGTGCTGGACAGCTCTCGTGCTGAACCGAGGATCAGGTGACTGGTTGAGTATGCGTATACTGTATTATCTTTACTGAGAGCGTAGATTCGCGATGCGTTGCCGTTAAGCGTTAGGGAGTTGATGGCAAAGTGTCGGTGTCGGTTGTGGGATTCGGGATGCTGTGTGGTGGATATGGGAATGGCGGGCCCTCGTAGCGAATAGCGACCACGAATATCCCATAACTTGATGCATGTAGATGCATCTGAAGCTGTCAGGAGTAGATGTTGACGGCCTTCTGGGAGGAAGGAAAGCGCAGTGACGGAGATATCGGTGCGACGACTGGTAGTCTCAGTCTTGCCCGTGGAAGTAGTCCGTGTCAACGAAGAGGCGCCTCCGGTGTATGTTGGCATCGTGTTCTCTGCATGAGCTGATGCCAGGGTGCGGATGACGCTGGCATATGGTGCATCCGAGCCCCAAGCCGAGTGCGAGGACATCTGGCCGCCTTTGCAGCGCAGATCCCATATCTGTACCACACCGTCTCGGCTTGAGGTTGCGACAATCTTTTCGTCACCAGGCTGGAAGCGGACCTGCTTGACAGACGACCTGTGCTTGGCGAGCACACTGAGGGTTTGTTGGGTTCGGACGTCGATGATTTGGGCGGTCTGGTCGCCTGAGCCTGCGGCCAAGTAGCTGTCGTCGGACGAGAACTGCATGTCCATGACAGCGTTGGTGTGGGCATGCCATGATACGTGAGCCTTGGAAAAGTCACCCTCGGAGTCGAGTAAGTGTATCCATCCGTCCTCACCTCCGACGGCAAGGAGCGAGTTGGCTTCAAGACGTTAGCTTGATGACAGCGAATAGGAAGATTAAAAGCATACTGTTGCAGGTGGCGGTGCAGAAGGGTGGGGCGCCTTGTGGCAGTTGATGCAGGTCTTCTGTGCCGCTGTAGAAGTCGGCAGTCTGGTCCTGCCATGATGTGCAATGATCTCTCCTGAAGCCTCTTCCGACGCTCAGTATCCCGCCAAATGAACGCTGTAAGGTTCTCGATGCACCGCCCAAGGTTCTTAGCCTTCTAACAGGCAATGGGAAGACAGGAGGCTCTTCGAACTCTGGCTCGTCTTCGAGTACATCAAATGTTGGTGGAGGAGTGACGTAACGTGATCGTTTTGAGGGCGACGACTGGGCGGGCGAGGTCTCTGGAGACGGGTACAGGTTCTTCCTCTTACGAGAGCTCGAACTAGGGGTGTGCACGTGGTTCTCGACATCGGCAAAGTTCACTGTCTTGCGAGGGGTTGTGCGCGTTGCGACATTGCTCCGGTTATGACCGCTTCGCGTGATATCCTGCAATTGGCGACCCGCCCTCAATAGGGAGCTTCTTGAAGCTTCGGCTTTTGAGTTTCGCGGGGTAAAGAAGCGAGTGAAGCGTTTCGGGGTGATGGGCGGCGGCCGCTTTGGCTTGCGGCTGGCTGTGGTCGCGGAAGACATGGGAGGCGATGACGAGAAGATGTCGGGGGTGGGCTCTTGGAGCATACTGCGGGTAGTGCACGGAGACGACATTATTCTAGATGTACAGTTACGCAGAAGTTAATGACAAGAAGATGCATTCAAGCCACGATTGAAGATATTGGAAGACGACATGGGGACGGAAGGATATGAAGTAGCGGAATGCGCACGAGGTTGGTGATGCGCTTGGGCCTGGTCGCGACTTCCACGCGTTAAGTGGCTCACGCTACGCATCCTCCACTCGGCGCCCGTTTCGCCGACGCCCCGGACCCGCTCTTTTTTTCGAGGCGCGAAATCTTGGCTCCGCAGAAAGTTCGCAGTCTCGAAGCACTTCAACGGTGGAGAATTACACCACCATGGCCGCCATAAAACGAAAGGCCGAGCAGGCCAGCACCCCCTCGAAGAAAGACAAGGGCGCATCGAGCGACCGACATGCGAAGCGACGCAAATCCGATGTCACGGAGCAGCCAGCGCCCGAGAAACCGAAGCCTGAGATGATGGCGAAGAAGAGCGTCTTCAAGGATGAGGAGAAGGCGTTCCCTCGAGGCGGCGCAAGCGTCTTGACCCCTCTGGAGCACAAGCAGATCCAGATCAGGGCGAACCAGGATGTGCTATTTGAGCAGGCGGGCGGCGGCAAGCGCACCAGCAATGGCGACGATGGTTTCAGCGACATGGGGTCCGACGATGGAGAGAAGGCCGCTGCGAAGGCGTCCAAGAAGAGGCCGTCCAAGAAGGGCAAGAAGTCACATGAGGATCCCGACAAGGAAAAGGTTGTCCGCGCCGAAGGCCTCAACTACAAGAAGCTCACCCCAGGTACTATTGTACTCGGGCAGGTCACCGACATCTCCCACCAAGACATCGTCCTCGCCCTCCCCAACAACCTTGTCGGCTACGTGCCCCTCACCGCCGTCTCGGACAAGCTTAACGAGCGGCTTGAGAAGCTACTCAAGGAGGACGAAGGCGAAGCTGCCGAGGATGAAGACGAGAGCTTCGAGGATGTGCATCTCGAGGACATGTTCACGGTTGGGCAGTACCTGCGCACCTGTGTCACAGCTACTACAGACGACAGCGCCAGGGCGAGGAAGAGGCTGGAGCTGTCGATCGACCCGAAGCTGGTCAACAAGGGACTAACGAAGCACAAGATGCCCGTCAACAGCATGATCCAAGCGTCTGTCGTGAGCAACGAGGACCACGGCCTGGTCATGGACTTGGGCTTGGACGACCCCAAGATCAAAGGCTTCCTTCCCAAAGGCGAGTTGGGCCCCACAGTCGAGCATGCAAAGGTGCAAGAGGGCGCGGTCTTCTTGTGCTTGGTGACGGGCCTCAATACCGATGGACGCATCGTCAAGCTGTCTGCCGATCACAGCAAAGCCGGAAACTTGACCAAGGGCAACGTGCTCACAGAAGCCCCTACGATTGACGTCTTCTTACCCGGAACTGCTGTCGATGTTCTGATTGCTGACACGACTGCGAGCACCGTCACAGGCAAAATCCTCGGACTTGTCGATGCCACGGCTGATGCCTACCATTCTGGAGCAACAGAAAAGGGCGCCGATGTCTCGCAGAAGTACAAGATTGGATCCAAGGTTAAGGCAAGGATCCTGTTCACTTGCCCGGACTCGGAGCCAAGAAAGGTCGGCGTATCATTCCTGGACCACGTGGTAGCGCTATCAACCCGCATGTCTGGAAAGCCCAAGGAGCGTAAACCTCCTCTGGACCTACTGCCAATCTCCACAATCATCGACAGTGCCAAGGTTGTCAAGGTCGCGCCGGGCCTCGGTGCATTCTTCGAGCTTGGTGTGCGAGACGTCATCGGCTTTGCGCATATTTCTCGACTGTCCGATGGCCGAGTGGACGTACTCTCGGACGATGCGGGACCATATAAACTGGCCTCCACACACCGCGCGCGGATTGTTGGGTACAATAGTATCGACGGCTTGTTTCAGCTTTCTCTCGAGCAAAAGATCCTCGATCAAGCTTTTCTTCGGATCGAGGACGTCAAGCCTGGCCAAGTGGTCAAAGGCAAGGTTCACAAGCTCATTGCAGATAAGAAGGGTGCGTCTGCGGTGCTTGTCCACCTTTCCGAAGGCATCACCGCACTCGTTCCCGAGATGCATCTAGCCGACGTTCGTCTACAACACCCAGAGCGCAAGTTTCGGGAGGGAGTCCCTGTAACAGCCCGCGTACTATACACGGAGCCCGCGCGACACCAGATTCAGCTCACCTTAAAGAAATCCCTGGTCAACTCTGAAGTCGAGCCATGGACAAACTACTTGATGATCTCAGAGGGAGCAAAGGGGCCCGGTATTCTCGTGGACGTCCGGCGCAACGGCGCAAAGGTTCGATTTTATGGCGACGTCACAGCATGGCTCCCAGTAGCTGAGATGAGCGAAGCATTTATGGATGATGCTACCCGACACTTCACGAAGGGGCAAGTTGTCAATGTGCGCGTCATCTCTGTTAAACCCGAAGAACGCCAGATGCTGGTATCGTGTAAAGATCCAGCTGCAGTGGATCCGAACAAGGAGGCCGCTTTCAACGCTCTCAATCCTGGCGCCATTGTCAAGGGTACCGTGCTCGAGAAGTCTGATGAGGTTGCGACCCTAGACCTTGGTCATGGCGTCAAGGGCATCCTTCGTCTTGGTCACTTGACCGATGGATCCGAGAAGAAGGACGTTTCTACCATGAAGAAGATTCGTGTGGGCGGTACGCTGGAGGACTTGGTGGTTCTCAACAAGCTGAATAAAGCCAAGACCGTCACGATATCTAACAAGCCTAGCCTTCGTAAAGCCGCACAGGCTTCCAAGCTTGTCACTAACGTCGAGGAACTACAATCTGGAGAGGTTGTACATGGTTTTGTGCGCGGTATCCTGCCGGACAAGATCTTCATAGAGTTTGGCAACAGCGTCAGTGGTGCAATGTTCAAGTCGCAGATGACGGAAGAGATGCTCACTGCACCAAATTTTGGTCTTCGCAAGGACCAGTCGGTCACCTCACGAATCACGCATGTTGATTCTGCTAAAGGCCTGTTCTGGCTGTCAATGAAGCTTGAGCCGACTACAGACGAAACCGCAGTCCCAAAATCCACAAGCACAGGTGCGACAATGGTAGAGCCTATTGACCCCACCATTACAAACACCAACGACATCGCCTTTGGTACTACTATGACTGTACGCATTCGATCAATTAAGAGCACGCAAGTCAATGTCGAGCTTGCGCAGAATGTCACAGGACGTATCTCTGTCTCAGAGCTGTTTGGCTCTTGGGATGATATTCCCAACAAGAAAAGGCCCACGGCACATCTTAGAATGAACGACACCATTACAGCTAAGGTGTTGGGCACACACGACGCCCGAAATTATCGTTTCCTTCCCATTACGCATCGATCGAGCAACAAGACTCCGACCTTCGAGATGACAGCGAAAGTAGAGAAGATCAAGTCGGAGGGTGACATTTTGTCTCTCGATAAGATCACGGAGGGGTCGTCGTACATCGCCTTTGTGAACAACATTGCCGACCGTTACGTCTGGGTTAACCTCTCGGCCAACGTTCGTGGCCGTATTGACTTCTTCGATCTCACCGATGACCTCGAACAGCTGGCTGGCATTGCCGGCATCGAGAAGAACTTCCCTGTTGGGTCTGCTCTCAAAGTGCGAGCAAAGGCAGTTGACGTTGCTGCTGGGCGCCTGGATCTGACTGCTGCGTCCACAATTACCGGAAAATCGCTCTCTCTCAGTGATCTTAAAGTGGGCTATGTGCTCCCTGTTCGTGTCACCAAGATACACGATGCATCGATCGTCGTACAGATCAACGAAAGCATTGCTGCGCCAATCTACCTGGAACAACTGGCCGACGACTACGATGTGGCTAAAACATCTGATTATAAAGTCGGTGATGTTCTCCGAGTCTGTGTCATTGACGTAGATATTCCCAACAAGAAGCTCGGACTTTCTGCCAGACCGTCAAAGGTATTGGACTCTCAGCGCGAAGTCAAGGATCCAATCATCGAGGACAAGTCACAACTCAAAGTCCACCAAGTCGTTCGTGGTTTTGTCAAGAAAGTTGCGGACAATGGCATCTACATTCGCCTAGGCCCGCATGTAGAGGCATACGTTCGTGTCTCTCATCTTTCGGACGCCTACATCAAAGACTGGAAAGCAGCTTTCCATGTGGATCAGCTTGTACGAGGCAAAGTTATCTCAAACAAAGACGACCAGCGAAATGCCCAAATGACTCTAAAGACATCCATCATAGACGGCGAATATGTGGAGACCATTGAATTCGGCGATATCAAGGTTGGCCAGATCGTGACTGCGAAGGTGCGGCATGTGGCAGAGTTTGGTGTGTTTTTGGTTGTCGATAACTCCAACAATGTTAGTGGACTATGTCATGTCACGAAGCTCGCCGATACCCCAGTGGACAAAGACAAGATCAAGGAGATGTATAAGAAGGACGATGCGGTCAAGGCGAAGGTCATCAGCGTAAACCCGAAAGCCCGGAAGATCAACTTCAGTTTGAAATACTCGCAAGTCAAGAGTGGAGAGGACGAAGACGAGGAAATGGAAGACGTTTCTGACGCTGACGTCGTAGATGACGTGGACTCAGATGAAGACATTGAGGCGGACGATGACGTCGACATGAGGAGCGTGAAGAGCACAGAAAGCAACGACGAGGACATTGGCGTTGATGATAACGAGTCAGAAGCGGAGTCAGACAATGAAGATACCAAAGCAGGAGCGCCTGGTCTCAGTACCTCTGGTTTCGACTGGACGGGCGCCACGCTAGACTTTGACGAGATTGAACGCGCACCCGATTCCGACTCTGATGGCGGAGCGACCAAAAAGAAGCGAAAGAGCAAAAAGGCCACCATCAAGGAAGACCGCACGGGCGATCTTGACGCTTTCGGTCCTCAGTCCGTTGCCGACTATGAGCGATTACTCCTCGGCCAGCCGAACAGCGCTGAAATGTGGGTTCGCTACATGGTATTCCAGCGCGAACTCAACGAGATTGAAAAGGCGCGGCAGATTGCTCGACGCGCACTAGCTACTATCAACTCACGCGAGGAGCCAGAGAAGCTGGACATCTGGACAGCACTTCTACATCTTGAAAACGATGTCGCCAGCGATGATGCCATGGAGGCCGTGTTTAAGGAGGCTTGTCAGCATAATGACGCCCGCGAGATCCACGAGCGCATGATCAAGATCTACCTCTCCTCCGGAAAAGTCGAGGCAAGTCCCTTATAGCCCAACATCCAGTCTGACGAATGCTAACAATTTACCACAGAAAGCAGATTCGCTCTACCAATCAATGACCAAGAACAAATCCTTCACCCCGGATCCAAATTTCTGGCTCGGCTACGCCTCCTTCCTCATGGACGTCGCTACTCCCCCCTCACCCACACGAGCCCGCGCCCTCCTCCAACGTGCCACCCAATCCGTCCCCTCGCCCCAACATCGTCACCTAACGCAGAAATTCGCCGCTCTCGAGTTCAAGTCCCCCAACGGCGACGCCGAGCGCGGCCGCACCATCTTCGAAGGCCTCGTCAGCACATGGCCCAAGAAATTCGACGTCTGGGACGTCTATCTCAGCCTCGAAATGGGCCACGGCAGCCAAGGGAACGTGCGCGATTTATTCGAGCGTATGAGCAAGGTCGGCAAGAAGAAGCGCGCTGCGACGCTGTTTGCAAAGTGGGCTGAGTGGGAAGACAGTGTGGGGAATAAGAAGGGTGTAGAGCGTGTTAGGGCGTTGGAGTCGCAGTGGAAAGAGGCGAAGGAGAGTAAGGAGGACGAGTAAATGTAGATACGAGTCTTGCATGCTGTGGCGTTTAGATTGGGGCTTAGGCTCGTGTAGGCAGGATGCGATTTACCAAGATCAAAAGTAATATGTTTTGTCTGTTTATAGTACTCTCGTATCTACATGGCGCGCTACAGGTTGTCGGGCTCATACGAGACGTCAGTGCGCAGCGTTTATGCCAGTCAGCCATCTAGTGTAGTACTTACCTCCACTCTCATCTCGAGCAAGAGGCGTGGGTTCAAGTACGTTAGATGCGGGAGGACGAACATGGTAAGTCGCACGCAAGGAATCAGTCAGGTTGGCTATGTACCGGGTCACGGCGCGGTTACTGGGGCTGCAAGCTGATTAGGCTCCTAATTGGCTATCTTAGGTCTCTTAAGTTCTCCTATAGGCAGGTGGCTCTTCGGCGGGTTTTGAATAAAGTTGACGCTTTCAACCGGAGTTGACAACCTGGAAGGATGGAATAGACCCAGCAGCGGCAGCATCCTACTTTGGGGGCCGGTGCAGCCGCGCCTTGACGTTTATACCCGGTCCTGAGGTACCGCTGAAACCGTGCATTGCATATGGTAACATTGCAGCCGAGCGCTTAGAACAGTTTGTGGTGGCAATGGATGCGCTTGTGCAGCTGGTGGTGTTGGTGGAGGACTAAACTGGTAGGTGGTTCTGCGCGAGGCTGCAAAATAATGCGCGACGTGCTTGCCATCCTGGTTATGTTTGAAACCACCCCCAAGAGCTCAGCCTTGCGCGTCTAGAGAATGCGAATTAAATCTAGTTTCTATATAGCCACTTTGTAAATCATCGTCTGGTCTTCGCAATCGTTTAGCTCACACCTTAATCAGTTTTCCACCCGGACGTCAGACTTTACTTTCCGTCAACCTTACCGTTTGCACTATACGAGTGGTGATGTCCTCAAAACTAAAGACTGAGAAGCCAGAGCTGAGCGAGAAGAGACTCAATGAGTGTGGGATTTACTTCTTCCCAAAAGTCCATGTGAACAGCGATTTGCCGGATGTAATCAAGACGACCAGAGAGGTATTGGAGTTTCGAGGACAAATTACTTTAGAAACTAAAAGAATACTGGTAGAGGAGTACAGAGATTTCCAACTCTCGACACAGAACAGCCAAGGAGCGTCGAAAAGTGTCAGTGGCCTCCGACCTCCGACACACGAAACCGATTCATTTTACATCCATGGCAAGAATTTCAAATTTTCCAAGATGGAAGAAACTTCAGAGATGAAGGTCGCACTTGGAAAGTGCGAGGAAACTCGATTCAGGGTAGCAGAATATCGGAAGAATAATCGGGAGGAAACAGAATGGATGAGACTTCTGCGTGATTACATCTTCCAGCCTTTTGACGAGGCTTACCCAGGTGCCGGCCCCTACCAGTACGTCTTCTCTCCAATATCTGACACACGTAAAGCTGACCGAGATAGAAAAATACACTCAAGCTGGGAGATGTTAGCGATTCGTTCTCCCAGCTGTAACGCAAATCAATGCTGACGTAGATAACAGACATGAAAACCTCCACTGGAACGAGTTTCCCGACTGGGATAATATGAACCCCAAGATTGTCAGACTTACGGGGCCGAAGCCTGACCTCACGTACGCCTTCCCCATCATCGATACTACCCAGAAACCGGCATCTCAGTTCATGTGTTCTCTCGATGAGCAGATCCAAGGATTTTCCCTCAGAGCTCTCAAAACACTTCGCTGCGATCCGAAAATCGAGCTCAAATCAGCGCCGACAACACGTCTCCATACATATAACGAGAAAACTCCCCAGCAGTTGAGCGCCAAACACCGGATCTGCTTTCCTTGGGCCGTTGTAGAGGCTAAACCATACGATCCAAAAAAGTTGGGTCGAGATAAAACGTTTTGTTACTGTCAAGCGGCAAACGCGTCTGCCTCTGCACTGTACTTGCGTGAAAGCCTGAGGGAAAAGGTGGGAGACACGTCGCTCTCGCACGACGCTCTGGTCATCTTCGCATTCACTTGTGTCGGCCCCAACGTCAAGCTTTGGGTCACGTATAGAAACCCGGTGAGTCTGCACGCGGAATCGATTTGAAGAAGACGACTGACACCGACCCCGAGCAGCAAAATGACAACGTCGAAATGCGCTGTATTTGGGCCTCTTCTCTCGAACTCACATGGGGCGTCCTATGCATGCAAATGGCGGTCAAAAACGTCCAGGAATGGGTTTATCGAAGAGCCAAACCCCAGATCGCACGCTGGGTCTGTAAAATCCGCAACGCCTCTTCGCTACTAACAGTCCACTCGCCTGACGGTGACCTCATACCGCAACGAAGACGAGCAACCTCGTGTGCGCCTACAAGCAAGCAAACTAGGCGCGTGAGCACCACAGACATATCCAAGCCTCCACGCACTCCAGATCATGCACGCCGCCCGAACGCACACCCAAGCTCCGCGCAGCCTCAAACCGCTTCGGGCAGGCTTGAAAGCCAACTGCCTATTTTGTCTAGGACGCCGACCCGTGGGAGCAGAAAAGATTTCGCGATTGTTATTGATGACGACAGCGGGACGGACTGTGGTGAAGTAGACTTTGCAGCACTGGGTAGAATGGACGGCCTTCGACTCGGCGGTCCTTAGGTCGAAAGAAGTCGGAAGGCCCATGGGATTTCAGAAGCGATGTCGCAGCGGCTCGCAAAGGCTCTGGCCCGCAGACGAAACTCCAAGAAATCGACGCCGAAGCTTGGAGTTTGCGGTGCAGATCACAATTTGAAGACTAGTGTATAACCATGGAAGGGATGATGACGATGCGAGCGTTTTCCTTTGTAGTTCTAGGTCGTTACGTGTGCTTTTGACGTTTCCGGATAGACTCGGGGTCTTGGACTAGACGGCGCTTTCCCCGAATCTCTCTCGTCATTGTGTGCTTCTTCGTATATTGCGAACAATGTGCGTTCGACGTACAATGCTAGTGCCGATGATTGGGAGGTGAGGTCATACAGATAACTCTCGTTGGGTTGATGATTGCAACAATTGAAACCGGTACCTTGCTACACGAGGTGTACATCCTCGAGGTCATGTTCGCTCAACTGCTCCCATATCTCTCCATTCATGGCGCCGTGCACATATGCCTCACCAACAACTTCCCATGTTCGCAAGGTCTTTTCGTCGTTCTGAGCACTTGCCTGCCTCAGGACAAACGGCACACTACCACCTTTCAGCAGCCACATTGCATCTCCGACTTCCGCACTATCGGGCACCAGAGCCAAATATCCTTTACCCGTCCTTGCTACGCGTCTCATGTACATTTTCTGGTTCATCGCATTGGGGAAGAGACTGTCCCACCCCTCCGCATCCGGGACGTTAGGCGCGTGTGGAATGATGCCGGATGAGTGTGCTGTATCGCGCTCTAATTCTGTAATGTATGGACATGCGGCATTAGCTGATGGGGCCTCGGTATTCGATTCAGGGTCAGAGAAGGTGAAAGCGCATTCACATGTGTATTTCTCGAGGTCTTGAATCTCGAACCGACTGGGTAGATAATTGCTGTCGTCAGATGTGGCAAGAGCGTCCATATCGTCGAGGATGGGTCGTGCTGCGTTGATATATGCTGTGCTCGTACTGAGCGTCGGTGTATAGAAACAAATTCGGTGAAGTTGGCGCACTAGCGCGAAGCAAGTATCTCTCCTGACCCGCTTCTTGAACTCTTCTAGGCTCATAGAGGAGCTGTCTGATTGCTTTACTTTCATAGAGCCAATCGGCGTACCATTGATCGCGCCGGCCACGAAGGTGTGTATCAGCGCTTCGCCTCGTGTCTGGCCCGTCCAATAACCGACTGGAAGTTTACGCGTCAGAGACGCCCAGATTGGATCATATCCTACAGCGCGACCATGCCAATCCCATGGTTGTGCAAGCTCCACGATATGATCCATAATGCCGCCGCGTAGTGTCAATATCCGAAAGTCCGATCCACGCTTCAAGTCAACTCGCGCAGCACAGGAACCGCTAGTAGCGTTGTACATATCGGTGTCGGGTGCAAGCTCCTGTTGGTTGGCATTCATCTCAAACTCTCCGATCCAGGTTGGAAAACTCGGGAAACGCCGAGCTGGCTTGTTAGTCACCCAACTTAGGATGGTAATGCCGTGTGACATGTTAATCCAGAGCCGAATTGCTTCGCTGTACACTTCGTCGACGCCCTTGTTGTAGTCCGGTGAGATACCCATGTTGTATGGCGTCATTAAGTCCATCATACCGAGCATCCCATAGACTTTATCTCGGGGATCAAAGCATCCGGTACTACGCGTCAGTCTTAGGAGGCCTTGGAAATAGTTAAGACCGGCGTCTTGCTGCACCCTTGTCTGCCGCCAGGAGCAGATCGTATCGATGGCTTGCTCGTGTGCAACGCCCCGGAGAGGCTTGATAGCTAACGTCAAGGCTTCTGCAACTGGTTGGGCCAAATTCAGCTGCTTTCTCAGAGTCTGCATAAAATATGCGATGTAGTGTAGACTCTTGATCTGCACCTCCGATGGGCCGCACAATATGCATAATTGGCGGGCTAAAACGATCTCTTGAATAACCCAGCAACGAAAGAAATAGCGTCTGGCAACGAAACGAGCCAACTTCCTCAAGTGGTCAACAGATATGGATAATGTTTGTCCGCTGCTACGCTCTTCGAAGCTCAGGATTCCTTCGGCAAACTTGAAAGCAGCGACGATTGGCCAATCTCCGTCGGGCATCAGACGTTCTATGAACGTTATTGCAACGTTACTGTCCTCATCTGCAGGCCCGAGCCACGAGATCACAAGCAAGGCTTTGCTGTAAATCTGGGCCATCAAACGGACTTGCGAGTTGCGCTCCTCCACATCAAGCTGGTTGATACAAAGTGAATCCACCCAGAGATAATCTACATGATCTGACGAGTCCGCACGCGTTGATTGCCGCTGTGCAATGATTTGAAGTGCCGCGTGTAGGTTCAGTGTAATATTCATCTTTGTGCCATTGCAGTCAATGCGAGCGCCCTGATCTTGTATCCCCGGTGCCTTCTCGTACCAGCTCCTGTAGAATGGATCGCCCCAAGTATACGAGAGTGCGTTGAAGTTGAGTGCAGGATTGGCCAGGTCTACCATGTGTAACGTGCAGCTCAGCATGGCATCATCTTGAGAGGCTACAGACTCGATCTGGAGCACCCGAATCGAAGTAGAACTTGGTAGTGTCTCGTAGACAACGCCGTGTGTATCAGTGACTGATGGTCCTTCCATATGTGAAGCTACCTAATTAGACCTAGACCTCAGTAATGTGCAACTGTTCGCTGTCATGAAGGCTGAGGAGGTCGCAAAGCTTGCATACCTAGTATAATATCTAAATTAACTGTTAGATTAGATTAGAAAGGTGAAAATAAGATGTAAGTAGTAGTAAACAAAGACAGGAGAAAACAGGTCAGCTCTCTTGAAGCTGAGCTGCGCCAAGAAGCTAAGTTGCTAGCGTGTCAGTGACTCCCCACACGAACCGTCGGTCCATTCTAATAGACGCCTGTATCCTCACAACACTTCTCAAAATACTGTTGAATCAAACAAGAGAACTCCCAGTATGGACAGGGTAGTAGCGCGACTCCCATATTTTTACGTTGCGCGCTCAGGGTCGGCCATAAGGCACGACGGTATTGCCCAGGTGCTCTATTACAATGCTCATGCAATTATTTATACCAGCTCTGACCGCTACATAGTTTCCCTCTTCACCAATACACCCAAACTCTTTTTGTCAAACGGCACCGAGCAAGCTCTGGAAGCTGACTTGGGTGGCAACAGAAGTGCAGATCGGTACCGCACATTGAGTCTGGTATGCTCCCATAAGAAACCCTCAAACTTGTGCTGTCCGGGGAGCTATCACACGAAGGTACGGACTGATGAGGAGGGTGCTTGAAATCGTAAACCGGCTGATCGACGTGTGTGTCCAAAAAGAATGTGGACGAACCCGAGCTGGCAACCATGGTCTTGGGGTCCGCTTCAGCGGACTTTGGGCGCGACGAGTCTTTGAAGTCATCTGCAAGTGTCGCAAATTTCGCGATACCTACTAGTTCGAACACATCGTGATCACTGTAAGCGTACCGCTGTGACAGTATCACGGCGATATCATCGCTACAAGAGTCCGCAAAAACGCACACCGCTGCGCCGGGATGGACGAATGTCGAGTTTGTGATGCCAACGATGCCGTTCGTCGCAACGAAGGTCCTGTAGGGGATTTCCATCTCCTGATTACTCCTCTCAAGTGCCTCTCTGGTCTTCATTTCTCCTTTGCGTCGTTCCTGTTGCATCTCACCTTGGTCTTCCCAATCAGATACATTTACTGAACGATCTATTAAAGGATTACTTTGAAAAATCAAGGGTCCTGGTACATATAATGATTTAGCCAGAGCAGGAGATGGTATGCCGTCTGCGGTCAAGTTCGAGTACATTTGGTTGAGGACCGCAGCTGCTCGGGAGCCTAATAGCTGCGGACTAATGAATGGATAAGGGTGATTTTCACATCCCTTGGGGAAGCTAGCTACTTCTGCCGCTGTTTGGTACGTTCCAGCCGTGTGAGGATTTCGTCTAACCCTCATCCTTCTATCTCGATATATTTTTCTTTGGTCTACAGTCATGGACCTTAAGGGCGTTGATCTTCCTTCCACAGCAAGTGTTTTGGAAGAAGACTCTGCTTGCTCGTAGCAAGGAGAGTGGCGCTGGTGCTTTTGTTTCGAAACAAGCCCTCCTAGCTCGATATCGAAATCAACGCCCAGAACGACTCCAACACAACGCAAGGAAGCGAGTACTTGGGCTTGCGCCCCTAGATCTGGTTCGCGAAGAAGATGCAGGAGATCCCAGGCATGTTGACTGATGTAGGCAGTAAGCTCAGAGGGTGCAACATCGAGAACGCGTTCGAGCAGTTTGACAAAAGTGTTAGTGGCTTCGATTTGAGATCGAGTTGTCCAAGGGCACTGATCGCGGACCACAGCGACTAGCACTTCGACATTCGACTTCGAGTAGTTCACATCGATATGGGAGTTGGAGGCAAGGCCGAGCAGTGAATACACCTTGTCTCTCACATCGCTGCTCTTTGCTGGCGCATGGGCTTGTATCATATCGCGGAGCTTGAAACCAGACTGGGGACCTTCCATCTCCTGCTTGTGCCACCACTGTGTCCTCTGTCGTCAGAGCACTCTTCCAGGGCTCTTGAGAACTAGTTCAGATGCTTGGTGAGACCTCCGCAGCTTTTTCGACGATTCCAGAGACTCGCAGACAAGCTGAAATGCCGTTGCATCTACACCATCACCACCACACCATATCTCAAGAACGCGAGCTAGAAGAAATTCTTGTATGACCCACACCCTCTCCCAGTAGCGTTTGTTGAGTACTGCCGCAAAGGCTACCCACTATCTTTCAGATCTGTGCCGACGGATATCCTCGCCCTTGGGAAATGAAAGCCGTTGGAAGCTTTCCGCCATTGTAAAGGCTACCGAATCGTCGCCTGAACTTGGTCCCAACCATACGATGACAGATGAAGCCATCGTATAGATGTCGCGCATCTGCGCTACTTGGTGATTGCGCTCTTTGACATTGGACTGGTCGATGCAGATGGCGTCCACCCACAACAAGACGTCAGTAGCAGCCTTGCGCCGACGAAATTCACGGAGGAAATCCCAGAGGTTCTTGCCAACCTGTAGTGTCTTGCCTTTACAGACAATGGAGGCCAAGTTGTGGTTGCCATTATCCCACGTGTACGATAATGCGGTGTACACTGGATTCTCGTCGAAATTTACCGTCCGGATCTCGCAATGTATCGCATCGCAGTCTTCGCCAGATGAGACCTTCAGGACGCGAATTTCCCTGCTTTGCGGGTCGAGCGAGTCGTGCTGGAATCTTTCAGTTTCGTCGATCTCAGCAATGGGAAGCTGCGGTATTTGCTGGTTGGGAAGTTTGTCGCCCCGCGAGGCAGTGCTCATTCGGGGATGAGTGACCCTAAACGGTAGACTGTTGGAAGGCCTCCCAGACCCGAGCGTCGAGCCCACGTAAGGGGCATTGCCAGGGAGATTCGGGGATTGAACAGGGCCGTTGTCCATGCTGACGATTCGTGCCTCTCGCGACAGAGTCAAAGATCAAAGATCAGGTATCATATGTCTCCTCCGAGTAGGACAGAGACACCTATCATGCACTATCTGTCAGACTATCAGCTATATCAATCTTCATGCTACAACTGCAAGGAGGTCGGCCTTTTTGTAGTTCGACACTATCGATATAGCAAAGTTGGCAGACTAACATACGTATAACCGAAGATGCTGCGCCCCGCAGTCATATTTGCATCAGCCAATGAATGAAATCATATCACGCCTCGTATCAGCCTGCCAGCCCAGCATGCACACAGCCGAACTTGCTGCGCCACACACTCATCTAAAACACTCTCTGCAACGCACCGGTGCACTCCATCCATCGGCAATGTATCGAGTCAACATCACTCCCAAGTATCGTCGTCCCCGGCCCACACGAACAATTGCCAGTCGACTCAGCAAGTACACGAGGCCCAAATACCCTTACACTGCGCCAAACTATGAAGAACACTCGCAATTCAAATTATATCACTTCTCTACACTTATACCAGTCTAAAATAAATGCATTACCCGTGACCTCCGCACAACAGCCCAACGAATGCTCTCAAGCGCTACTCGCAACGCACGAAACACCATGTCTCTCGAATCTCGTGTATATCCTCCACGTTTCGTCTTGATAAACCGTGCAATACGTTTACAATTTCCGTCGCCACTAAAACTACGCTCGCGGCCAGTTAATCCCGGAACATACACAGTCCTGCAAGTTCTAGAAGAAAGCATAGCGTGTTGGCTTTTATGAAGGGATGAAGTTGTGCTGGACGAGTAGTAGCAGCTACACTATTTAATGCGTGGAAAGATTTGAAGTCCCCGAGAAAAAAGATGACAAGTTGTGATGATGAGAGGCACACGAGCGAGGGTTTTCATTCTACAGTATGGAATCGAGTTACTGCCTTTTTGTAAGACGGCGAATGTGCTGCGTGGTAAATTCATGGTTGATAGGTCAATATGCATGCAAACTAAGCCACGTACTGGTCGAGAGTATGGTTTCATCGAGATCAAAACTAGGCTATATACACAACCGTACATCTCCAAACCCTCAAACCACAACCCCCAGATCCAAGCCCAATCCACCAAGCCATAACCCTCCACGCTACTCAACCCTCAACCTCCGAATCGCACCCACAACGGCATCCGCTCTCTTCGCCCCTCCCTCATCCCCACTCCCCGCCTCCTCCCTCGTAATAACCCTCTTATCCTTGCCCGTAACCGTCTGCCCCTTGGCCTGGGCAAAGCCCGCGGAGCGCATGTGCGCCGGATTGGCAGAGTAGAATTCGTCGACGATGGGGTGGATCATGACCGTTTGCTTCGAGATAGTGAGTGTGCTGTTGGTTGGGACGGTTACCCAGTTATCTATCATGGCGTGTTAGTAGTGAGGGCGAAATGTAGGTGGTAGATAACAGTACCGCGTTCGAATGTGAGCGGCTCGCTAGCAACGAGGACGATGTCCGAGCCTTTGTCGCGGCGCTCCATGACGTAGTCTCTATCTGCGGAGTCGGCGGGTTTACAGCTAGGAGTTGATGTGTCGGGCGTGAGTTCCTTCCAGCTTGTTCCGCTTGAGAAGAAGAGGCTGGCAGCTTCGTCGGTTTTTGAACTGACGTATCGCGTGCAGACTACGCTCTCGCCGTCTGTGACTGCAAAGTTTAATAAGCTCCTGCTGTCTTCGTTGCCCATGCCGTCCTCGCCTACGACCTCTTTAATGTACGCGTTTATCCGCTCGATTGTCTTCAAGATGGCTTTGCGTAGCACGGTATGGCCGAACCCGCCTTTCCCGGGCTCCTGGTTGGGAGAGATGCCGGCTTTGTCCAGACAGTCCAGGAACGTAGCGAATGCCCACTCTGAGTCTGTGCTGCCCTGCACGAGCGTGAACCACTGCTCGTTCAAGCTCATGGCGAGGCGGCGCTTGATCTGGCGGAAGCATCCGATGCCCCCGTTGTGCATGAACATGAGGCTCTTATAGCTGAAGGGGTGGCAGTTTGAGTCGCTGAGGTTGCCTTCTGTTGTGGCGCGCACGTGTGCGAAGATGAGGGACGAGGTCGTCTTGGACGCGATGCGCGAGAGGTTGATACAATTCCATGCTGGGATCGTGGACGTGAAGACGCAGGGTTCGGGGCCGAGAGAGGGAGAGGTGTAGTACCCTATGCCGAAGCCGTCACCGTTGTGTGGGCGGCGGCGGTCCTGGGAGAGGTGTGAGATGTTTGGGCTAGTACAAGTGCACATGTGGAGGGAGGCTTACCAGGCGCAGACGCGAGTCAAATGACTGTGTGAGAATAGAGTGCGAGGGATTCAGTATGAGCTCGGAGAGAAGGATCTCGTCCTTGCCTTTGTATACCTGTGCTTGTTAGCTGTGAGGTCTGGTGCTACCTATGAAATACGCACCATGAACCGACACATTATGTGGGACGCGAGTGCCACTGCTTTGCTCGCTATATGTGGAAAAAATGGGGAAGCGAAGAAGTTCGAACGAGCGAGGAAAAGGCAATATAAATGTTTGGTATGGCAGTGCGTTGGCTACAGTCAGGCACTCAGGGCGGCGGTGTGGTTGCAACGATTGCGCCATTGCTCCAAGACATGGTGCCAGATGTCAATAGACAACAGACATCCTGTCGCGCGAAGAATCAAAGGCGATACGGAGTCGAGACGCTTCAGCTTCCGAGCAATTGCACACGACGCGCCCCGTTCCAGGGACAATGTGACAGCTGCCCCCACGCTGCGCGGCTTCAGGGTCGCGCGGGGTGGCTAAGATGACGTTTGTCGCATGACTCATGTGACCGACTAAAGATGCATCAATCACCATCACAGCATTTCAAACATCGGGGTGAATTTCAAGATGCCGATGGCTCGGCAATATATTCAGCTACGGGGCTGATACGAATGAGTTGCGCTTTTTGACGCTCGTCCACTCGAGTTTGTTCCTCGCCCATACAGAACAGCCTGCCCAGCCCAACCTGTCCTAGTCTTGCTCTCCCACCGTTCAAAAAGAACAAAGAGCAGCAGGCCAACCACACAACGCCGGGGATATGATGCGGATAATAACATTTGGGGATTACAAGACGGTGTATCTTTCATGCTTCATAGATGTCATGGCGAAAAGGGGTGGCTCGAACGAAGTAGCCAAGGGAGATGATGGGGGTATTGCGAAGGAAAGATCAAAGGTCGTTGTGCAGACTGGGGCTGAAGCTACTATGTCCAGAGATTGATGTCGGAACAAGCAATGAACACAGTCTCCCAAGAGATCAGGGGGCATGGTGCGTGCGGCTGGCGGGCGGAGTGGTCGCTGCATCGTGTGCGAGCTGTGGCTTTGCGAACTGAACTTGTTGATGGAGGAAACGTTTACATGTCCATCGAGTCGCCGCCGTTGGCGAAGTTGAAGTTCTGTTGCTGTTGTTGCTGGGTGTTGCCAGCGCCGAAGCCAAAGTGGCCCTCCTGGTTGACCTGGGGACCGGCCTCGCCCATGTTCTCAGCCTCGCCCTCCTCGTCCGAGAAGTACTTCTCGATGATGTTGTACGCCTTCATGTAGATCTCCTCGTTGGCGTTGTTCTGGCACTCGTGGATCTTCTCCATGCCGCCGACCTCCTCGATGAAGAGGGCGTAGCGGTTGATGGGCTCGCCGCCGGATCCGTCCTGGCCAGCCTCCTTGTCCATGTCGCCGACCTTGAGAATGTTCTCCAAGCCGTCGAGCGCGACCTGGATGATCTTGTTGTCGGGGCAGATGAGCAGATCGCAGAGGGGCTTGATGCAGCCGCTCTGGACGAGGTAGCGGATCTGGGCGGGCTTCTGCAGACCGCCAGAGGTGGCGTTGGAGATGGCCCAGCAGGCCTCTTTCCGCGTCTTGAAGTCGCCGTTCTGGAGGAGGTGGATCAGCGGCGGGATGATGTTGGCCTCGATGACGGCCTGGATCTGGGTCGAGTTGCCGGCGGTGATGTTGGAGATGGTCCAGCACGCCTCCTTGCGGATTCCGTCCTTAGTGGAGCTCAGCAACGAGAGCAGGGCCGCGAGCGAGCCGCAGTTGATGATGACCTGGGTCTGCACGTCGTCGCCGGTGACGATGTTGCCGACGGAGCGCAGGGCGGGGGTCTGGACGGAGGTGGAGGCGTGCATCAGCAGCTCGACGAGGCGGCGGGGGATGCCGGCCTCGATGACGGCCTGGATCTTGTCGTTGGAGCCGTCGGAGAGGTACGAGATGGCCCAGCAGGCGTCGATGAGGACCTCGTCGTCGAGCGAGTAGACGAGCTTGGAGAGGACGGGCAGCGCGGGTTGGATCTGGGAGCGGGGGTCAGTAGTGTTCGCTGTCGGCGAGTCAGGGCGGGGACGTACCGTCTGCCAGTCGGGCTGGGGCGTCTTTCCACGGCAGAAGTTGCTCAGGGTCCAGGTGGCATTGCGCAGCATGCTCAGCTTGCGGCTGTCGCCCAGCAGGGCCAGCAGCGGGCGGAGGGCCCCGGCCTGCAGCACAAAGTCGCGGCACGCGGGGCTGTCGCCGGCGATGTTGCCCAGGGCCCAGACGGCCTGCTCGCGCACGTCGGGCTCGTGGCTGCTGAGCAGCTCGACGAAGATGGGCACGGCGCCCGCCTCGATGACGACCTGTGTCTGCTGCGCCGAGCCCGAGGCGATGTTGGTGAGGGCCCACGCCGCCTCGAACTGCACGAGCGTGTGCGGGGAGCGGAGGAACTCGACAAAGCGGCTCACCACGCCCGTCTCGATTACGCGCTCGATCGGGGGGTTGCGCTCCTTGGACAGCAGCTTGCGGAACTTGGTCGTCGCCTGGATCTGCTCGTCGATCTGCTCCGAGAAGACGCCCTTGACCATCTGGGGGAGCTCCTCGTTGAGCTGTACATGCCTTGTCAGCGTCACGTCGTCAAGGGCGAGGGGACACGAGATGGTGGGGTATACGGACCTGGCTCTCGATGTTGCCGCCCTCATCGTCGCTGTCGGGGGCTGCACCCAGCGAAGCGCCCGGCTGGTCCCGCCCGGCGATGCCACGACGCTTTGCGAGATTCTCCTCGCGCTTTGCCCGGCGGATCTCGACCTGCTGCTCCTCGCGGCGGCGGCGGAGCTCGTCCGGCTTGAAGGCGCTCTTGGCCTTGAAGGTGGTGCGCCGATGCTCGGGGATGTACTTGTCCGCCATGGTTGCGGCGACTCTGGTTGGCGGTGGGTGTGTAGAGAGTCGGTGGTGGGAGGGGAGAGGGGGCAGGTGCTGTTTGTCGATTTATCTCGTGGGGGAGGTGAAAAGGCGGAAGCGGCAAAGCGTAGGGCCTTAGCGTCGCAGTCGCCCTTAGTCCTTGGCTCGAGCGCGTCTACTGAGCAACCACACGTCAACTGTCGCGCACTGAGCTGGTGTCTCCGCCCACAGATTGCTTGCTGTAGCTGTGATTAGTAACAGCATAAGCGTGAAGACCCAAGCGAGTGTCCGAACTCGCCTTGTTGTACCACCCTCCGCCGCTTTCATCACTACAAGCCACGCTAACCGCTTTAGGCCTGCTCCAATGCCGCCCAACGGCTTCACGGCCATCAACGACGCCACGACTGTCGGCGCTACCGTCAGTCTCATCGGAGTCATAGTCAGTCTTCAGGAACCGAGAAAAACAAAGGGTCCAGATTGGTCGCTCGAGTTCACCATCCAGGATGACTTCTCCACCAACTCCATCGGCAGCGATGCCAGCATCAACTGTCGCCTCTTCAGACGATCGCTCGACAAGTTCCCTAAGATCAACGGGGTTGGAGATGTTGCTCTCCTCCGTGACGTTCAGTTGAGCGAATGGATGGGTCGAATCGATGCCATTTATAAGCCGCGCTCAGGGGCCCTCGTCTTTCCAGCCCGCGCAATTCCTGTCCCAGAGCTCAGTCAGCCCTTCCAAACTCGTGGCAAGACTCTAGAGTACTCCCACGTATCAGGAACAAAAGTTCCTACCACCCATGAGCAGATGGCCGCTATCCATCTGAAACATGCAGCCTCTGGCCGCTTGCCGGAAGTGCAGCAGTATGCCGCCACGGTGCCGGTTCGCCCTGCAGCTCGAGACAGATCGTCACTGATAAAGGACCTGGACTACGATCGTTTTTATGATGTCCGGGCGCAGGTAATCAACATATTCTACGACAACATGGGCACTGTTGACCTGAAAGTGACCGACTACACGTCCCACAAAGACCTCTTCCTTCATGTGGACCCCGACGATGAAGACTACGTGTACCAGAGTCACACATGGAAGGGGCCCTATGGTCAATACACCATCGATGTTCGACTGCATGATAGCAATGCAGCTTGGGCTCGGGACAATCTTGCGATCGGCGACTATGTGTTCCTCAGGAACATGCACACCAAGATATCACAAATGAACAAGCTAGAGGGAGCGATACACGGGGACAAACATCGGCCTAACCAGTTGGATGTTCGCAAGCTCCATAATCCACCAGACATTAGGGAAATCAAAGATCGACAAAATGCGTACGAAGAGACGCGCTCGAAGAAGTCTGCCCTTGAGGAACTACAGAATGAGCCTAGAAAGCCCTCTGCAAAGGCATCCGCAACGAAGAAGGCTGAAAAGAAGGCGAGGCAGCGCGCCTTAAAGGAGCAGGAACAGAAAGAAATTGCGCAAAAGGCGGAGGAGTGGGATGCCGCACGCAGTGGCGTAAACACGAATAGTAAGTCATTGTATATGATGCGTATGATCACCTCTCATTCGTACAGTTCGCGCTGCCTACCCCGAGATGCAAACGTCGACGATATCCGAGATTGTCCACAACCCCCATCTCAAATCACAGAGTCTGAGATACAATGAATTTACGCTCCCTTTCCTCAATTGCAAGCATCGAAGCCGTGTCCGAGTCGTCGACTTCTTCCCACCTGAACTCGAGCTGTTCGCCCACTGCACAAACGACCCAAGCTGGGATAAGAGGGCAAAGAAATTGGGCCTAGACAATAGCCATAGCAAACTCAAATGGGAGTGGGGTTTCGTACTTCTTCTAGAGGACGCCAAAATACCACCCAACACGGTTTCGGAGAAGCTGCGCGTGGTTGTAACTAACGACGCAGCGCACTACCTCCTCGATATGAACGCCCGAGAGTGAGATCCTCAATCTATGGTCCTAGAAAGATGCTGACAATTGCAGTCTGAAGTGCGATTCGAAAGCGCTCAAGAAGCTGGAGGAGAAGCTCTTTATCCTCTGGGGCAATCTATTCGAGCTGAAGACGGAGCTGAGAGACCGAGGAAGTGATCTCCCGCTACCACCTGGCGATAACCGGCTGCAGAACAAGTCTTTCGACTGCTGCATTGAAGAGTATGGCCACCAGGTCCACATGAGTGAGAAGCACCCGACAGGCTACCAGCGCATGCACAAACTTGCACAAACAAAGATCACGGATGATTTATAGGCGCTCGGATACCACGTTTTGGTCCTGCGTCTGGGAGGTGACACACATGTCTCTTTCCAGCCACAAACTTTCATGGCTGGCAATTGGTCAAGACACTATTCCTATGGGTGTTTCAGGAGTACAAGGTGTAGAATAAGAAATCCCGAGACTGAGGATATGCGGGTCGTGCATGTACGTACGTGCCGACACGGGAGTTAGCGCCCGTTGGACGGGAGAGACAACCTTTACGACGACGACTTGCATGCTCCACACCCCAGCTTTTACCCCACAGACCTTGAAATACCTTCGAATACAGTGGATCGTCGAAAGATTACATTGGGGCCGCAAGATTCGGTCCCATTACCCACAGGCGGAACCTGGCGACCTCAACAAATTTCCAACCCACGAACCTGCGTCTGAGCTTTACCATTCCAGCGACAGACGCGGATTGCGCCTTCATCTCCATGTGTGCGATTGCTCACCGCTAGGGGTTCCTGCGTCTGCTGTTGGTGAGCGAGGGCCTAAAATGGCGTTTTTGGGATTGCGTGATTCGACGTGCTTTGTCGCAACTCAGGAACTGTACTTGCTCGTTATCGTACCTCCACAACATTGAAGTCTAGGTACAACTACAAAAAGCAAATCTTCTCGTACATCTCAATTACACTCCTAATACCTGACGCTTGATCGATTGATAGGTGCCGAAGCCTTTCAAAACAGTATTTACATACGACAAGAACAGCGTGCGTATACTACCGACGGGGAGACTCGACCAGACCGCCAAATCGCCTCTGACGGGTCTTTGGAACATCGAAAGGTCTTGCATCTACAACATGGCTACCATAGCAGAAGTACCGCTACCTCAGCCCGCTCACCCCCAACCCATCCTCACACCCCTCCAATCAAAACAACCTTCTATCGCCATAATCTCAGTCCCGACCAATGACATCCTTCCCGCCAACACACTCGTCCTCGACCCAGCGCTCATAACCCAGGACTTCGACCTCCTCCGCTTCGAAGCCGCCGCGTTCGGCCAACTCCCCAAGGCCAGCACTGATGGTACCAAGAACGACAAGATCACATATTCCACATCCCTCATATCCTCCCCCTACAACAATCCAGGCCACTACCTGCTTCTCCCCACCTTACCCCTCCCATCCCTCCTCTTCGCCAAAGCCCTAACCGCGCTCGCCCCAACCTCGCCCTCCTACGCTACCTTGCCGTACGCCCAGGCACTTAACTTTCCGCGCGTAATCAACGTACTGCGAAATCTCGTTCAGCAAGAAGGCGCAAGCTTTGCGTGGCCCGAAACAACATTCCACGTCGTTGTCTTCCGCTCGGAACTCAAGCCGGATATCGACAATGAGTGGCTGTACAAGCTCGACTACGAGAGCCATCGCGAGGCGTGTGAGAGCGGGGGCTTATTGAAGTACTGGTTTGGGAAGAGTGATGATGAGCGGAAGAATTTGGCGACTTGTGAGTCTTGCATGCACTATTTCCCGATTCCCTCAAACTCGTTCCTAATCACATGAGTCGGGGATGATGGGAGGAGGGATTACATGTGCGTGATGGCTAATGCAACGAAACAGGTTTCTGGCACTCCCGCGCCGACGCACAAGCAGGCGGTCTCGGACCCTGGCACAAGAAAGCGCGCGCTGCGGGACGCGAGTTGTACGAGCACATTGCGTTTTCGACCTGGCGTTTCGTCATCACTTCTGGAGTTCGCGAGTGGCGCGTCGAGGAGGTGACGGAGCACAAGCCGCTGCGTGAGTGAGGAGTTTGGTGGTGAAGACGTGTTTAGTGCATGAAGTGGAAGTGAGTGAAGAGGGGAGATGCAGGGTGCAGGATTGAAAAGCATTTGCTAGCGAAAGGCATTGATAGCATGAGTATACCTACATGGTCACGAAGGGGGAGAGAAAGTCAGCGATGGCGGATTCAACAGCGTGCGATGGCATTCGTGGGCGAAAATTACTACTTGGCATGGTTATACGTGGCTTCGATGCAGAAGAAAGGCTTGTTCACGCTCTGAGCAATGGAGAGCATGGGAAATGGACGATCAAAAAGTATGTGCTGGCATCCCTGAGCGGAAAAGCATTAGATAGGCATGAGTATGCATTATTTCAATAATTTCAATAGACCCTCGTGCTTTAAGCGATGTTGAACATGGGTTCCTTCTTTCTTTATCATGGCCGTCGCTATCATTAGGGCGGCCGATCCTTTGTATCCACTTGACGGCCCATATCAGAAGCTCAATCGAATGACCCACTGGCTTGTGTTGGCACAGACAAATGCTCGTTCACAGAGGGAATTCTTGGGCGTGTACTGCGATCTGTGGTTTCTAGCTGTCCACATGCGCTCGCGAGATGCAGCTAGATCTAATGACCAAGCTGGCTCGTTGGGTGAGGTTCGCGGAGCGAGCTTGTCGGGGAAGTGAGATCTGGTGGAGATATGGTGATACGAATGGAAGGTGCTGTTGAGCGGTCGCTGAAGTAGTGCTGATTTGTGAGACGTTTCACGGATGATATTTCGATTTTGCGGCATGGTGTTGTAGCCATCACAGTTACGTTGTGAAAGGTGGACATATTATGTGTCATGCAATTGCTGTTCGAGGTGCACAGGTGTCGTCAGTTCATACCAATGCGCTTAGCACAGTAGGGATGCGAATTTTTTACTAGAGAATATCTCATTCATGGCAGTTGACTATGTAGCGATCGTAGGATAACAGAGCTGATGTTTGTATATGAATCTATCTCAGCCGCTGCCTGACTCGACTCCCCTTGGGTATCCAGTAATCGTCAGTTTGTTCGTAAGGCCGTCCCAGTATTGTCCTTTCTACTTACCGTCCGAGCAAAGCCTCCGCCCAAGAGACCCGAAAAGTCCTACGCCTCGTGAGTTGCGGCTCGTAATTGATTGTGCTGCGGTTCCCGAGGTCGCTTCCATGTCCAGGGGCTGTATGCCCTCTTTGGAAGTGGAGGTATTGCCAAAAGCGAGGCTTGAGTTTAATACGTCCGTTCGGAATGAGGTTGTGGAAGAGCAGCAGTCGTTCAATGCGAGCCGAAACTGGGCGTGTGAGGCGGGCGCACACTTGAGTGATCAAGGTCAGGATCGCTCGTGTGCGCACTTCTCGTAGAATGCCTTCCCTCTCTTCACATCAACATTGTCACCGTCCATGATGGAGCCATATGTGCTGATAACCTCCGAACAGAATTTCTTCCATGCTTGGTTTAAGTGCTCATGCCCCTCTGCTTTTTGCTCCTTAGACAAGCAGCTGTAGTCGATGCTCCACCGTGCGAGCTGCTTCCAGCTGTACAGAGACATAGACGGCGCTCCTACCATGATCTGGTAGAACTCGTGCGCCATGGAGTTACTGTCGAATCTGTTAGCTGTGATTCTTGATGATTACGTATAATGGCAAGCATACCTGAATAGTGAAGGATTGTCCGAATTTACGGTGCAAGGAATGCCAGCGGCCAAAAGTTCTGGGTATGGATGCTCTTTGATATTTCTGCACAAATGCAGAAGTTCGTTGGAGATAGGACACAGCTCGACACAGATCTTGTTCTTCCTGAACTGCTCGACAAGATGAGGATGCTTCATGAGCGAGAAACCGTGGCCGATGCGCTTCGCATTGAGCGCCACTGCGTCGAAGAGATTCGAGTTGTTAGGGTCTAGCGTACCTCCCATGTCGAGAAGCGATTCTCCGGCGTGGAATAGGAATGGAATGTCGACCTTCTTCTCTTCACACATCTGCTTGAACACTGCAAGCTCTTTCATGTAGTGACCGATGTTGTTTTCCCGATCTTCAGCTCCCACAAGATCAAAGCCTGCGTGGCGTTAGCTACCCCGCTGGTAATACGATCTTCGCGAAACTCACCACAAATCAGTTCCGGAAATTCCAGCTTCAGTTTGATGCAATGTACCATCTCCTTTAACATCATGATCGGGGGTATCGACCGTGGTGTACAATATATGATCTTCAGCCCAAAGGGGAATTTGTGTTCTTCTTTCTTGTCCTTAAGCTCAGCTCTCTTCTCCTTGACCGCCTCAAGGATGAGACGCATTTGCCCAGAATTGTCTATCTGACCTTTCCCGTCGTCTGTGGGAATATACTTGTCGAGCAACATGGGTCTGAGCTCAGCGTACATCACATTCTCCAGGATCATGCGTTCAATCGCTTCCTTGATGTACCATTTGTAAACCTTTTGGTAGTTGAGCAGACCTTTAAAACATCGAGTCGCTTGGTTGAAGCGTGCCCAAACCCTGCATTTTCGTCAGCCTGGAAAGTATATGAGCATGTAGAAACGCACCCGTTCACGGTTTGATCAAATCCGTAGGCTTCCTTTTCACTGAGCACCATCTTTGAATGCAGCCAACGCTCAGCGGGGGACAATGGGACTTGCCCCGGTTCTGAGCAACAAGTTGCGACTTCAGTCTTGAAGGCAGCTTCCGACTGCACATATTCGTCCGGAAAGTGTTTCTTGAACGCTTCCTGGAATTTGCGCCAAGGCATCCAGATCTCCGACGTCCTAGCATCCTTCCCCTTCCAATTAGTTGCGCTGCCTGGATAATCTGCGGAGAAGATGTCTACATCTGACCGAACTTTAGCTTTGTCGAGCACATTGAACACCATCTCGGTCTTGTCGAGGGCCTCTTCTGAGGTTAGAGGCATGATACTTCGGATGTAGAGGTTTTCCATGAGCCTAGCACGCTCCAGTAGTCTTTCAGGATGAAGTTCAGAGTTGAAATGGAGATGGAGTAATCCTCCTTTTGGGACTTTGATCGCAATTTTATGCAGCTCACTTCTGCTGTCAATGCGAGGTTTGTTGGTGAGGAACTGACCGCCCATATCCAGAGTCTCTGGACCAGGTATTGCTTCAGATGCAAGATTGCCGAAGACAAACTTTCTCTCATACTCCCGTATGGCCCGAATGATTGACGCTGCCCGCTGCTCATTCTGACTGGCAGAGTCTCTGGCCTCACGATCCCAGGCATTGTCGGCTTCCAATTGTACCAATTTCTCACGAGCTGTAGTATAGGCTTTGATCGTGGCATTGTTCTCGTCTTTGACGAAGTCCCAAAATTCTCTCTCCATAGGATCTGTAGGGGGCTTTGGCTCCTCAGGGGGTGCCACATCAACGGCCTTGGGTTCTTCGGTTGACACCATATTGACAACTTTGGGTTCTTCGTACTGTATGGGTGTTCGTTTGCTAGCTACTGAACTGGGCTTTCTTTTCAGCTTCCTGGGTGAAGTGTCGCTAGGTAAAGGACTGAGAGCCCTTTTTATGTTCTTGGAGGAGTCAGCTACAGTCATGACTGGCCTGTTTGGACCTTCTGGAGAGCCCTGTCTGCCACGTACAGAACTAGAGTCATATGTTAGCCATGCACGCACTGATGCGGGAAAAGCCCTCGTAAATGGAGGGACTTGCAGTGCGACTGCAAAACCGGACTCAGGGAGTCAACTCAAAGCACAGACCGAGCGAACAGCCTCGAAAAACAGTCAAATGACACGGACGTGAAAAACATACAGATTCGGAATCGAAATGCCACACTTGGCCAACCACCCCGGAAGAGACCTCTGTGAATCGGTCGACTTTTTCGAGTCGCTTTCAGTGGGCATACCGACGTAAACTGTGGTGTTTGCGTCGGTCACCGGCTGCGCATGCCGGTAGGATGTAGATGAGATAAAAGTCAATCCAGCAGTGTGGTCGCTGAAACGTGGTGGCACTTGATTTTGAATGTTACTGGTAGCCTTATGGTGTTGACCGGAAGGGCTGTGTGCTCCCTCGTTCGTGTTGGAAAGGGTCAAATCCCGTGCCCCGAGTGCTGCTTATGGCAAAGCTCTACGCCAGGAAGACACCTATCCGGGTGAGGTTTTTAGCGTCCCAGTTTCAATAACCGCTGGCCCGCTTTTTGGCCTGTGTAATCGGTACGTATCAGTATCGCGGCACACTTAGAGTACTTTCGTGTAGCAAAGACGATGCTGCGCCCCGATGAGGGGCTGGGGCAATGCAGAAGGCTGAAGAAAGAAGCGCTGGAGCCTGGACATGACGGCGGACAACGGGTTTAAGCACTTGAGAGAATTCGCGATGCAGAGAAGAGAGTGAGACGATGAAGTGCTCATTTGCACATGCACCTGAGGAAAGTGGGGTCCCGCGCTCTTTCCTCGTGCGCTGGGGAGGAAGTGACAACCAGATCGCGTGGCCAGCCTTGGGACAGCGCAAGACATGAAAGAAGTAGCGGGCACATACATCAGCGCATACGATTTGCGCGCAATTCTCCCTGTTTCCTGATACTCTCAGATGATGCGACAGCTCTTTTTATATGCTTTGCGACGCACTCTCGGCGGTCGATGCTGTTGTCGAAGTCAGCTGCTATCGCTGTCAGGCTGGGCGCGTGCGTGTCGCGCTGCGTTTCGGACAGGCGATGGCGGGCGATGGACGTCGAGATCAAGCTCCACTTGCAGATGGGGCGCAGCAGCTCAAACCCGTTGATGGTTGTTGCGACAGCGGATCGTTGCAAGAATGAAGTTTGAAAGTCAAACTGGGGCTGATTTCAAAACACAATCGCACAATTGAGGCTATGCCAGCGCCTCCCCATGCACCGGACGACCTTGGTGCCTAGCCACTCGCTCCGTCCTTCCTGTCAGCCATTTTGCCCCTCACTCTGCCTTCTCAGGCATATCTACCACACCCAATAGGACAACACCAGCGGCAATCGGTGAGGCTGAGGAAGCGCACAGCTTCCCGCTTTCCTCAACTCGGACGACTCTCTGACCGGTGCGATTTGGGAGGGCTGCCCTCAAGACCAGATGGGTCGTGTAGTGCACACTTTCGGCCCCCATTGACGACACCCACCTACGTACGACTTTTCTGCTCAGCACCCTATGCTTCGTCACTCATCTTTATTGCCTCAACTTGGCAGCTTTGTTATATACATTCATCTCTCGCTTCCTATTGCATCGTAGTATTAGATCCGACCCATGCTCCCGTCCAGCCTCGCTGCTCAGATTGACGTTTAGTCGAACCTCGCCCCGAATCCGCATAGCCGAACCAATTCCTCACCGAAATGCATTGGCTTGCTCCGAACGATGGCATCATCAAGTTGGAGTCCCTCCAGCTCGATATCGTTGGATTCCTTGCCATCCTAGGAGAGGGTTCAGTGCTCGCCAATGCCCAGGTCTCAACACTTTCGAGATGGATCTTCCTACCGCGTTTGATTCCAGCGCCCCAGGCATTGATGAGGCCTACGAGACCTCTGGTGCTTGAGCCGGTGCCTGGCTTTTGTTCAGGCATCTTCTCGGGGAATTACAGAGACAACATCAATCATATTGGAAACATTGTTTGGTAGGTCCACGTTCCTTGCTTCGAGGGTCCGGTAGCTCATGGACCCTTCCCCACACGTCCCGAACCAAACTTCGCTACTACACCGCGAGTCCAGTAACACAACCAGCTAACAATCAACAGCGATGCCAACGGCCTCGCCCCCTTCTCCGTCCGCGTCGTCTCGATCAAACGCGTCTGCGGCGATCCCATGAAATCCAAGACACTCGGTCCACTCACCGCCGTCCTCTTCCTGGGCTTCGGCCTCTCCGCCTTCCTGCTCGCCTTCTCGATCCAGCAGAGAGATGGCATGTCCATCGTCGCAACCTGCCTGCTCTCGCTGCTCTCCAGCCTGATTGGCTACGGCAACAAATGGACACTCCAGCTCCCCAAACGACAAGTCAAGTCGGGCAAGGTCCCACGCGGCGACGTCGTTATCCGCTACCCCAAGGGCAGTTTCCTCGTCGTCCGCTGCGACGAAGACGTGGCCCGCGAACTGTACTTTGCACCCGCCGAGATCGAGTACCTCCTCAAGCACGCTTTCGCATACAGAATCCTGAGTCTGATCGGCACCATGATGCTCATGGGCGGCGTCATCTGCCTCGCCAATGCACAGATTCAGGTCCAGATCGCATGGGCAGGATCGTACATGCTGCTCGGCTCCGCATACTGGACCGTCGCCGCGCTGCCCGGGAAACTGCACTGGGACACGTCCTGTTACAAAGTCACAAACGAGTGCCTCTCCGACTCGAACATGAAGGCGAAGGGCTACCCATCCGAGAACACAACCTTCACACAAGCGCTCTGGAAAGCCATCGTCGTTGCCAAAACCACGACTTGGGTCAGCAAGAGCGACGCCTGTCCCGACACACAAGCATGGCAGGACTGGCTCAACGCCGCACGCGCATGCAGCAAGGACGTGCGCCTCGCAGACAAGGAAAAGGTCGAGGGTGTCAAGACGTGGGAAGTGCCGAACTGGAATCCCCAGAGCTACCTGGCTGAACTCCTCGACACGCAGGCGAAGACCGATGCCAGGAACGGAGCTGTCGAGGAAGTCTGAGACGGACGACAAAATTGCATATGATTGGATATACGGGCAATATACATGGCGCGGCGCTTTTGGATTTGATTTGCATTGGCAGGCATGGTATGGTCTGGATAGCATGGGACACGACTTGACGATTTACGACATCATGATCTTGTATACGACATCTTAGCATCGCATCGTTAGTGCTTAAGCGTTTGTTGCGTAATCTGTTACGACACAAAAAAACCGGTATATAGCGTTGGCGGCATAGCTTTTGTAATTTTACTGCTTTGGAGCAGACACTCTTTTGGTCTGAGAGTTACTCTTTCATGCTCTTATGCTCTTGATGCGCTTCGTCGGCATTCTGCAGTGCAGCTAAGCAGTCTTCCTCGGCTGCCACCAGCAGTGTCCATTTCGTCGTGGCTCGTCCATGCGGCATACACGCCATTCGTGAACTGCCTGCGCTTGACACAAGCATGCAAGCCATGAGTTCACTCTGCGCGCTATACCCAGCGCTCAGCATATCCAATCCACCACACCACCACCCCTCAAGTCCCCTTCTTCCACCTCTGTTCCCAGTCCACCTTCCGCCTCACAACGCCCCTCAACCACTCCTCCAAATTGCCGTCCTGCGCATCTACATCCATACCCTCCCCCTCCAACTTCACCCCACCCTCCCCACCACTACAGCACACCTCCTCCGCCATCTCACACGCCTCCTCCCATTCATCGTAGCTAAACGCGCCGTCGCTCTCGTTCAGCAGCAAACGCCTGTCTCCCGCAAATGCAAAAACATGCACGGCTTGTAGCGGCCCTGCACGCAAGAGCTCAGTAGAGGTGGGCGAGATGATGGGCGCGGAGGATGTGGGTACGGCGATGAGGAGCGATGTTAGGGTTGTGAGGAGCGGGATGGAGGCGGAGAGGAGGGCGAGGAGGGAGGTATGGAGGAGGTGCGGGAGGATTGTTAGGGTCTATCAAGTCCGTTAGCGAAATAGTCTTAGTTGAGGTTAAGAGTGTGGGCATACGCTATTAACCCCCGTCGCCTCATCTTCCTCCGGTAAACTCCTAACCTGCAATGTAATCTGCACAAGTGTGCGCGGCATCATGCGCGTGAGTATAATGCTGCGGAGCGTGTTGTGCAGGAGGGATTCGAGGTGGCGCTCTTTTGGACCTGGACATGCAGTCAGTATACCAATTCCACCCTCAGTTAAACTAGAAAGTAGGAATCGTACTTCCAACACCCACAGCCGGCCGGACGTTCACTTCCAGCGTCGCTTCCTCGGGCATTTCATCCCGTCGCGACACCTCGATGGGCCCGTTGACGGCGCCGATGATGGAGTAGCCGTTGTGTGTGTATGTTGCGGAGCCGTCGGCGCGGTTGAGGTGTGTGAGCGTGACTTCCGGGACGGCCATTGTGTATGTGAGTGGTGTGTAGGGCGTTGTGGATGGTTGCGCGCGCAAGGGCATTTGCGATGCGCGACGATGGCCAAAGTTTCGGCGGGGCGGTCAAAGCTTCGATCGGGGTGCGGCTGGAGCTTGCATGCCGAGGTGCATCATCCTGGAGCTGCGCTGGCTGGCGGTGTATACTAGCTTTTGGGTCGTAATTCAGAGTCGTTACTTGTTCTACACTACTTTACAAAACTTTCTGAGCTTCCTGAGTGTTCATCGTTCTTTACTGTGTCCATTCCACCTTGTAGTCGTCGTAATGGCAGGCTCATCGCGCAATGCATCCCCGATAAAGCGGCTCATGACGGAGCTCCAAACATACCAATCCGACCCAAACGAAGCGCTCCTAGAGCTAGGGCCCGCAGAGGACGATGTAATGCATTGGAAAGCGGTCATGAAGGGCGTAGTCGGGACTGCATATGAAGGTACATCCACTCCCCTTTCCCCTTGCGCCGCACATACACCTCAACACAGCACCAACACATCTAACACCCCTACAGGCGGCCGCTGGCTCCTCGACATCCACATCCCGACCGCCTACCCGCTCTCCCCTCCCGCGATCCGCTTCGTCACGCCCATCTGCCACCCCAACGTCGACTTCAAGACGGGCGAGATATGCCTCGACCTCCTGAAAACTACCTGGTCGCCCATATACACAATCACCACGACGATGACGTCGATACACCAGCTCCTGACGAGCGCGGAGCCCGACAGTCCGTTGAATATCGATGTCGCGCAGCTGTTTAGACTGGGGGATGAGGTGGGTGCGCAGAGTCTGATTAGGTTTTATACGGAGACGGAGAGGTATGTGGAGAAGAGGCGGTGAGTGTTGGGATGGGAGGAGGGCGTGTGAATATGAATATGGATATGGGATGGTTGGAGTATATATGGGATTGAGGTTTGAGGCGTTTAGATGCGATACCTTTACAATGAGCGAATGCATGCATTACACAGCAATGCACAGGAGAGTTTGAGGGACTTCTCAATCGACACAATATCATTCAGTCGTGCTCTCATTCGGAGCAAGTCCACGATGGCATCCTCCCATGCCCACAGTGGTCGCGGATTTGCTTCAGCTCGCTACTACGAGCGATCGACACCACAATACCCACATGTAGTCATCACGACCAAACAGATCAACATACAACATCCCATCTCAGCCACAAACAAGCGACCTCCCAGCTCTACAGGTACCCAACACTCACAAATCACGACCCCACTCAGCATGCCTTCCAGCAACAGCGCCATCCCATTCCCACGTTACATCGGCCCCGTCCCACCGCCCACCCATTCTCGATCCAAAGCATCACATCGATGCAACTACCAAATCGCAGCACCAGAGCTAGACTCCCCCAATATACGCCTCAGGCAGAAACTGTCATCTAGATGCGCCCCAGCCTTGCGATGGCGGGAGCTAGTGACATGCAGGCGTTCGCTAAGGGGAAACCAGTGACGGTCCGGATCTTTGAACGAGCCGGGCTGAAGCTTGGGGGATGGATTGGAAAGGAGGTCATTGTAGTTTTGCGAACCATTTCAGAGAGTGTTTAAACATGATTGATTCGGCTACCTACATGATTCAAACAAGCAGTCCAAAAAGCTGAGACACAAAACGCCATGCCTGTGGAGAAAGAAAGAAAACAAGAAATCGAAAAACGAAAATTTCTTCCCGGCCCCGGAGTGCAAACTCTAGCAACAAACGCTCAAGACGTCAGGCCCCTTGTCCCATGAAAAAAGACCAAGTCCCTTCCTACACACCCCGTGAAACATCCTTAGCTACACGTCCACCGCCTCACGCTTCCTCTATACTTAGACAATGCGCTCGGCGCCCTTGCCCCACACGTCTCCACTTCCTCAGCTAGTGGACGGAAGCCACACCGCAAGCCTCACGCGAGTGTCTTTCAGCCTCCACCTCTTTCCCATCATAAAGGGAGCTCTAGGCATGTCGGTCTGCCTCGAGGCCGGGACTTGTTGATGATAGTTGCACCGACTGGATGAGGTATGACACACGTCGCCCGCGGCTTGCTGCGTTGTGTGGGTATGACGTGATGTGGCAGGCTGTCGTTGTTCAGTTCTTGCTCATGGCGCGCCTGGGTCGTCATGTAGCTACTGTCCACTGCGTTCGACGCCAGCCATGGTTTGAGATGGTAGTAGTACCGCGGAGAATAGGTTCTTGAGCCGGTGTGCTGGTTGTAGATATACGCCGGGTGTAAGGAACGGTACTTTGTGCTCCGGGCGATTCACACGATGGATCGTGAGAGTGCCTTCGTATGCTTGGCAGGGGGTAGTATGGTGCATCGTATGGTCCTGGTAATGGTGTTGGCGGAGCGATCCATGGATATACTGGCTTTAGAGTTGGCTGTGAGAGCTCTTGTCGCAGTGCGTGTAGTCGTTGATTTGGATCTTCTGGTTGAGTTGTGTAGACAGCTTCTTGCTCCGCCGATGGACGTGATATCGGTTCATTCTCTTGAAGCGAGGTTTTAACATCCTTCTCTTGAATCGAATTCTTTTGCTCAGACAGTCTCTTTTCGCGTAACGAGAAGACAACGTAAGACTTGAAAGCTGTTGCAACAATGGAGACGAACAGGAGAATTTTGAAAAAGTCTCCAGGACTAGTTGACATGATCCAGAGGTCTCTCCGCGACGGATCTGAAGGCCTAGAATGAGGAGCCATAGAAGGGGTGATTGATAAAATACGGCCTAGGAACGATGAGTTGTCGACTATGCATACGAGAGCGTGGGATATGCTGCAGGAAGCCAGGACTATCGACCAGTCAGTGTGGGTGGGAATGCGGCACCTTTCATAGAACCCACATCGAAAAACGGGAGAACCGTTAGCATAAGCACTAGGGTATGACTTCCTCCGGTCAGAGTCAGCTAATTATAAGAGAGCGCGTAGTCGTTCCTGTAGGATTAGCACCGGGGTATAAATAAGTAGTTGATATTTAGAAGCGGGCCGCATGTCAGGACACAGCATCGATCGCAACAATGGGAGCCATGCCCATCGCACACATATTGGCCACCACAGCAAGCCATGGTTCCCTTCATCGATCGAAATGAGTCCGGTTTGCAGGACTGCTTGAAACATTGGAAGAGCTGGCTAGCGGCCGTCTTCCTCGTCCTGTGCGCTGATGGCAGACCCAAAGTGAAGCGTCGCCGGTCGCCATGATCGACAAACGGGCAAAGGTTCGTAATCCTCAGCTGTGACGAATCGCGCCTGTGGAAGCATACAGCACAAGGCTGCTGGGGTAGGCATGGTTTGGTGGCAGTTTCAGCAGCTCGGACAGTGTCCTCATGGCTTGGCTACAATAGCTCAGCTGAAAGTTGCAGTATGGCGTTTTGTGGCGTTGTGGAAAGCGCGCACGGTCCCCACCGGCTAGGATGGTCCGATCTGACCCTGGCGCTACTCGTTCAACGGCGAGCTGGCTCCACGCCAATTGCCAACTTTCACTCGGATATTTCGCCCGCCACAGTCTTTCTTGCGCGATCGTGGATCTTGGGTGTGCGTTTCAGGGCGCCCACACCCGTGACTGCGTCCCAGAAATCACTCAGCTGCTCATTGAGCGCCAACCGAGCTTCAAGCACCTCTATACGCGTGCCTTAGGCCACATCAAGCAATCCGAGCACAACCTTCTCACAGCATGAAGAGGGACCAAGCAGGGAAGTTTGCCGACAACAAGTATCAAAACTTTCTCGAGCCGCCCTTCGTTCTTTTTTGCGGGGTTGATTCCTTCTTTCGTGGTGTCCTGCATTGACGGACGAGCCCACCTCATTAGAGGTTGTAGATACGCGAGATGGCTTGATGGCTGCTGTCACGTCTATGTATATCGATCCAGATCTCAAAATACCTCTCGATACAGACTACTGCTGGAAACCGTACCCGGGGCAGACTAGAATACTGATTCGACAGATGACTTCGAAAGTTTGGGATGCCCTGCGTCTTTCGCCAACACATCCCTTGATTGTCGACAAGAGCAGAAAAGAGTTGGGTTGGTCGTAGTGACGAGTAGGTGCCAAGTCGCCTCGAGTCCCTCGTTCGGCGAGCTTACGCTCGATAACACTCCAGTGTCGAGCATGTATTGGAATCTTTGCGAAGAAACTAGTATTTCGACTTCACCATTGACGGCATCTCCATGCTCATACACAACTCGCTCGCAACTGCTCGCCTGATGTGGGTCATATGCAGCCTCCAAGCACACCGGCCACGGCACCACAATCACCACTCAGCTTCCTCAGGGACCTGCTACAATTTGCATGAAGCTGACGTTGTGTAGATCGTGCCTAGATTCGGATGAATGCCTCCCCGCACATTACTACATACTCCAACAGAAGGGACGGAGACGCCGTTCGTAGGGCTGAACACCCGGGTTCCAGGCCCTTCGACTAGTTACACAAACTGGGGCTGAACACCAACACCACCATTTCACTGGATTGACATTAGATGAGATACATGAAGGCAACTTTACCCACCACCACGCGCTGCAGATCATTTGTCCCTCTCTTACACCTGCCTTGCAGACCTCATCACGGCGATCCCGTTCGCCACATCGGCACGTGACCATTCCAAACACCACACTTTCTGCATGCGGCAAGCGCTCCCGCGAGCGCAACTCCACTCCATCGTCATCGTGAGCTTTGAAAGATGTCTAGAGCTGAAGGCAGGCAGTGCTGACGTCGAAATTTTCGGCCCTTGCCGCGCGTCAGGCACATGGTGTTCGAGCAAGCTTCCAGCATGCACAGCCACAGTATGCGGTACCAGCAACTGGAATATCGCGCACACAAAGGGCGACTTTTCCATGCTATCGACTAGCATTCTGCTCGACTCACCGCTTCTTTCAAGTAGCTTCAATCATATGTTCTCACCGGTTTCGGTAGATGGTCGCAAGACACCGAGGTGCTGCGCCTCACACTACGAAGTCACCCGCCCCTTCATATTATCAAGGCTGTGCCGCATTCTCAAAAGTGTTCACGTGAACAAACATGAAGCTGCGCCTCAATGTATTGGAAATACAACCGCACTGGCTTACTTGCTAGATAGTTGTGGAGAGAATGAGCTTATGAGAGCGGTAAAGGCCGGAGGAACACGCTGCTCAATCATAGCGCCGTTGCACTCGAGACCCTTTGAAAGTGCAGGCAGCAACAGTTAGGCCTTTTCTTCTCAAGCCACTGCTGTCATTGCTCTGAGCCCCGAGTCTCGTTGGCGGACATATGTGTGCTTCACCGGCCTCTCTCAACGCAGCATAGTGGAAGTCGAGGGTACAGGTCTGAATTGAAAGTGCAATGTTCAAATAGTCAATCAGATTATCATGTCTACCAATGCCCGCATAATGAGAAAGATTACACGGTTCCGTGAGAGACTGCCACATGCTGCTGAACCATTCTTGTCATGTCAATGCAAGCAGAGACGACTTAGTGAAATGGAAAGAACCCTCGTTGTCCACCTCAAATGTTCGTACTCAACCGATGCACGACGGGAACAGAACTCGGTGGCAGACTTCCGTACTCGGTGATGACCATGTTGATGTAGTGTGCAGGCGTGACGTCGTAGAGCACCTGGAGATGATTCAAATTCTTCGAATCGTCAATCCACTTCAGCACATCGGTAGTGTCAGCCTTGACGTCTTCTGCGTTAGCCTTATCGTCCGCCTTATTTGCTGGAAGGAGTGATTTCAGCGGCAGCAAGTCTCTGCGCTCAGACTCAGAAAGCAGTTCCTCGGCCGGTGCCACTTCGTTGCCGACGATGGAGTCGAGCGCAACTTTCTCCGTGAACTTGACGGACTGGCAGAGCACGATGACGGGCAGGGATTGTGCGTGTGCCAACATCGATACTAGTGCAGTGCCGACGCGCGAGTAGAGCCGTCCGTTCGACATCATTGCGTGTGCGCCGAAGAAGACTTTCGTCGCATCCTTGACCGCATGCGATGAGCCGGTGATGAGGTAGTACCGTACGCTGATACCCACGTTTGCGAGTTTGCGCGCCAGTTGCTTGCCTTCGAAGAGGGGCTTTGAGTCGACGACGATGACGGAGAAAGGGGTGCCTGCTTTGTGGGCTTGGATGAGAGTTTGCTCTACGATGGATGATGCTGCGTAGGTTAAGATGACGTCCCCTGGTTCAATCTTTCTCGCCGCTAGATCTCGGATGAGCTTGTCTGCTGCGGAGACGCGCTCGCGGATGAAGATGTCGATCTCTTCGAGTAGATCTCGCTTCGCCTCGCTCTCGGGTGTTGAGGGGTCGATCTTAATGATCACTGAGATAATATTAGCTCAGGAGCGCCGGACGAGGATAATAAACACCATGCTTATACGGCGTTGTGGCTTGCCAGGAGGGACTTACCGTCTTTCAGATATCGTATAGCATTTCCCATGCTGGTACTGAGCGGTCTACAGCTCTTTAGAAACTCAATCTGAGGACTCAGATGATGACTTGTGAGATGCCGCGCTAAGCTATTTCCTGGGGGTGTCTGATAATCCGCGAAGACAGCTTTGAACGCCAGAAGCATGGCGACCATTCGGGCCGTGCTGCCACATATGGCATAGCTGCTGTACTGAAGTCCAAGCGCAAGGATTGCTGGATGTATATCTTTTGATGCGCCGCTCATAGACTGCTGCTTGGGCTGGCTATACAGATGCCCGAAAAATAGACCTGCTTGCTTGCTCTCTTTCTTGGCCTTCTTTTCGGGCTCCTTCACGACCGGTACATTTGACTGTGATGGCCGTCTCCGGTTAGGTAGCGGTCTTGACTTGTCGTCCTTCGGTGCTTGCTTTGAATCTCGTTGCTGTTTCTGTCCATCTTTGGATGGGCCTGATTGTGGTTTTGGGGTTGGATCAGCTGCCTTTACTTGTGCTCTCCGTGCTTGCTTTTCAGCTTTTGCTTTCTTTTTTAGCTCGGCGGGTGAAAGTTTTTGAGGATTGTTTGTTGTTTCGCCATTTGTCGCTGGTGGCAGGGTATCCTGAGGTTGTTGTGGAACAGCCGCATCTGGCTGCGTTGTGTCTGTAGCCGGCGTCTCCGACATTTTAGTTATCTCTTGTTGTGTGTGCTGCTCGTCTGTAGAGGAATGAGTCAGGTAGCGCAGTTTGATGAGGCGGGGCAGCAACGAGGTTGGCGGTAGAGATGCTTAATACCACAGGCAAGGCTCCTATAAAGCGTCTTGGTTGAAGAGGGTAAGGTCTATTTGCATGTTTTGGCGTCGTCCCCCGCAGGCTGGAAATTTGATAGAGAGCTTATTTGGTGCATTGAGTCAGACTAAGGGCTGCTTTGAGTTAGTGCGCCAAGGACGGAGCTATCCCGCACTCACCTCCGCGAACCGTTACGTCATCCAGCATACTTGGCGCATCGATGTGGGGCGATACAAACAGTCCCACTACGACATCCTTGACAGACATCAAGAAGAAGCACCTCCAAATGCTCTTGTATACTCACAGCATCATGTCGGAGAAGCTTAGTTCAATCACCGACCTTCCACTCGACATCCTCGTCCTGGTCTTCCCCTTTCTCGATGCAAAGAGCTTCTTGTCGCTATGTAGCACATGCAAAGCGTTTCAGCAGCCATCTATACGACTGGATCCGGCCTATTGGAGTCTTGCAACTCGCAGCACTTTCAGGGTCCCAAACCAACCCGTAGTGCAGCATGATGGTCAGCGCTGGCATAATATGTACAAGCGCCTGCTCACTGTAAGTCAACTCTGTCCGTCCTGGTTGCACCACCATGATCGTCCTGCTGTATTCATCATTTCCCGCCATTCAGCTCACCTCCACTAGCAAAGCCGCGTGTATACATGGGGGAGCAATACACACAACCGCCTAGGCCACGGCTACGATGAGCCGCTCACCCTGCCCGTGTTCCCTCGTTTCAATCGCCCCGATAGACGGAGCATGAACATGCATTGCTCTTTCCCGACTGAGATGGAGGACACAAGGAATCTGGGTGTCATTGCCGACATGCAGTGCGGAGGATGGTCTACCACTCTACTGACGTCCAAGGGCTCCCTACACACGGTAGGTGTTCTCGACGGGGGGCGAGTTTTTGGTGCCGTTGGCCGACTACAGCCACTGGCCTTCCCCGCCGGCTACCCAACCTCATCCGCTCAATCTCAATACGAGGAGCCAACCATTACTATCCGCCAATTCTCGGCCGGCCGTTCGCATATACTGGCAGTGAGTGATAGTGGCATGATATGGTCATGGTATCACATCAAGGCAAGTTTTGCCAGTATAGGGTGATTGTCAGATTGACTGACTTATCCTGACGTATCTCCAGGCCCCGGCTTTGCATGTCAAGTTTGTGAATGTCGACGTCAAGGAAGTGTCTTCGCCAGGCAAACGGAACAATTCATCCGCATACGGAAAGGTGAAACAGGTTGTGGCTGGATGGAGCCGCAGCTCTGCATACATCTACGGCACAGGAATAGTGGTTTGGCCTCCTGTAGAACGGGATCATGACGATCAGGAAGCAGACGGCATGCTGGTGTTGGAGAATGCAGAAGTGCCGATGACTGGCTACCAGCGTACTAAGGCGGCGCGTGGAGAATCCGATGAAGAAAGGACGCTCGGCGAAGAGGTCGGAGCCGTGCTAAACTACATCATGCTCGAACACTACGTCGTATTTGTCACGGACATTGGAAGAGTTTTCTGCGGCAAATTTGGTGAGAAGAACAAGGTAGATAACATTCTCGAGTTGCGAGCTTTGCGCACCGAGCCGGAAACATCACTGGATGTTCAAGGATCGTTTCGGCGCTTCACAGTATTCAAAAACAAGGAGGTCATCATCAGCGATCAAAGCTATCTGGATGCATGCTGGGACGATCAAGTTAAAAACCCGGGACAGGCCGACATTCCAGGCTTACAAAAGATCCCTGCCCTCCAAAACAGCGACGTCATCTCCGTTGCGTTTGGAGACTACCATTACCTTGCTCTCCACTCGAATGGTAAAATTACGTCATATGGCACGGAGGTCTCTTCCTGTGGTGCTTTAGGCCTGGGAAGCAATGAGGTAGGACGCGCCAGAGGTATCGTAACTGACGGTTTTAATACCGATGGTCGACTACTACCTCACGCATACACTCATGGCCGACACGTTTGGTTCGATCGTCAGAAGAAAGAGTGGCTTAATAGCCTCGTGCAAAGCGAAAGCGACCCTGAGGAGGCTAGCGACCGCATCGTGCTCTTCCAGGAGAATCACGACGTCCAAGGCGAAGTAAGTGAATGGATCGAACAGGAAGGTCGAGCGCTGGATATCAAGAATACTTGTGAGGATGGACTAGGAGCGTTCTATGCACTTGGAATCAGCGCTGCGGGCTGGCACTCGGGCGCTTTGATGCTAGTCAACGAGGAGCTCGCGAATAAGGAGTCCACACAATCACTCGAAGATTTGTCGTTTCCTCGCTTGAGGCTATCTGATGGAACGGAGATGCCAGGCACGAAGGAGTTCGATGAGTGGAGAGAGGGTAGGCCAGAATGGAAGCTTGACTATGAAGCTTAAGCAAGGCTCCATAGACACCATTAATATGGTATCTTGACTATGCTTACATTGTTATCATGAACAATATTCAAGCTACTTTTTCTTTCAGCCTCGCTCCTTTGCTTGTCATGGCCATCCTGCAACTCCATCGATACGTTCTGGCACGTCTGAACGTCGCGTGTGGAAATGTTCATCGCGACTCGCAAGCGTACGATTATACGACCCGTGAGTAACGTGTCCATTTTGGCGTAGCGTAGTCTAAGTAGGGGCCTAAATCTTCCCTCGTCTGTTTGGGCGAATATTTACGAACCCCAAACCTAATTCCCGATTGGGACGCGTGCACCGCAGCCATGAGTGTGGGGTCTCTTCAAGTCTTACATTCAACCTGGCTTTCAGGCCGACGAGCAGCGACCTCGAGGACATGCAGCTTATCACACGGCTCAAGCTCATCACCACGTCTCAACAATGAACATAAGCTCCATAAAACTGGTCGAATAATCCGCCACTCACCCGCAGATCGTATCACGGCGTTCTTGAACCAATCAATCGAAATGCAGCAATTAGCCTATACTGTAGCGAGGGTGAGAACTTCGACCACCCTTCCACGCCAAGAAGAGAGCACCTCGCTACGACTACAATACGAGAGTACAGCAAATCATGGGTGCAATATATGGAAGCGTGAACCACTGCTGTCATAGCACGAAGGATTCGCATGTACCGGTTCTATGTCATCAGATAATACGAGATACTTCTGGTGCTGATGAATTGCCAACAGGAAACCACCAGAACCGGGGTCACTGCTCCACTCATCCCACCAACACTACACTTGGAGCTTTTGTGGGTAGCTTAGCATTGACGCTCAACAATCCTGCCGTGCGGACGCCATGTCAGCGGCACGGATCGTCGAACCTGCATGCTTTCAGCATAAGTGAGCCACAGTGACTGAACATCATGCAGTTGAAGACCATACCAGATCGCAACGGACGGCCACGTAGTCATCACTTGGGCATCGCATCCATGTATCCCGACATCATGACAATGAATCGACTGCGTCGAGCAGGCAAAGCCCTGACTATGTTGGATTTTTGTGGCAAGACAAGAATACATAGATGCATCCACGATCTACCGCAACCTTGAATGTCAACGTCTTTCTGTATCAACGCCCTTGAGTTGTCATTCAAGTATTTGGAAATTGAGTGTCATAGTGTTTCACAAGTCTTACAGCCCTTAATCATGAGGTACATGGGTTTACTCTTCCAGCCCATCGTCTTTCAACTCCACCCGTTCTTGCATCGGCGTGGCCAAATCGGCCAACTATACCTGCTTTTCCCCCGTTCATTGAAGCGTTTAGCTGAAAGCCTGTAGAACGTACATGTCAACCCACTCACAGGTCATACTACGCAGCATGCAAGATCGTTGTGCGGCTGGGACACCGTGCGGCTTACACGAGAGCAGGGTGTTCTTGAACCCGATGGCCCGCGCCGTCAAGCAACGACCAACCGTGGGAATGGGTCAGCGTTCACCTTGCGCGTACGGACTTGTCAGCACCAATAATGTCGTTGCTACAGCCTCTATTACGATTGATATAGGCTTAAAATTGATCTTTATAACATGGATGAACAACGACCGTCATCTTGTACTACTTGTACTTGCGTAGGCTAGTACAAAAGTACGCTTCATCTAGCCGAGGTTCCGACGACTAATCCTGTGGTGTTGACTGAACGTGGTGCCAGCAACACTCTGGAACGATGCTGTTTGATTCAGGCAAGAGAAATCGAAATGAGAACCCCAATTGTTTCACGTACTCAGTCATATCCATTTCCTGGTGCTTCTGGCAGATCAAGACAAACGTACATCAACCTTCCACCAAGGAGCACCAACATGAACAATGCTTCCCACCCGCACCGCATGATCATCAACATCTTTGAGGAGCACCGGCCCTTCGTATCAGCTTACCTTCATACACTTGTGGAAGAGCGCCAACCTCCCGAGTCAGCAACATAACGTTCAACGCGCCGACAGATCCGTCTCATTCGTGTCAGCCACCCCGAGCTCAAGCTCAACGACCTTCAACAGAAAAGGTAACATACCGCGCCGCTAGAAGGCTTGCTCATGTATAAGAAGACCACCACCTCCCCATCTCTCACCCTCATCCTACACAGCACCTCAACAATCCACTCACCTCATCACCACTAAACCCCTAACTCTTTTCAAACCAACCACCATGCATTTCTCCACCCTGACCACCATCCTCCTCGCCGCCACCGGCATCTCCGCCTTCCCCGCCCTGCAAAAGCGCCTCGACGCCATCCCCCTCAGCATCTACCCCAGCACGGGCTGCAACTCAGGCCCCACGCCCCTCACCACGGCCTTCATCCCCACCGACGGTTCATGCTTCGGAATCTCGCCCATCGTGAGCGGGAATACGGATAGCGGGATTATCAGCCAGAGCCAGTTGCTTGCGCTGCCGGCGGGGTGTACGCGTAAGTACTTTATGGTTGGGGTTTGGGATGTTGGGAAAGTGCTAACGTGAAGATGAATAGTTGTTGCGTATTCTGATTCTACGTGCTCGAGCGTGAATAATATTGTGTATGATGTTACGGGGAGGTGTGGGACTTTTGGGGCGGGGAAATTGATCCATAGTGCGAAGACTGTGGGGACGTGTGCTTAGGTGGTGTGTTCTGTGTGGAAGGGATGAGGTGGACGATGGGCGGGATGAGGTGGTGAGGGGATGGGGAATGAATGGAATGGAGAAGGTCTGGGTTGGTGGCGTTGGGTCCAACACTCCAATGCTACTGGCTTGAGGTGGGATGGTCGGGTGTTTCACTTCTTTATACGCTCTTTAGTAGGATTTTGATGGATGGTTGAATTGGAATGTACTTGGAAATGAATTGGTGTTATCGAGTCTGGTTCAAGACTATGCTTGAAGTGTGCAGTTCGCTGACAGTAGCCACGAATGCTGGTATATTCATACAGGGTTTGTTACTCATCATATCGTTATATTGACTGAAAGACACAGCACTCACTGTCATCTTAAAAGTAGGTCGACTTGAAGAGATGGCCTGGTGCATACCTATCCAAAGTACGCCCATCACCAAGTAAACAGTACTTTCAGATGTCGTCCCATACCTCGTCCTTTTAACTTGCCTCATCACCGGTGGCCCCACCGCCCGTCCAAATCATGTCGCACGTCCACCGCATACGTAACCTGATCCTTGTACAAATGATACAATTTCCTTACCTCGCCGTTGTCCTCCATGCCCTTGACAATCTTGAGCGCCGCCTTCTCGCGCTTCTTGTCTGTCCAGGAATCCCTCTTGACCAGCATCTCAGCCGAGAGATAGCCCTGGCGAGCGAGGTAGTCCTTGACCCATGAGTAGAGATGGTAGCGCCAGTGATGCAGCGTATGCGCAACCTGGGCATTAGCTCTGCACGTTCTGCCAAGTGCGAAGCGTTTCGATTCGGGTGGGAGGCGTTCGCCGCCGGCGTTGTATGCGGGTTTCTCGCCGTTTGCATCGACTTCTGAGGCTGCGGACAGTTCGGAACCGTTGTCAGAGCCGGAGTTGTCAGAGTCAGTGTCGTTGTCGAGCGGTTCCAGCGTCTCCGGGTTGTATGGCTGGCCTGTGAACATAAGTTCGGCGCTTGCAGGATGGTTTCTGCGATTACACGCTTCACAGTGCATTTCCATGACCTCTGACTTGCCGATGGAAATGTCCATGCTCATGAGATCCGGTCGTGCGCGTATGGCGCGCGTGAAATCCGGTGTCCAGGCTGAAGACGAGAATTTCGAGTTTGCAAGGCCTTTTACTTCGTCATCGAGCTTGCGGAATACCATATTGTAGATCTGGCTGTTGGAATCAAAGGCTGGGTGTATCTTCTTCATGACCATCCATTCTATGGCATGGTTGAACAGTTCCTTTGGCTTGGAGCTGGCGATGCGTTGCATGACCAGAGGCATGAAGTCGTCTGGACCAAGGATAGGCTCGCCAATGAGAGCATCTGCATCATTGTCTATGAATCCTGCATCATCCTCGTCTTCGAGAAACTGTAAAGCGCAGAGTCAGTGGATACAGTATTGGGCCAGATCAGCGGTTACATACCATGTCCAGAGCGTTGGCGTCGCGGTCTGATTCTGGCTCTTCTTCATCTTCTTCCACGTCGTTGTTGGGATCAGAGATGACTTCTAAATCACTCTCCACTTCCTCCTTAATGACTTCAAGCTCGGAGTCTGAATCGGAATCTATTACAACTCGACGAGCGCGGCCCGGCGTGGCGGATGAAGATGGCTCGCTGGTGCCGGCTCTTTTCTTTTTAAGCGCTTCAAGAGCCCGCTGGCGCTCGTTCTTTGGCTTGTCATGCTCACTTCTGAGCTTACCACGGTTGGCCACTGGAGACGACTGGAGGAATGCGAGTTCTTCCTGAAGTTCTTCTCGTTCGCTTTCATTGTCCTCGGTCGCACTAACAGCGCCATTGTCTGCCTCATCGATCTCTTCCTCTTCCTCCTCGACGTCAACTTCGTCGTCGGATGGTGTGACAGGCCGTCGAGCTTCTTTGCGGCGTCTGCTGCGGGGTGAGGTCGGTTCCTTAGGCACGTCTCGACTACTCTGTCGCTTGGAGGCTTTCCGTCGACGACTCCGAGGGGGAGAGACGTCTTCCTCTTCATCAGGAGTAGGCTCGCGTCTAGCCGCTTTGCGCCGGCGGCTACGCGGGGGTGTCTTCTCTATCACATCGTCTTCGTCCTCATCGTCGTCGTCAGGCGTGCGCTGCCGTCTAGTCACCTTGATCCGCTTGCTCGGGGGCAGTCGTAGCTCCTCGTCATCGGATAGCTCAGGTGTGGGGCTACGTCGTCGGCTTCGCTTCGTCCGTATGACTGTGACCTTAGCTTTCCCCTTTCCTTTTCGCTGCTCCTCCCCCTCGGGCTCACTGCTATCTTGACCGCGCCTTCGTTTGCGAGAGGCAAGTTTCGGCTTCGCATATGCTTCCTCCTCCTCGTCTTCTTGCTCAGAATTCGATAAGTCAGCCTCTTTATCAGAGCTGCCAAACATGCCATGCTCTGTAGTGGCCACCGGCATGCCTTGGCTCATACCTCTGTGTGTTTCACCTGCCAACTCGTCCTCGCTTGATGAGTCTACGGCGGTCTTCTTTGAGCCTTTACGTAATCGCGATGGTGTAGATCGTGCAGGCGCTGCTTTGGAGGCACTCGTTGGTGTCGCCATAGCGCTTTTGGAAGGCGTCGCGCCCATCGTTGACTGCGAGGATTTCGCAGCGGGCGAGAAACTAATTTTGGTCTGTCGCTTGCGGTCGCGCGCCTTCTTTGCCATGATTGTCGCGGTGAAGGACGCTTGATGCGCCGGGCTCTAAGATAATGGAGCTGGTGTTGCTTAAGTCCGCTTCACCTCGTTGCGCGTGCGCCGCACTCGGTATGCGCGTCGGGAAGACTGTTCAAGCGCTTCGGAGACAGGCTATCAAATTGTCGTAATAGCTCGGTATCTAGTGATAGTGAAAGAGGAAAGATATAGTCCAGAAAGTGGTGGCAGCCTTGACTTTACTTCAACAAACGGTCGTGGCGGGGAAGAGACAGGCAGCTGGACGATTTTAGCAGGGTTCGGCTGTCCCGCTGATACGCGAAAACACGTGACGCCACGCTTCACTTGAGTCCTCTCCGTACACCATGTCTGCTCATTGTCAACGAGGTGCTTCTATTTTCCAAGGTGTAAAGGATCTCTAGTAGCATTCGGCTTCATCAAATGAGGCTACCTTTGCTTAATGGACACATAATCTGTCGCGGTGTGAGAACAGCGCACATGCAGGAAGAATTGAAGGATTGAACTGAGGTTGTATTGGGTGAAGCTACAAACAGTAGATATGCGTGAGTGGCTGTGGATAGTGCTAGCTCCATGTAGGTAGTTGCATCTTGCTTACCGTAAAGGTGAGGTGCAATTGCTAACAAGGGAATGTTGAAATAGAGAAAGTTCATGTAAGTGTTATTGTTATTCTAGAGTGAGATGCAGCGTTAAATACTCTGTTTACTAGCCATCTGTCCCTTCCATAACGAAGATCCTCGCAGCTGCTGCTGCACCCAATCCCCCAGATAGCTCCTGCTCTCAAGATATCCTCGCACCTGCTGCTGCGTCTGATTGCCTAGGCAGCACCTGCTCTCAACAGGGAAGAGAGACTCTAAACCGTGACATAATCACATATTTCCAAGCATTTCCCTACCCATTCTACTCAGATACTTTGCGCATGATTTCAGTCACGTCTTTATACAACAACACACGTCTGAAGTTCAGGCCATTTGAATCTGCCCAGTACGTTCTGTTGTTTTTAAGTAATAGGTTGATTCGACTGCGGTTTTGACACAAACAGAATACTCGAAAATCCCGCTTGATCATTCGTTCACGAGTGTAAATCCTGTCCGCACAAGCCCCATAGTAGTTCAGATTCGATGCCGAGTCATTCAATGTAAAGTATCCCGTTCTCCTGGTCTCGAACCTGCTTCCACTGATCCTCGTCGAATCCAGCCAGATTGTCGTGGTGCATAGACTAGCATACGGGTACCTGCATACCAAGTGCTAGCAGCTCCATGCGGTAGGTAGATTCATATAGGACTCGCGGGGTTGGGAGTTTCGGGTTCTTGTTATACCGGTAGATGGCTTTCTCGTAGTGTAAAGTGACTTTGCACAGTCGCGCGAGATCCGTGCCGCGTTGCGCGACAATGTTGACAATGGTTCTGAGACAGCTTATAGTAGGCTGACGAACATACAAGTGCTCCATGTTCGAGGGGAGTGTCGTCGTGGGTGCGTTGTAAAGCCTAGGACTGTACTTGTACAGAGCTTCTTGATAGATGGCGAGTGACTTCAGCTTGTGAAATGGAGCCAGAGAGTCGTCCAGCGGCACTACTGCACGTAGCCGCTCCCGGTTGGTAGGAAGAGATCCAGGCATGGCTGTCAAGTCAAGAGACTCGAGAGTGTCCGCAAGAGTTTCGATCTTGCTGCATAGGTGGCTAAACCCGCCGTGTACAAACACTATGAAGCCGTGGTAATTTATGTCTACCTCCTTGAGATGGGTTTCAGATCGGCAAGCGTTGGACGAAGATGGATATATCTTCGAAGATCAAGATTGTGGAAGATGTAGTCCAGATTGAGAGGAAATTATTATCTGTGTCGTTTACTCGGTTCGTGGCAATTTTCCTAAGTCGTGTTACCGGTATCGTACGCAGGCAAACTAACCGAGCATTATCAGATTCGGCAATTTTTACTTTGCCAGTGACGGATTCCCAGACTGCGAGAAAGCTGAATTAATTGGAGACTTACCCTAATTGTTAAAAAAAGAAGTAAAAGAACGCTTTGTGTTAGGTCCAGTTGTCGACCGCGACTTTCGGTATCAAGAACGAGCATCTATAGATACCAACCGTGGGCCTTGTGAGTTAATCAGTCATGACAATGATGCTATATACCCTAATCATTTGAAGGGAAGCGTTCTGAAGATTATCTTCGAGCAATCGGCCGACGCGAAATTGCATGGCTTGAGAAATATGCAACCACCAAGACTGCAGATGAACTTCACGGAAAATTCGAGGCGAAACAGAGTGTACAAGTACATATTGCGCTCTACGAGAAGTTTCTCAAGGGTGACGTATCACGACCCACTCTATGGCACTGGGACATACAAGCACCAAATATCTTCGTTCGAAACGATCGCATCAGCAGTCTGATCGAATGGCAAAGATAACTGGGTCGGTCCGTTGTTCTCGCCAAGCTCGAAAACCATGGCTAGTAAGATACGACGGAGAGGTCCCGATGCTACGTCAGCATTATGAAAATCTCAAAGACGATGACGAGGAAAAGAGCCATATTCGAGATCAAGTCGAACGCTGGAGTGTACAGTTGGTGTACGATAAGGAGACTAAGAATACTAATCAACTTCTCCATGAGGCTACACATGTGGACCAAGTACGTAACAGGCGAGCGACAGTGGCCTTTTCGAGTAACACATGGGATGGAGATATTATCCCTTACTGTCGGATCATGAGTATCAGTAAGTACGTCGGCTACCCAACACTGCCCAACGAGCAGACACGATCCTACTTCGGCTCTAATCGTCTCAGATCATGTACACCTCCATAGCACCCTCACGTAGCAATCAGAACTAAGTCAACCATTATCGAACAGAATGCATTCATAGCTATTGTTATTTCCTTCCACTAGTGCGAAGCCTTCCAACACTTACAGGCAGTGTTTGATCCGGATAGCACGGTATGTGTACCTCTTCTCGACCTCGCATTACGCAAATACATCGACAACACGTTTTAGGCACTGGGACGATATCAACAGCGAAATTTCTGCCCTATCAGCTTCACTGACGAAGGAATCGAAGTACATCAGCGCGATGGAGATAGCTGGAACGAGACCGCGGACCTCTGGGACTTTCTTCAAGGACTTGTGCATCGTGATGGTTGGACTTCTGTGACGGTGTGAGGAGGGGAGGACTGCGCTGCATTGGCTATCTGAGGTGGGATGGGCTGCATATATACATGACCAACCATGAGCTATCCCAACTTGTACTAGAGTGGTTCCGGGCAAGGCCCAAACCGTTACAACTTCGAATGAGAATTACGAACAGGCGCTTGAGTTGTTCGAACAGCTTAGGGAGCAAGGACTGCTGAACGTCACAGACGATGAGAGAAATCCATTTGAAGAGATCATGCGCTGGGAGAAGAGAAATGCATAGTGAATTACACTTGCATATGATTCAAACCACGTCGATTTAGCCGCTCAACTTTTCCTTAACAATCTCCTCACTCAAATTCCACAACTTCTCCGCTAACTTCGCATCCACCGCATACCCAGGAACCTGCTCAAAGATCTGACAATCACTCAAAAACACGCCGTTCTCCGGGTTTAGCCCCGGATCCAGCGCCGCAACCAGCGTCGTCCCCGCGCCCTGATCAATGCTCTTATTGAACTTAATCGCCATCGCATCGATCTCCTCTTTCGTCTTCTTCCCCAGCATCGCCTTCGCGGCGCGACTCTGCACGGCGCCGGGATGCAATGCGAACGTATAGATGCCCTTGCTAGCATACAAGCGGTTCAAGTGCACGGCAAACAGCACATTGGCCGTTTTGCTCTGCCCGTAAGCGACTTCAGCGTCGTAGCCCTCGTGTTGGTCAACGTTGATTAGGGCTTTGAGGATGGTCCAGTTTGGTTTCTCCTCTTCGGGAACGGGCTTGTCCTCGAGGTTCAAGTCTGCGAAGCGGACAGAGGAGACGAGGCATGCCAAACTGCTTACGACAACGATACGTGTCGCGCCGTGCGTTGTGGGTTTGGTGAGTTTGGGCAGCAGTGTGTTGATGAAGACAAAGTGTCCTACGTGATTAACGCCGAAATGTGTTTCAAGACCATCGGGTGTGGTGCTCCTGGACTTGCCGAATGTGCCGCCCGCGTTGGCGACGAGGATGTCGATTTGCGGGACTGCAGCATTGGAGAGTAGCGCTTGTGCGGACTGCTGGCTAGTTGCGAGGGTGTTGAGGTCGAGCTTGTGGGGCAGGGTCTTGGTGTTGGGATACTCTGCTGCAAGAGTCTCGGTGATGGAAGCAAGACGACCGTTGTCGCGGCCGGTGATGATCACCAAGGACGCGCCTCCGTGGGCGAAAGCACGAGCTGTAGCTTCACCGATGCCATCTTTGGAGACGCCGGTGATGAGGATGGTTTTGCCTTTGACGTTGGAGGCGTACGTTTCTGCGACTTCAAGTCCGCCGGTTTGGGCTCCGAACGATGCGTTGGTGGCCATGTTTGAAATCTGGAAAGAAAACTTGTGGTTGGATGTGATGTGATACGGTGAATGATTCGAATGGTTGATGTCCTTTACTTGCGTGCAACTGTCTCTTTATACTTGAGTTCCTACCTAGTAGTGTTGTTTGGAGTATGAGACCTAGTCGAAGAGTACCGCCGAACACACCTTGTCCCCAAGAACGCCATGTGGCAGAATTGAGCATCACGAACAAAAACCAGCTCAGGTATCGTGAAAATCCCGTGGTGCTTCGTCCGTCATCGCTTAGCAACCCCCGGTCGTCATGTTGCTTCATGGCGACAACACCTCATCGCATGGGCCATCTTGCGTTTCTCTGCTCCTATCTCCGTTTTGTCGCTGACCATTTCTGACAAATGCTGTTATGGGAAACAAGTCCAAGCAGCTCGGGTGCTTTACCGTAGCGTATAGTATACGGCGAAATCGGTCCGAATTGTATTGTTGTGACGGGGCCGCGCAACTCCGAAAGGCTGAAGACCACTAAGATAAGTAGATCGACATTTTGTATAACACGCGATACAGATGAAGAGTTTAACTTTGTCTAATGAGGTCAAAGTAGGGGTGAATACATGTGGTGGTTTCAGGGTTCGAAGTGCTGTTTTCGCCGAGGTACAATTGGCGCTAACCGATTCCGGTGCACCTGCAGGCTCCCGAGGTCTCCTTTCTCTCTTTGCGCGTTGTCTCGACACTCTTGCCTGTCCACCTCGGAAGACTTTGAACTCCACTCCCAACCGAGCGTGCTGTAGTGACCAGTATTTCAAATTAGTATACTAAGGAAGATACTGAGTCATGGCTACCTCGAATGCTGGTTAACGACCAGTTCCGCAACCAAAGAGGCGTGCAGCTGGGGCTTGCCAATCGTGCAGTGCACGTAAAGTCAGGTGCAGCCTATCACATACGGGATATCCATGCATTAACTGTTCCTTGGATCGGATCGAGTGCGAGCCGAGAGCGACAAAGAAGCGAAAGTAAGCGCGAATGATCGATGTGTTACCTTCGGTACGCAAACCGAGGATCCGTTCTAATCCTCGCAGCATAGGACCTCAGGAGGCTCCAGTTCAACAACAGAGTGTCGAGCCTCCATTCATACACCTTGCTCCAGACAATCCTAGCCTGTATGATGGCAGCTCTTCAGTGGATCCCGAGACCCTGCCTTTGGCAGTAAGCGCAGATCTAGGCGAGCCTGACACTATTCCTACACCGATTAGCGACACAAGCCCTGGGAAGGACACGCCTTACCGTCCATTAGCCGAGCACTTCAGTCATTATGCTGAACGAGGCCAAGCCGATCAGGTACCTGATGCACATGGGGATGCGCGGGAAAACCAATATGCGCTCATCTGCGGTAAGTGATATGTCACGAAAAATCGTCAGTCACGGTTGGTAACTTCGGTAGGAGACCCACGAGGTGTTTCGTTGGTGGCAGACATATGCGAGCCGCAGCAAAAGGATAGGAGTGGTCATCTTTTGGTGCCGCGGATCCAACCTTCAAATGTGAACCCTGATACACTTGACTAACTACGGCGCAAAGCCATTTTTTATCTTCCTAGTAAAGAAGTTTTGCGATATGCTAATACGGGCATATTTTCACTATGTGCACCCATCCTACCCAGTTGTGGAACCCGACACGTTCCTTGGAACGTTCGAGAAGTCGCACAATCTGAGCCACCACTTGCTATGGAGCACGTTCCTCGCAGCTGCTAATGTAAGCATATCTCTCATAAGTTGCCCGGCCAGTCGTTAACGAAGAAGTATTTCGCTGACAGTGCAACTCTAGAAGCGGCTAGTTGTATCTCTTGCAAATAAATGAAGCGCTCGATGTATATCAAAGCAAAGGTGAGATGGCTTCCGATAACAAGCTAAGTTGCTTGCTAATAGTGCCATTGCGTCATTAGGCTCTTTACGATGCAGAATACGAGAAGAACAAGATCACCTTGGTACAGGCAGTCCTATTGATGGGTTTTTGGTACGCTGATACCGAAGATAGAACTGGCCCGTGGCACTGGAATGGAGTCGCCATCAGCTTGTGTTAAAAAATCGGTTTGCACCGCAATCCAGACAACAGTTCACATCAGGTGAGGTCAGCGCAGAACAAGCCCCTTTGGCAGCAATTATAGTGGAGTTGCTTTTATCGTGAAGTATGGTTTTCAGTCGGTATAGGTCGACCTATGCGCATCCATCTCGCCGATTGCGATACGCCGCTGCCGCAAGCCGACGAGTCTGACCAACAATCGAAGTACCTATCTGCAAGTTTCCGGGAAAGACATCTTCCCAAAGATTTCCAAGAGCTATCCAAGATGTGGACGCAGCTATTGAATGTGACGGTCATTCTATCGGACATCTTGCTGCAGCAACAGCGCAAAGACCAAACTGTGACTGACGAAACAAAAGTCGAGCAGATCGAATGACAGATCCGGAACTGTTCCGGATACCACAGTATCCACATGATTCACAGCACAAATCAGACGGTTGCTTTGCATGCGTACCATTTGATGCTGTACATTGAGTAAGTGCAACAATACACACCCCAAGATTTCATTCATTGACAGGCCAAGATCTGTTGTTCTCACTCTCTATCGCCCGTTCATTCTGCCTAGCTCAAAGACATCGTCTTCGGCGACTTGGGAGACGCACGTGAAACAGCGAACAAGATTGGCAGCCACCACTACAAACCAAATATTCGGTACCATGATTAGTGCCGAGCTGGTCAGCATTTGTGAGTCGATGATGTACGTGAACTTCTCTACGTTCGCATAGAGCAACGCTCACGCTATTATTGCAGTTGCATCGCACTCGTGCCAACGCTGCAAATTCATCTTCTCGACTACACGTCAACCAAAAGCATGGTGCAGCGCATGGGATACCAGTATCTTGAGCTCTGTATGATTTTCATCGAGGAGCTGAAGATAACTTACTTCGGTGCCGAGATTTTGTGTCGGATGTTCACCAAAGCACAGAAGCAAAACGTGACAAAAGACGATCGCCTACTCTTCAACTGCGCACATCTAACGAGAACGACACACTCGTATCTTCGAGCTTTGCTGGAAATAGCGATACAGCACATGTAAACCACATGGACTTTCGCAGCCCTGGAAATGAGTTCGACGCACTGTCAGCGATATGGAGCGCTTATGACCCTTTGACATCTTACGAATTCATGGGTGATACCGAGCAAGTACACGATGGTCATCCCTTTTCGTCGACTTCCTATGCAAGACAAATTGCTAACCCTGACTATGATAGGTTTCTATGGTACAACGATTAAGTTTGCGCAAGAATGCTTGACCAATAACGACCCGAAACTACAACTTATGCTTTTTCTCGCCCGTCATGATCTTTCGCATCTCGGATTGAGGTACACCTTGAGCAGATTGATTAACATTGGTAAACAGCTCATCCAACGCCTGGCCCTCCTGCTCTCGCACCATGTTTCGGCGCATGATGCGCTTCGTCTCAAGTACACTAGAAGACACCAGATGCGGTCCGAACGAATCCTTTACATCTGCCAGGACCTGGGTCCTAAAATCATGCTCATCTTTGGCAGTGATCACGTTGCTGACAAAACCAACGGCCTTGAGTTCCTCCGCTGCGATCTTCCTACCTTCGAGAAGCGCTTCGTTTGCCAAACCCAATCCCATCTTTCGCACAAAGGCTGTGCTGGCGCCGCCTTCAGACACGAGGCCCAGTGAGCCAAAAGGAGTAAGCAGATACGCCTGTGGTACAGCGTAGATAAAATCCGCATGCGAAACGAGTGCAGCAGATAGACCAATGACCGGCCCATTGAGTGCGCAGATTAAGACCTTTGAGTGCGAGAAGAATGCGCTTGGGACATCTATGGTGTTGGTCACGAGGGCCGGAATCCACTTCAGACGTGGGTCTTCGTCGGCGGATTTGGCTACTGCAGCACCAGTCGCAGGGCTCGCATGAAGGTCTGCGCCACTATATTCCAAGGTTGTATTATAAATCTGGCGAGCTGCAGTTGGGGAGATAATCCTACGCAGAGAAGAATCTGCCCATTTCAATGATGAGAGTTACAAACGTGTCAGGATGGGCATCCGCCTCCCGCACGAGGCTACCGAGACGGTAGTACAATGCAGTTGTGAGGGCATCGAGTTTCTTGGGGAGATTGAGGGAGATGATGCTGATGTTTCCGTCGACGGTGAAGGTGATGGCGTCACTGTTCGACATTTTGAAGGATCTGGCGTTATGTGTTGAGCGTAATGAGATGCAAGCTTCTGAGGAGTGTTGAAGTTCCCCGTATGGAATGCCTTTATGTATGGGGAAGAGTATGCTTAAGACGCGTGTAAAGGGTCGAGAGAGCGCATGGCCTGGAACCGAGGCGCCTCGGTTTCGCACGAAGCCCTTAGTTCGTTCAGACACCACCGCCGAATAGTCCAGATACTATCCACGTCATTCGTCACTGTAGATCTATGGCCCTTGAACGGCCGAGGCGAGACATTGGGTGGAGATGCACGACTCTGGCACCGAGGTATCGGCGTGACATTCATGCTTCCATGGCCAGTCTGAAGCTACCTAGTTATTGCCGATGGCCGATGACCGACAACAGAAAGCATGAAAAATACAACGCCTCTTTTCGGTAGACTGGGTATACTCGCAACGCTAGCTTAGGTCGGTCGCTACCTCAGTTCGAAGCAGGTATGCCAGGTGCTCTCACCGTACGTACCTAGCGAGCCGGCGCGACAAGTCTCCAGTGATGTCCATCGCACGATTCTCGTTTTATAGCCTGGAGACATTTCGACAATGGTTCCATTTTTCTCCGAATTGCCTGGGAGAAAGTTGACAAACCCACGTTGTCATCTGAATCCTAAGTTATCTTCCAGCTTTTATCCCTTTGGCACGTATGTGCTTAAATAAATCTGTTACTAGACCTGTCGAATTTGCCATGACCTCGTGTAGGTCCGCTTCTTCCGCGCTATCTGGCATGGCAATCGTCTCCATTACAAAGCTGCACCCTGCCTGCAACCACATCACATCTTTCTACCCACGACTAGTACTCTCTGTACATCTCTTTTCGAAATTGACTTCAACATGCACAAGTCCAATTCCACGTATCTTACCAACATCGATACCGTCCGAGGTTACCACAGCGGCGTAATATTCGGTCCATTGTTCATGCCAAATCCGGGCCGCAAAGGCTGCAATATCATCGTGGCCGGTATAATGTGCAACTTCAAGCGGGAGATCCAACCTTATCGGAAGTACGAGACGTCCACCAGAGTGGTTAGTTGGGGCGAGAAATGGATATACATAGTGACCCATTTTCTGGAGCGCGGGATGTCTGCACCGGGAACGGGCGTGTTACAACGTGCTTCTTCGGAAAACATGAATGGGCGGACGAAGGCTGGCACCAGAACCGGGAAGAGAGTTGTATTTGCCTCCGCGGTCACACGATTAGTGTGCAAGAGAGGTCGCTTGACAGTGCCACTGGATTGCGCTTTAGAAGAATGTGGGTTCCTCTCAGCTGTAGATGATGAGCTCGAGCGAAACAAGTATACAGCATTGAACGAGATGAAGACATTTAGAAAAGCATACCTGGACGTTGTCCAACTTATCCATGGCTGGAGTAAGGTCCATGACCTTCTTGAGAGTCGGCAGGCCGCGCTAGGAAGATTCACAGATATTTTATGCGTTGAATATTGCGTTGAAGGTATAGGACTTGTAGATTTTCCCTATATTTTGTTGGGTAAGAGGTCACTTGTGCACGACAATCGCGCCCTTCATAAACCATCATCCGAGATCCAAGTAGCGTCGAAATCGGCGTCCCCCATCCATTCTGTTTGGATATGGTAGTACCTAAGGATATAACGGCGAGGCACAGTGTACTTAGCGACAGCCCGATCCATCTGCTGGTGAGGTAAGGGCCCGTTGACACTGGACAACTGGTTAGAGGCACAGACTTGGAGACTGAGCCAATCAGCAATTGTGTGGCGTAGCTGCTCGCCGAGTGTGCGATTCACGAAGCTCCAATTTAACAAAAATAGGTCTTCTGCATGCCAATGAGGCGAGAAGAATTCCCATTCAAACAACGAAAAGATTCGATCCTCATACTGATGGCTGATAGCGGCTTGCCCAATTATCATGTAACGTCGTGACTCTGTCAGATTGCCACCTTGTTCGGTATACCGGTAACAGACGGTGTCATGATCAGAGATCCTGACAATGATGCTTATGCAGTCTTTCGGGGTAGTAGAGCCTCTGCCGCTGGTCAACAACCAATCGCCTACCCGAGTGCCTGCTGGTACAGTTGCGAATGCACGTCCGTTTTGGTCGAATGTCTCTTGAAGCCAGCGCGGAGGTCGATCGGCCCGGGGCACACGCTCTCCGAGACACAAGTATTTTTCGTGGGTAGTTGTGCCTTCTCGTGTCATGTCGCGATGATGACGGAGCTGAACTCCATACCACGTGTTTCTAATGCGTCGCTCAGGTCTATTCCTTGGTAGCAGAAGTGATTGCAAGGTGGCTTTCGACCCTCGACGCGAACGATATGCGCTATTTGTGTCGGACCAGAAGCTGAGATGAGGCTGGGTGATACATTCTGGGATTTCCGACGTGGGATATCTTGTGAGAATCGCCTTCTTCATGGCGTCTTCCTCTGGGGACGTTTCGAAAACTTCCTGGAGCTGGCGCGTCCATTCCATGAGCGTTCCTAATAAAGGGGCGCAGTAACTGTACTCCTGATATCTCTCCAGCACAGATATCGCGACTTGGAATCGATCTTTGCCATAGTCTGGAACTGGCGTCCCGCCCTCCCGCAGTCAACAAGAGATAAAATCCCATACAATCTATCTCGTGGATCGGCACACTGGAAATATTGCATTGCATCCATCACTTCCGCCAGCCTCCGCGGTTCCTGTGTACCGGTAGCGAGGGCAAGACATCCGCGTTGCGGTTGCAGAGCGCTAAATTCTTGAACCATGTTATTGCAGCTGCTTAATCGTGGAAATACTTGTGGTAGATATAATAGTAGTAGCGAGATTGTCTTTCGCGTAATGAGTCTCCAGTAGAGCGTGTAATCGTGCAGGTTCATCCAGAAATCGACGAGCAGGGTGGCTGCGAGGAGATCATCGAATGGTCGAATATCCTTCCCACAACAGAACGAGCTTTTTGAAGCAAGATGCAACTCTTGAAGAACCCACAACCGCGAAAAGTAAGGACGCCGCAGAAATTCCGTGACAGTCTCAGCTAGAAGCTTTCTCTTCGTGGCCCTCATCGTGAAGAAGCATTTGAGCGCAAGCCACCTCTTCTTTGGAATCGGATTGGGCGTCCCCCAGCCTTTCAAGCTACCAATGCCAGGTTCTGTTGTATGTTTGTAGATGCTTCCCAGTAACCTGTGTTCGTGGTCCAACGTCTCGACCAAGAATTCACTATTGTTTGCGTGCCGCCCAACGCAAGCAAAGACATGCGCTGCTTTCCGATATAGCTTGCCCATCATAGCTACTTGATGATTCTTTTCTTGCCTGCTCGTTTGGTCGATACACACTGCGTCAATCCAATAATATTTACAAGCCATCGATGCAAAGGCTTGTTGTAAAGCGTACTCGCAGTTCACACGCACGCTGAAAGCCTGCTTATTAACAGTGATGTAAGTTGTTGCAGCCGGGTTTCCCCAAGTGTAGGACAGTGCGTAATATGACGGTGCACTCTCGATAGGCCATTCGGTTAGTTGGCAGGTAACGGTTTCTCCCAGGGTACCGGCGATAATCTCCAACAACCGTATGTGTGTCGTTGAGTCGCGCAGCGGCTCGTGTTTGAAGTGTGTGGGCGAGTTTTCCATCGAGACGTGGATGCGTAAAACGTGATGACAGGTGGCAATGAGTGTCCGACAGTTACTGATAGGGGACCAAACATGTTTCCCGGCTCGTAAGGTTGGCTACGAAATTTCAGCCTGGTGTGGCTATGCTGACATCGTGGTTCCGCTCCAATACCGTTAGTGTCGCCTGATAGGTTCGCATGGAAAGGCTGAGTATTTGCATAGCGTTTTGCCTGTTATCACCCCGCATCTTGGAGATGCGCAGCAGCTGGGTTCACCGGTCGAGTCACCGTGGGTAGATAGGCATGCTGACCAACGATGTCGTCATGCACGCGTGCACGTGCCCTGGTGGACAGTTGCGACTCGCGAATCCCGGAGTTGAATCTCTCCATATTTCATTGACCGACAATGCTGTATTGTACAACTCCGCAAGTTAGAAATTAGGGTCCATTTGAGTTGCGTGTGTACCTTTTGCATCTGCATCCCAAAGTCGGTGTAAAGTGTGCCACGAGCTTGGGTGCTACCGATGTCTCCATTGCTTAGAGATCACAGCACAACGGCATTGCGGCATTGGAGCTAAGCTTGCTGAAGCTTTCGGGAGCACGAAGATCCATGTCTCAGACGACTTTTGAGCCTCAACATCACACAATGGCTATGCTTGACGTTGACCTCATTGGAACAGTAAGTGGCGGATACTCAAATCAAGCGACTGAATGGCGACTATGTACATTGAACCTGACCACAACTGAGCATTCAACTCCTACTATTTACAGATGACATTACCTTCACTGCCCTATTTCCTGTTTTTGCCCTTGCCACCCAAGATCCTCTTGCCTTTACCCTTCCCAATCTACGTCGTCGCCGCGTCACTAGCGCTAGCCCCAAGCACACCATTCGGCGGGTTCGTCCCAGCCGCATTGTTCTGCACCGTCCCACCCGAAACACCACCCCTCGGACTAACATTGTTTCTCGCATTGGCAGCCTTGTTCGCATACTGCTGCACCGCCGCGTTTTCGGATGGGTTAATGACCATGATCATGCCCTCCTGGCAGTGCTGAGCCTGGGAGCAGTAGATGTAGATGGCGTCGGTGTCGGTGACGGGGACCATGAACATGGGTGTGTTGCCCGCCTGACGGTTGTTGTTGCGATTGCCTTTACCGCGGTTGCGACCATTTCCCCCGGACGCCGGGGCGGCGACGGGCTGGAAGTCGGAGTAGATTGCGTTCCGTTGGGGCTGGCAGGGTCTGTTGGCGTTGGAGGAGACGACGCTGTGGTTCTGCGATACGAAGCTGAAGTCTACCATGTCGCCGGGCTGTGCGGTGATGGAGTTGGGCGTGAATTGGAATTTGTTGTTTGCGGCGACGGTGACCATCATTGTAGCGGTGGAGGCAATTAGGCTTTGGGTGAGGCCCGCCGAGGAGGACAGTGGTGAGTAGCATGTTGATGGTGTTGGTATTAGCGACGATTACAAGATATTGGAGACGGAGTATGAAAAGGAAAGAAATGCGACACGATGCAAATGTCCAGCAAACTCGATGCCGGGACCTACCTCAAGACCACAATCTCTATATACAGATTTGGAAGCATATGAAGCCAGCGTCGTCCAAGATTGCCTGTCCGGCCACGAGAAGAAAGACGGCACACGAGACCCGTGAATGCGGCTTCTCGAGCTCCGAGAACACTATGCGGGAGGTTCTGTCTGGCGATGGTGCTGTCGAATGTTTCATACCGAGTCTCATGCCAAGGCCAAACCCGTTGGAAACAGAACACAGTGGGGCAGATCTTGGATGCCGGTACTCTACTGGCTCGCTATGAACTTTGTCGCCGAAAGATTTTCATGCCAGCACACGCGGGCCCGTCAAACCGTTCAAACGCGTGTATGTGTTTGGCGCGGAGTGGATCGATGCGATGGACCATGCCGCGCGAGCCCCGATCTCATACACGACGGTCGTGATGTCGCTGTGGTCAACGAGGAAAGAAGTATAGCGACTTCGAGCGATGTGCTGCAAAACTCAATCAGGATTGAGCGCGACAGCGGTACCTCAACGAGGAACACGTCGCGTCGCGTTTACTCGTCAATACAACAATACCTCACGCGTCTCTCAGTCGCTACCACAAACCCTTCCTCAACCCACCACCTCGCGGCGACGGGATCAATGAAAAGTAGCTCTCTGATGACGAGCAGTCCAGCAAAAATTGTCCCGCAAGAGGCCCCGAAGGACATCTTTGTTCAACCTCCTCCACGCTGTGCAATGTAGGGAAACTGAACAGATCAACCCAATCTTTGAGCTGGGTGATCGCAAGAAGGTAAGTATGAGTTTGTGGTGGGCGGATGGGGGAGCTGTTTATATAGGGAGAGGAGAGCGGACGTGCGCTTAGCGTGGGAGCTAGGCAGGCGAGGCACGTGCTTTTGCGGCTCGTACGGCACTAGGCTCGTGCGCCTAGCGTGTAGCTGTGAATGCGTCATTGGCAAACGACCAGACAGCTCTCACGACTGCATCGGGCAGCCCTTCCATCGACACCCTGGCTTACCAAACGGAAGCTTAACTTGGTTCAGTTGAACGGCATCCATATTGTTGTATGAACCTTGGAACGGTAATATTGTCAAATGATTTGGACCATCGACTATGTTGGGCAGCTTCTACATACGCGCCGATCATATTATCCTGAGCATGCGTCCACCCTAGTGACATATCTGATTAGCTGTATACATACTCCATTGCCGCCACTTCCCTCCCTCATGCATGACCATCACCAGCGGTAAGAGAGACAGAATCAAACAACTTGCACCAAGCATGGTAAAGGACCAGCCGTAACCAAGGACTTCGATCACGGGTCCCACAGCAAGAGGAACGAGGACGCCCATGAGGCCTCTTGTCATGATTACGCCGGCGGTCGCCGAAGCCGAGTAGTCCCCGAAAGCATCGACAATGTACGCAAAGATAGGTGTAGAGAAGAGCGTCAACATGATTCCCAACAGCGCCAGGCATAGCAACATGATCGATATGGAAAGATGGATAACGGTCGCCCATCCATAGAGGACGATGCAAGCTGGAAGTAACAAGGCGCCACCACTGGCCAAGGGAAGACGATATTCTGGTTGCACACCGCTGTTGTTTGCTTGGCCGAGCCGCTTGCTGATCCGGTCCAGGGTAGCATGACAGAGCAAGATGCTCACGCAGGAACCTGTGGCTAGCTCGAATGTCAGCCTACTGCGCGTGGCCGTGAAGAGAATGCCAACTCACTATAGCTCATGAAGGATAGCCCAGCCCCACTCATGGACTGATCATATCCCCGCTCGAATATATCCGGCAGTGTGACCGTCATGATGCAGTAGACCGCAAACGCCATTCCATGCGACAAACACAGCGCCTTGAGAGTCCTCGAGCTATACAGAATGGCAATCGGCTTAGTGATTGACTCCCGCAGACTTTGTTTGACGATGCCCACGGGTGTCTTGACAACCCGATGCGTTTCCCGAAAGCACGACAAAAGTAACACTTGGGATATACCAGCCATGAACACGCTCATCCAGAAGACGTACCGCCACCCTAGCGTTTGCGTGACACAGCCACTGATTCCGGGCCCAAGAGCAGCTCCTAGAATGGGTGCTACCGTCAAGACAGCCATAGCTGATCCACGCTGGTCCATAACGAACATGTCTCCCACAATCGCTGGGTTCAGCACAGTAGTAGCAACAGCCAACCCCGCTACAGCCCGCGCGAGGATCAGCAGCAGCAAATTCTTAGAAAGCGCGGCCAGTACATGAGCCACGATGAACACGGCGTTGGCGAGATGAAGCGCCGGCAGCCGGCCAGTGAGCTCGGAGAGAGGCGCGAGAAGGAGCGGGCCAATAGCTTCTCCAAGCTCCCATGCTGTCACTAGAAGGACGCTAGCGGACTTTGAGTGGCTCTTGGAATCGAGAGAGCATAAGATGTGATTGGATATGGGTACTACTGCGATGCAGGAGAAGGATCTGATGAGGTTGAGTAAGTGGGTAGTTGGCGAGAAGGGATTGATTACACGTTGAATGCCATCAGGGAGAGAATGAGTATGATTCTCCATTTAACGAGTTTGGACCAGGTTTTCGGGTCGTCGGTAAGGTCTATTACGATAGCGCCTTCCACGTCATGCTGTTTGGAGGGATTGTTATACAGCGCTGGTTTTGCGTGGGTAGCTGATAGGAGAGGTTGTATTTCGCTGGAAGGCATTGTTGGCTATGATCAGGAGGTTATCGAGTTGATCGAACACGTTGCCCTCAAAGCTGATTAAAAGGAAGCCTTCCTCGGAGTACCTGCAATGACTTCAATGACCACGTCCGTACGCCAATTTCTTTCCGGACGCGAGTTTCAAGCCCATCCCTTTCCTTTTTGCTTCGACATTCTGTGGCTTTCGCTATTCCTCAATGGCTATCTTGGCTCGGGTCACACGATATAAAGTGGCGCTGAGCTCTTTGTTATTAGCTTCACAAGCTGGTGATTTAAATTGCAGCCCCTGGGCTTTCCGCCAGTGCCCTTGAGCTGCAGGCGCTGCGTCTCTGCCAGTTCTGATTAGTAGGGCAAGGCTGAGTTGCGTCAATGGAGTGGTGGAAAGACTGTCACTATTCAGAAAATTTGGTCTTATAGTGCATTTTATAACGCTATCCCTGGCAACGTCAACAATTCCATCTATCGCTACGAGGCCCCAGCACAGCCGTCTATGGCTTATAAACGCTTCGGAAAACACCTGCAGATAGCCATCAAAGTGGCCAGTTGAACCAGAATAATGTAAGGATACGTTTTGATGCCGACTTTCCCGGCCAGAAAACCTTGAGCAAAGGGCATCACAGCACCTCCAAGCTGGCCCAATAAGGCCACAGACGCCACTCCGTGAACGTGTATACTCCTTGGCAGATGAAGAACCAGCATGGTAATGCAAGAAGGAAACATTGGTCCCAAAACCACACCTAACATGGCCATCAGCGCGGCGTTTAGTGGCGGCAATCTGACGATGGTAAAGGCGGCCTGGAAAAGAAATGCCAGGAGAAGATAGAGATCGAGCGCCCTTCGTACGCCGAGTCTATCGGTTAGTACACCTAGTGCAAGTCGTCCAACGCCCATGCCGATGTTGAAAAGCGAAGAGAAAAGGCCAGCGAAGACAAGAGGTATGTGGCGGCTCCTGCTCATGTATACCACGATCCACCCGGTGATAGAAGCTAATAACAACGTCAGTGACCGTACGGTGACAACGAACACATTACTAACTTTCGATTCCAACGTAGGCTAGGAGAAAAGCACCGCAAATCCAGCTGATGGGATAACGAAACAGAGACTTCACGTCTGATGGTGACACCATGCCACTAGTGTCGTCATCAAGCTTAGACAGTCCTCGGTGATAGGCGGCGGCGTTTTCGTGTCGAAACGCAAACATTGAGGTCAATAGTTCCAAGAGCGTAAATATAGACTGGTGACACTGATCAACTACGTCAAATGGAAATTATGAGGGTGGGTCGCACCAAAAGAGCATACCAATTCCGCCACGGTTTGCCAGAGGATATCAAACTACCCACGATCATGGGCCCCAGACTGCAGCCCATCGAGAATGCGCCGTGCATGTAACCTTGTATACGGTTGGCATCTTTCCCCATCCCAGCCGACCATGCACACCATGCAGCCTCGATTAGCCCAGAACCGAAGCCTCCGATGACCGCCGCAGCTAGGAATATCGGGAATGGAGGCTCCGTGGCGGCGATAGATGCAAAGACGATTTGGCATATTGGCCCGATAGTTGCGATGCCCCGCTGGCCGCATCGTACATGTATGACGCTGTTTAGGTTGGCGGCAACAAAGTAACCTAGCGGCGAGCATATGAAGATGAATGACACTGTCGCATCAGTGAGACCATAGGTATCTTCCAGCTTGGAACTATTAGTCGTACACGATGACATGAAAAGCTTTGTCTACCTTCGGGATGATGGCCTGGTAGTCCAGTCAGTTCGCGTCCCCATAAGGCAACCGATACTCACACCAATGCCGGACGAAAAGAGGCCCTGTAAAAAGAATCCAAACATGGCTGCCATTATCTTCTGGCCTGAGCCGTACGGTAACGGGTAGAGATGCGCTTGCACATCGTCATTCTCATTGGGAGGCGCGCAGTCCACTTGTCGATCCATCTGAGCGGCACTGTTCGGGTCGTTGGACGGGCTGCGGCTCAATACGCCTCCAGTCGCACCATCATGCAAAAGTGGTTGTGCCCCGGGCGATGCTGTCCTATAAGATCCAGATCCGAGCGTCCTGGTGGTGGCCATTGTAGGTGGTGCGATGAACCGACGAGAACAGGAGATATGTCCTGTAGCGATAGCAGAGAAAATTGGAAGTGTGGCTTCTGAGGGAATTGCCGTCACAAACATTCGGCAAGAGGCATCGCTTGAAGTAGTGAGAGGATAGAACGATCTCCGATCGGATGCCCGATTCGGCGTCAGCACTAGTGGCTTGGCGTGAACACCAGGTGCATGAACTTCAATGTTCGAGCCTCAGGCATGTTTGTCACTCTCCCGAAGGCACACGGTCCATCGGCCCAACACTTGTCTAATACTCGTCACCGTTTATGCATCTTGATAGTGTACAACAGTGGTGCCTCTTCTTCTCAAACCGCCATTCGTAGGTGACACGTCAGACGCGCCCGAGGTCCCGTTCTGCAGCAGCGTTCGGCTCGCACGCAGACTAAGTATCGCCAATCGTCGACACACGAACTAAGTCGGTTCTCTTCTACTGATCGCACACAAAGTCCGATACAATTCGTTCATATGAGCAACGGCACGAAGTGCATATTCTGCATGGCTATTTCCGCTCGGCAGCTTCACGAAGAGGAGCAGCAGGGGGATGCTGTGGCTGCATAAAATGTTCAAAGGGAGTACGAATACTCTTCTAATGGTTGCGACGAAAAGTATCCTGAGAAAGGGCGTAGTCAGACTTACCGAACTGCTCGCTATAAAGTTCGCGCCATATCTACAGTAAAGAGCAGATGCTAATCACAAGTATATTTAAATCATCTCAGCACCTTCACAATCGAAGTTTGGAACAACCTTACATCGCAAATATCAAGAGAAGGAGCAACATGAAAACGCAAGATTTCGATTTCGACCTCGATTCGAGTATCATGCCCCACGATCCTATCCAACTTCGCGGGAACGTACGCGAAAGTGGGAAGATGGTCGTACTTGATCGTACTGCATCTACGACACAGCACACGGTGTTCACGAAAATCTGCGACTACTTTCGTACGGGAGATCTGCTTGTCTTGAATGACAGCTACATGCTCTCGAACACGCTATCATTCCAGGGTCCCGATCAGTCTCCTCAAATCACTGTCTATGGCCACGAGCCTGAGGGAACGACCATAGTAGACGTAAAAACCAAACCAGCATTCATCAAGCCAGGTGCTACTTTGCCCTGCACTGATGACAACCGCCTCGTCTGCCGCTTATTGGAGGAACTCCCAGACAAACTCTGGAGAGTGCAGTTCGAGCCAGCCGAATTGTTGGTTCCGACTCTAGAGCAGTTTGGGCAACGGCTTGACGAGACGATACATCTCGACCCGTCACATTGGAGGGCCTCACGCCAGGCCTACCGCTCCGTGTACGCCAAAGCCCCCGGCTCGTTGGAAATACCTTCTGCCGGATTGCACTTTTCACAAGATCTGCTTGCGCAAGCAGTCGACAAGGGCGTGGAACTAGCGTACATCACGCTGCACGTCGGTGCTACCGAGACACTCGCGGTCCGTCACATCAGCGAGGACGAGATCGAGAATCACAAGGTCAGATCTGAGTACTATGAGGTTGGAGACGAGACTGCCGCTCAGATCAGTCGGGCGAGAGCGGGAGAACGTCGCGTGATAGCGGTTGGAACAACTGTTATGCGCACTCTGGAAACTCTTGCCGTGGGGAAAGACCCCAAGGCCCCTATTGAACCCAAAGCTGGGTGGACGGATCTGTATATTTACCCTGGGTTTGAGTTCAAAGCGGTCAACGTGCTGTTAACCAATCTTCATCGGCCACGGTCCAGCCATATCGTTCTAACGGCGGCATTTGCTGGGAAAGATTTGGTCATGCTTAGCTACGCCGAAATTACGAACAGGGGTGGCTACGAGTTCGACATGTTTGGAGACAGTATGTTGATTATGTGATGCGCGGTTTGGGGCATTGATTGTCTGCGGCATTAGAGAGATCGTCGTGGGATGCTGTATGAGAGATATATATGTGGATGTGTCGTTTGACTAAACAAAATGTAAAGCTGCACAAGCGAAATAACAACATGCTTCCGCAAAGAGGTTGAGTTGGAGCCTCACGAGTTCGGTGACACGAGAACCGGGGCGCCAGTGGAGGTCCGACAAGACATGACGTCATAACATGACTACTCAAGCTCCAAACTCCTTTTCATAGTCAGCCCCAAAGGTCTTCCACGCCCGCCCAATCTCGAGATCCAGCGGCCCATTTCTCGACGGAAACATCACGTCTGAACCATCTTCATCCATGCCGTACATCACCGTATGCGTCGTCCCGAGCGTCAGCTTGATGGCGCCCTCGATGAAGACATTGGGCTTGTATGTCCGCGACGGTGTCCGCCCGTGTATCAATGCTAGGATGTTATTCGCAACCACACCCGCTTGAAGCCACCCTGCTCGGGCCATTTGAGGACCGCCGTGATCCGCAACGTCGCCGAATGCGAAGATCGGGATGGCTCTATTGGGATCTTTGGTTGTGAGGATCTGAAGCGTTGGTCGCACTATGACGCGAGAATTCGACTCGGAGACGGCTTCAGGGTAAAGCGTCGAGAGGATGGCGGAGTTGGGTTGCTGGCCTGTACAGCTGATCTGAAAGCTTTGGTGAGAGACGCAACAGATAAGAAGAGTAGGACTTACTACAAGATCAAACTGCTCGGATCGCGTATCTGAGAACGTCAAAATGGCTCCTCGTGCCATACTACCTCCACTGGGCTTCTTTGGCCGCTCGTTGAGCAGCACACGGACCTTGAGCTCGTTGCGCAGTACAACCTTTGCATAGCGCTGCAACCGCTCGCCGAATTTATTCAGGAGCTGGCCACGCGAGTGCACGAGAGTCACGTCTTTGCTTGGGTAGAAGTCTTTGATATCGCTGGCAAGCTCGACGCCAACAGCTCCTCCGCCGACGATCGCAATCTTCTGGCTCTCCTTTATAGTCTCCTGCACCTGTTGCAATTCGCCACACGCTCCATTACGGTCGATGGACATGAGATTGACTGGGAGTGGCTGCGATGAACCAGTCGCAATGGCCAGGTAAGAATAGTCGATTTCCTTTCCAGAGGCAAGTCGTATCTTTTTAGACGTGAGATCAACAGCTGTATCCTGGATGCGCTCAAAGATGCCACTCGGTGCACCCTTCGCCAGTCCATCGTAGGGAATGAAAGCCGTCCTTTCCAGTCCGGACATGACAGAGAAGCGAGGGAAGTTGAACACATAGTTAAGGTGCGAGTTCTTCTCGATCAGGATAACTCTGTAGCCACGCGGTAGTGTGTGTGACAGCTGATTGACCAGCTCGATTCCTGCAAAAGAGCCGCCCAATACGACAATGTTTTTGGAGTTTGGTGTGTTGCGCCATGTCCAGCGATGAAGGATTGTGGTTGCACGTTGTCGAAGCAGTGTCCCAAGATAGGGTAAGAGGAAGCCGAGCGACTTTTTGGTCAACCTAGTGTAATCCGAGAATGACATACTCACTAATAACAGTAGGAACTGGAAACAAGTTTGGACGTCTAGCAGGACATCTTTCATATCTTGAAAATCCGTTGACGCGAGTAAAGCTCAGCCATATCCGCGTTGGCGGAGATTGCATCAATCCTTCCGTGGAAAGCTGCCAATCGCCGCGGGAGCACGTGGCAAGATTAACGCCCGGCTGCAGATGGCTTGCAGGCTTGTGATGTCCCAGACGTCTCGCCCTGTGTCACTTTGTGTGGCTGCACAAAACATAGTAAAGCAACATTGCATGTCTGCTCTCATAATGAACGCGCGGCTCGCTATCAGTCCGAGATCTAACGATGATCCGCCAGGACGTGCAAAACCTTGTCGCGCAGCTGGCTCTTGTTTGAAAAGTACCCGAAATAAGGTCACTACTTCAGGAGATTTTGAACAAGTGAACCACATATTATATTCTTTACAAGTATCGTACACATCCCTGGATAGGGTCACAAGTTCAGTTTCCCAACAGTACACAACAGCGCGACTAGAGGTGGTCAGAAGTCTACATGGAAGAGCTTGGACTCTCGAAGCCGCTGACCGTAGAGGTAGAAGACAAAGGGAAGCGGGACGAAAGCAATTGCGATAAAAGCAAGAAGTGAGTTGCCCCAGCCAATGCCCATGGCTTGGAACATTGATGGCCCAGCTAACGGTAGGAGGGCCCCAAAAAGACACCGACAAATTGTGCTTGCAGCTGTTACTGATGCTGCATGTACGGTATACACGTCAACAAGGTAGACGGTAGTGGCCATCTGTGAAAAATGTCAGTGTTTGAAGATTCACTAAAGACGGAGGAAGCCTACAAATGTGAAGATCATGCCCATCGCGATGAAAACAGTACCGAGAATAGGAACAATCCAGTGGGTCTTCGTTTCCGCTGACCATCCATACCAGAAGAGGCCAATCGGTGTGAGAATGGCGCCAATGATCATTGGCGGTAGACGATACTCAGGCTTGAGATCGCCGCCGTTCTTTTTAGTTAACCTCTCCGAGATTCGTTTTGACGATATGGCGTAACCGAAAACGCCAATAACAGATCCAACACCCAGACCCAATGTTGCCAAGCCAGCTTCACCGCTACTAAATCCGTACTGGCTGCCAAAAACCCTTTCGAAAGTGGTGAAGCACAAGTAGAGGTAGCTATACACCACGGCCTGGTAGAGCGATAGCGAGAATACCATGGGAGACAGCAACATCTTCAAAGGGCGCAGGATGGAGAACGCAAATAGATCGCGTGGGGTTCTTCCGGTGTCCAGCACTGATCGTAGATTCGGATTACTAGTCTCTTTGCGCAATCGCTCCGTTTTGCGCTTCAGAAGCACATACGGGTACGACTCTTCAATGAAGAGCATAGCCACGACTGTCATGAGACCGGAGGCAATCGTCATGAGCCAGAACGTCCAGCGCCAGCCTGTCGCAGGCGCAAGATATCCGCCGGCAATAGGGCCAATCGATGGGCCAAAAACGACGCCGAGAACGTACGCTCCCATGGCACCTGCTCTCTTCTCCGGGGGTACCATATCTGCAATGGAGCCGGTACCTATAGTGATGGGACAGGAGCCTGCGACACCGGCAAGGAATCGGAAGACTATCAGAGAACCGAGACTGTCGGCGACTGCGCATGCCACATTGAAGACGACAAAAAAGCTGATGCAGATCTTGTATAGATATGCTCTCCCGTACATCTCCGACAATGGTGCAATCACGATCGGGCCGAAGGTGTAACCGAGCAGGAAGACTGTGGTCACAAACGCACCGAGTGTCTCGTCCGTGGAGTCAAAATGGCGCAAAATCTCCAGCGTTGCGGCCGCGCTGATAGTCGATCCGATGGGTCTACATTGTACAGAAGTCAGTAGATGTTGCAAAAACCGAAAATCTGAGTGATGAGGACTTACGAAAGCGTTGTCATAGCCGTCACGATGACAATGGCCATCGTTTTCTTGGTCGAAGACCAGTTCATCGGGTTTTCTGGGTCGGTAGGTTTGTCGAAGTCGACAACATTGGGGTCTTTGAATTCCGCGCTCTCAGGAACCGAGTCCTTCTCAATATCCGTGTCGGTGAAAGCAGTGTCGGGAACCTTCTCTGGTGGTGATGTTTCCATGTCGTGGATTTGGGTGGCCGGTGACCTTGCTTTTTCTGTTTCCGCCATGGCAGATGAACTTCCTTAGGACGGAAGATTGAGTCTTTCTCTGTAAGACGAGTAGCAACGAGCCACTGTCTACTAGTAGTACCTTTTTGGAGTAGTCTGACCTCCGCGGGTATTCCGCGGGGTTTAGCGCCGCGCTAAGCCTACACAGGTCCGCCTGAAGCATCTCACACGACTTATGCCCGCCGCCGCGTTCCTCAAAGGAAACCTCGGGACACCTCAACATTACCATGGTCTCTTCCTTACCTCCACGGAATACCCACGGCTGCCAACTCACTTTCCATTCGCATCCATCATATCTCCACGGCGCACGTCATGTCGGCTTCTGTTCCACGCGAGCGTGCGAGCCGTAAAGGTCAATTCTCGTGCAACTTCTGCCGGGCGCGCAAGCTTCGCTGTGACCGGCCACTTCCATGCACGAGTTGCAGGTCGCGCGGCAAGACATGCGAATTCAATCCCACACCTTCCACCCTAAAGTCTCAGCAGCCGCGTACCCCTATCTCTACAGGACAGTCACCTCAGATTCTTCTGCCGCAAGTCGATCAGTCACCATTTCTGAAGGTGACATCTCCGCCGGTTTCATTCCCACAAACTACCGCACCGACGCATGTCGACCTACTGGCTGAGATACAAGCTTTGCGAAAGATCACTCAAGATCTAGAGCAACGTGTTGTGCAGAACTCAAACAGCCAGCAACTTCACGAAAATGGAAACCATATTTTCATATCCGAGGCCGACTCAAATCCCAAGTATGGTCTACCAACGCCGGTCTCCAGCCACGGGCAGGTTAGTGAGATTGTGTCTCATCTCCAACTGGTTTCAATGAGCCAGATATCGCAAAGGCTTGTTGGTGTCGACGACATCGTATTCAAAATCGAGCACATCCGAGCAATTCCGCAAGCACCTACTTTTATCGCTCAATTGGGCAAGCCGACTGCCTGTGTTTGGCTACCAACCCATGCAGAGGCAAAAGTACTGCTGGCTCACTACATTGCAAGCATAAGTTGCATTCAACACATCATTCATCAGCCTTCTATGTCAGCGGTAATTAATGATGCTTACAAACAGATTGAGGGCCAGCAGGCTCTCAAGCCCGGTCACATTATCATGCTACTCAGCATTATCGCCAGTGCGACGCATGTCTGGGTGTGCTGTGAAGATGGGAAGAGTGATGGTGCGCTCTTCTTGTCGTCTGCTCAAGCCCATGCGCAGACTTCAATGTGGATCAAAGCTTCGCACACGGTATTGAACGCGGCGCAAAACAATTCAGCAATCGAGCTTGAAACCATTCAGGGTATAGCGATCCTTGGGTGTGTGGTCTGCAACATCGAAGGAGTCTCCCTACGGTACCGGTCACTCTTGTCTACAGCCATGTTACTCGGCCGTGAGTTTGGCCTCCATCGGATCGATCAAAAGTCGACCGCAAAGGGCGCAGTAACTCTTCGAACCGAGATGAGCCGGAGGGTGTGGTGGTACCTGGTGGCGACCGACTGGTATGGTTTAGTGGTGATTCACGCGAATGCATAAATACTAATGTTCATCAGGCTCATGGCAGCGAGGTTCGGTGGTTCTGGAGAGGGTGTATACCAAACTCATCCTCACCATATGACAGTCAACAAGCCATGCAACATCAACGATTCGGATATAGTCGACACTGAACCCCTAAGAAGTGCGCCTCTTGACCAACCGACGGATGTTTCATACTTCCTCCAGCGGCTTCGCCTCGCTGAAATTTCACGGAGCATCGTCGACCACAACCTAATCAACGCCACCAGCTCTAACAGACCAAGTTATTACGCTCACATCATGGCGATGGATTTTGAGCTAGATCTGATGATCCAGAACGTACCATCCTTCTTCAATCTCGACAACTATATTGGCCGTTCTCAAACTGATGGAACTGGCACGATCTTTATTCAGGCATACATGCTCAACTCGATGATGCACTTACAGCGTTGCAAGCTGCACCTCGCGTATCTCACTTCTGGACCCAGCGACAACCCAGCATATGCGGCCTCTCGCGACGCATGTCTGAAGTCAGCGCACCAAATCATTCGCGCCGAGTCGCAACTTTTGCAGTCCGGACACCCCTTCATCCAGATCCGACTGCGTCTTGCTGCCATCTTGTATGGAATTTTTATGGCTAGCATCGTGCTGTTAATGGATGCGTGTCTACACCGACCGGCGACGCTTGAGCAAGAGATTTCCAGCGGCGACTTAGCTGAGGCGTTGCGCATGATTCGTGACGTGAAGAGTCACTCCCTCGCGGCGGCAACACTGCATGAGTCACTGATGCAGATAGTCGCAAGATATCGTACTCAACAGAGGTTACCTGCTATTGGTAGCCCCGAACACTTGGAGACACAGCTTCCTCCGACACCTTCGTCGGGCTCCGCGCGACCCACTAGTGACTACTTGGACTGGGGTGGCGATACCGGCGTCCTGACGGGCACTTTTGGGAACGGAGTTGATCAGCAAGCTAATGGTCTGGACGATTCGATATTCTTGGATCAGGTGCAGTGGGACGATTTGTTCACCGGACTTGCTTCATCTTCGTTCTTCTAGACCAAACAGGGTGGGATTAGCCCGAACAGCGGTTCTCACCTCCTCCGTAGACGACATTCATATATCCAATGTCTTCAAAAACCGCACAACTCTCTCAACAAACCACTTCTGCGTCTCCCCCCAGTCAAAACATGATCCGCCCCAGGATTCAAGCCCGATAGTCCGCTCACCAAACCTTCTGGCGCAGCCGCAACCCATCGTTTAAGTAACTTCTGCTTATCGACATCCGACGGAACCATCTCATCCTTCTCAGAAGGCATAATCAACATCGGCTTATCCACCTTCCCAAAAGTCCTCGCAAGCGCCTCACCATCCAGATCCGACGAGAAGAAGTCGTCATCCCCGCCCTTCGCAATGAGCGAGTGCCACCGATAGGCAGAAATTGGCGAGTGGAAGATCGGAGGGATCAAAGACTGCGGCATGATTCCGTCCTGTTCCTCGCGCGCAATCATATCCTCCGCATGCCTGAGTGTTTCAGCGTAGACATCTGGTGGCATAAGCAGTGATGCTGTTTCGCGGTCTGACGTCGGCGCTTGCAGAATATATGCGGTAATCGATGGCAACGTCAATACGAAATTGATGTATGTAAGGATAGCCTGGCAGCCTAGTCTTTATCAGCCCATATATACTACAATCGATGATATTTTCAACCCACCAGTCGAGCTCCCCAACACCACAACTCTCTCCCTCCCAACACCCCTCAAATACTTCACCAACGCCGCAACATCTTCAACGTCATTCGCCAGACTCGAGTATCCGAACCCCGTATACGAGCTGCGCATGCGGAAATCCCAGAACGAGTAGCTGAGGCCGGTGTCGATTTCAAGAGCTTGGATGAGCGGTTCGAGCTGTGGTGTTGTATGCGGGCCACTTGTTAGACCGCCAATGAAGACTAGGGCGTGGCGGGAGGATGGGGCGCCGCGCTCGTAGGCGCAGGAGGAGGGTGTGGCGGATGGGAAGGGGTGGACGGTTACGGCGAAGGGTTTGGAAGCCATGTTGATTGTCTCTGATTAGGGTTTCAGGCAACGGCTTGCACTGCAAGTTTATAAAGATCTCGCACTCCCAGTTAGGCAAGCCATCGTTGCCAAGGCTTGTCGTGGGAAGTGGAACGGCGTCGCGTATAGAGGTAGGCGTGATTGGTGGTGTGTGACTGAAACGGACAGTGGAGTAAGACGGCGGAGAGGGCTTGATGATGGAGATCATGCGCTCACTTGCTTTGTTTGCAAACCTGTTTAGAGCGGGCCACTCTTTTCGATGTAGGGTGGCACCATTGGACTGCATGGGGCGTTTGGAGTATACAGTACTAGTTCAAAAGTTTCTTCCGCGCGCTGATTTCCACACCAAGCCTCACCAAAAACGTCTGATCTTTGAGATAATACTAAGTCAGTAACCACAAATTCGAATTTGCTCAGATTCAAATCCAAGACACCAGATTAGGGAAACTACTATTGACATTCGTCTCGTGTAATAATAATCACAAGGTGCTCTATGGCGCAGGTGTGAAGTCAAAGTCGGCGTTTTTAGACCTGATTTTGCCGATTTCTCATACAAATTGAAGGAAAATCAAACTTGCCTCACTTTATACCTCTCTCACTTGAATAACTATTACTTAAATTACTAACGCTCTTGTATGTAGTGTCGCGACATATAGATACGTCTAAAGTATTAATCTGAGGTGATTTAAATAAGTAGTTGTTGAGATAATTGACTGTGAAATGTGGGTGTTTTGGTGAGAATTCGCTTCGCGGAACAAACTTTTGACGAGGGACTGTACTTGTGATATTCTGCTCTATATGCTATCATGTAAAGCCGTGGCATGACGGCGCATATGTCATCGTTATCATATGTCTCCATGGCTGACTGAGATGCGATGGCATGTCCCAAGCCAATTCCCTCTAAGATACTCGTGGTACATAAGTTGGGAGTTGTATGGGCGCATTTGTTCTTTTACCATTCCTGTTCATAAATGGTTTACAAGAACACCGCCGCTGCCACAGCAGCCATTGCACCAAACTTCGCATCCAAGAACGCCTGCGCCGTGGGAAAAGCTGCACCCGTCGATGATGCCGTCGGTGAACCTGAACCAATCACGCTTCTCAAAACGCTGAACTGGTCCGACACTTGTTGCTCCTTGAACGCTCTCGCGCCACTTGGCAGGGCTGTGTACCAATTTGGCCGTGAAAAGAACGTCGTCGTGGTACGATCATCTGTAACAGCAGATGGTATGGTGTAGTTGGACGCGGATCGTGCAAAGGCTGCGATCTCGGATGCCGCGGATGAGCGTGAGGATTGGTAAGTTGAACCAAGAGAGTTGGTGAAGGATGTGTATGCGCGGTTGCCGACTACGAGGACGCTGAGGGTCCAACCGGAAGCCTACATGGAGTTAGATTATGGTTTCAAATCACCAAATAGTGTAATAACGAAGAGCGGCAAACTAACCTCTGCTGGATCCGTGAATCGTGGAATCTGATCCGTCGGAATCGGCGGTACGGTATACACCATGAAGTCTGCTTGCACCACGCGGAAAGCCGCGGCTGCCGCCAAGATGAAGGAAGTGAGTTGCATAGTCGTGAAGGTCGATCAACGAGAGACAGTAACAAGCGACAGTAACAAGCAAAGATGTACCAGAAGTCAAAGAGAGTAAGCGGCGCGCGAAAGAGGGTACAACTACAATGCCAGTGGCAAGCGGGACGGCGGCATGGTGATGACTTCCATCATAGTCAGCGCCGAGAACTGCTTCCTCGTATCAAACAGTTCGCGCTCCACATTTTGCTGATCGCGTCGCAGTTGCCCGTCCGTCTGGACGCGAATGAGGCTGAGTCGTGTTGGGCCTTGGCACGCTAAACTCGGAACGTTCGACCCGCTCCAATGGCTTTCCTACCTATTCTACGCCCGCCCAACTTCTCCATGCAAACCACAACACACGCAAAAGTTGCCCGAAAATGGTTAAAATTTGCACCGGAATCACGCGCCTATTTAACGAAATCGACCGGGCGCCGACTGCCGGAATGATGGCCTGCCCTTCGTAGTTGCGCGTCACATTAGACTCGGTCGCACACAACTATGCTTTTCGGAATTCGAAGACAACTCTGTAGCATTCTTATTCGATTTCATATCGTCACATGCCCCACGCCATTATGCATGGTGGTCTATTTTGAACATTCTTGCAGACAGACACTCAGCCTTGGGGTGCCGAAGCATGCATCCTGCGAGACGCTCAGCAACCATTGGTCGATTCGACAGATGTAGAAAAACAAAACCTGAGCCTCGTTGAACTCAAAAGACATACAGTAACGAAGGCCCCTAATTATTATTATTTACAACAACCTACTTCTTTACTTCAAGCGGCATCCTATACCACACTACTTTTCGAATTTAGAGCTGCTTCGTCACTGACCATCTGCAGCATGACTGCTAACAGCACCACGGACGAAACTCTCAGCTTCGCCTCAGCCTGCCATACTCGTCGCGATAATCTGGGGTTCAGAAATCACTTCAAGGCCTGGTACATTTACGTCCTTCATTTAGCAACCTGTATAGGCTTCACCGTAGCACTATGCACTCTCATTGACGGCCAGAATTACCGCACCGGATCCTCCGCGGGTGGTGGTAGATGCAGGTGGGAGTTATACCAGGCTGACATCACTGGCATTGTGTCGACATCACTTGTTGCCATTCGCACATTGGCAGACATTGGCTCTACACTTCTCGTCTGGCGTCTTGTCACTATTCTGCTTGCGAAGGGCCAGATTACCTTGGTGGAACTGTGCCGGATCGCGGACAACCGGAATCCAATGCGATCTCACTCCGCTTCCAAGAGAAGCATGTTATAGTCCGTCTTTACGGTTCTAGTTGTCGCACTGTTATGGCCGCCACCTTTTGCGCCGCCGCTGGCAAATTCTTCATTAACGTGGAATCCTCAGAAACAAGAAGTCGAAGCTCAGCAGACAATCCGCGAAGATAATCTGGTGGAGAACAACCGCAATATACACAACGCGTCATCATACGACCACGCAAGATCGCAGGTCATATTGATGGCGATTGCAATAGGCATTCTCGATCCCGAGTACGCCTTCAACGAGACCAACACTTCCCTGCGGCGATATGTTTCACTCAGTCCACCTGTTCGAAAGGGGGCCACCGGGTCGATGACACTTCCTTTCTTCAAACGTTACCAAGATTCGCTGGATGAATGCCCCAGGTACCTACGAGGATGGTATTGCCCCGTTAAACCCGTTAAACCATATCGGCAACGCAAGCACGTTTAAGACTCAACCCGACCAATGGAAACCCGGCACCATTGGGTTTTGGATGCCGAAGAAATGGGGAGTTAACGACACTTCTCGGTACACCTCGGATGTGTACGAGGGGAAAAGGAATGTCTCCGTTTACGTCGGAAGTCTCTGGGACGACCAGAAGATGAGTGACGGAACATTTCCTACGGTCAAGACGTCGTGTCAAGCGTCCTTTGTGGAGCTTGGACTGGTTCCTAACGTCACGCCCTATTGGAAGCCTGTGAATGGTACGATTGATGGGCCAAAAGTCTGGCGCAGAACAGACTGCTTCATGCTTGCCGAAGTCACCATGCGCGTAGGCCGTTTGCTCAACCAACGCGTCGACATAAACCTTCTCGGGGCCTCGACAGGCGCACACATTGTCAACGCGTCCATTAGAAGCAGCATCCCCAATCTGGAACCAGACTGGGCCATCGGACCAACGCTGGACTTGATGACCGATGTCATGAGACAGATATTCCAGCTGAATGCCACGGACACATACATGGCCAACAACCTCGATGGCTTCGTACGAGGCACGCTCAAGCTTGCATACGATGCCACATGGAGCGCACTCCCCTCTGTTACTGGAGATCCGGGGCACACTATGCGAATGGTGCCGCTCGAATCTGCGATCCGCGCCGACGTCAACAGGACGCGCGTTTACATCTGGCTAGCCATGAACTTTACGCTGCAAATAGCCGCAGCGCTCATAGCCATCGTGCACTATTGGCTGGCACCGAACATGAAAATGACAAGGGATCCAACGCTCACAGCGCTGATGATGGATTTGAAAGAAGTGAAACACGCCACTCAAGACGGGTTGTGTGACGCGGTTGCGTTGAGGGCGAGAGATAGGCAGTTAGGAAGGATACGATGGGAAGAGAGTTCGTTCGGCGTGGGCGTGAACACCAAGCGGGGGTGTAGGAGGATAGTACTGGAGCAGGGGGGAACGGAGACTGAAGAAGACAGGGGTATCTTGCTTCGAAGCAGTCATGTATCGTATTCGACTAGCAGTTTTCATTGATGGTGGCTTTCTTTGCGGTAGGCAGTGCATGTCTCTCTATGAACACCTGGAGTAAGACTCAATGCAGTCAAAGAGCACTCCAAAAACCGCTACGCAGCATCCAGAACAGCCAACAAGCAATTTGGATTCCACTTCCGCTCAGCCGGCGTCGCAATGGGCGCACACCACTTACTCCCTGGGTTCTTCTCCAACGGCACCACCGGCGCACTTGGCATCGCGAATGAAGCTTCCATCACTAGCTTCTATGGCGCGAAGCCCAAGACTGCGGGCGCTTGGAATGATCCTAATCTTGAGTACACGCACGTACCAGAGCGCATCCCTGAGCAGGGCTGGTACTTGTCAGACTATCAGCTATATCAACCTTCATGCTACAACTGCAAGAAGGTCGGCCTTTTTGTAGTTCCACAGTACTGTCGCGCAACGCCGATGAGTGGGTGGTATAAGAAAGCCTGGATAGCCGACTTGCTATAATTGCTACTATGCTTCTATTACAAATTTCTGATGCCTTCTGCAGCATCTACAAACATATCGAGCATGATTTTCATAGCGTCGAGATTGCTGTTAATGTTCGATGTAACCATTCTGATCACGTACAAATCGCCCACTTCACAGCCTGTAACGAATGCCTTGTTGCTGGAGTTGACCATATGGCAGACCTTTCGTGTCGCATCGTTGCATAGTTCATTGTAATCGGCGGAGCCTCGGTCGGTTTGTTCCAAGGCTGGTCGAACGCGAAATGTCACCAATGCAAACGCAGGTCCAGTGATGATCTCGAAAAGGTCGGCACGGTGAGAGAGCATGGTGCTGAATTGCTCGCCGAGGGATACGCCGGCGCGAATGTGTGTGGTCAAGCCTTCAATGCCGAAGGTGCGGAGAGTGAACCTATTGCTCGCGTAAGTGGAGACTTTAAACTTGCTATGGGATTGGATCTGGCTTACCAAACCTTTAGGGAACGGAAGCGTCGTGTTAGGGTTAAGGATAGATCTGTTTGCATATCGTTAGACTCTCTCGAGCGTCACGAAGCTATCAAGAGAATCGGCAAAGGACTTACGGTGCGGCTCGTAGAACTTGTCTTTCAGCTGCGCATCGTTCTCCAAATAACTCGGTGTGATATCTAGACTTCTGGCCAGACATTTTCGGCTTTGCACAAACAGACAGCTACATGCAGCTCTAGTTAGTGAGTGTGCGCGCAAGGGCGAGAGTGTACGGATTGACTAACCTCGCGTCGGTGTTGACGAACATCCATTTATTGAGGTTGACGTTGAACGAGCCAAACAAACCCAGGTCTCGAGCAAGGTGCTTATACTCAGGACATACTAGTGCGGCGCCGACACACGCGGCATCGACATGGCCCCAGATGAAAGGGTGTTCCTTTAGGATCTCTCCGATACCAGGGAGATCGTCGATGGCGCATGTCGCAGTTGTGCCTTCGCAATGTCAGTCAGACTCGAAGCTGTAGCTGAAGACGTTTTCTCACCCAGGGTTGCGGTGACAAAAATAGGTTGCAGCTCATCGTCTAAGCATTCCTGGATAGCTCCCGCGAGCGCGGAACCGGTCATGGCGAATCCTGCATCTCGTGGCGCGAGGACAGTTTTAAATTGCAGACCAAGGATACGAGCTGCTTTCTTGGTTGAGCTGTGCGTTGTTTCGCTCCCAAGGACGACGAAATGACTCATTGACTCCTCAGAAGTGTAGCAACCTGGTATGGGAGGACCAGAGCCGTTCACGCCAATCCCATCATCCACATCCTCGGCTGCATTCGGAAGCTTCTTCGCACAGTTGAACCAATTCACACGACCGGCCTGTTTTCTCTCACGCTCCATCCGCAAAGCTCTATCCCTCGCAGCAACCATAACCGTCAAAATCGACTCAGACGCAGAAGTCATCATAAGTCCGCCCCCATCGCCCTCATCGCCATTGAGAAAAGCCTCCGGCAGCGCAAGCGCACGAGCAAGCCAGTCCATAACGACATGCTCTAGCTCCGTGGCAGCAGGCGACGCCACCCAGCTGAAGAAAGACCCGCCATAGCTTGCGGCGTACAATTCTCCGAGAATGGAAGAGTATGATGTGCCGCATGGAAAGAATGCGGCGAAGTTGGGTGCGATCCAATTCGTCATTTGGGGCTGGACGAGGGATTTGTAGTCATTGTAGATATCGGACCATGCTTCTCCTTGCTGTGGGGCGCTTTGCGGCATGCTTTTTTGGAAAGAGCCTGTGTGATTATCAGTGTGTTCTCGTTTGACCACGCGATGTTAGCTGACGTACCGAACTCCTGATCTGGAACAATGTGGGTGGGTTGCGAATTTTCGAGGTAGTTGATTACTACATGAAGGTCAATTCCTGATCCAAGCCGGGAAGTCAGGTCTGACTCACTGTCTTCTACTGCGGCGTGCGCGGCTTGACCTTATGGATGCTTAGACACAAGTCAGGAAGTAAGGACGATTCGTACGAACGGAACTGATCGCTATCCATACTGATGGAGGTCAAACTGGCGAATGCTGCTTGCTAATCTACGATGATTCTTTGCACAGCAGAAAGTAAACCGTCCGCCCGGTTGTAAGCCGCCGTGTACTGAAGTTGCTATGCGGAGGACAGAATTACACGGGTGTATTTGCGAGCTTATATACCACACTGCGTTCAGATTGCAAGTTCAAATGCTGTGGTTGATCGACTGTTACTGACGCGAGGGTTTCACGCCACACTACAGGCGTATGTAATTCAAGTAAGCGCGCTGCTAGCCAATCGAGCGGCACATCCGAATAAACTGACACATCTTTTGGGTATCATTGATGACCCTGAACAGCTTCAGGTTGCACTGAGCGAGGCGTCGATGACCTAGTATGTAGTACCATGGCGTATTTTCAAACTTCTTTGTCTGTGCGTTAGTATACGATACTGCGAACGCTAAAGACACATTCCCGCCTGCGCTACTCTGTGTCCCCTTTCGGTTGGCTAGGAGTATGAGCAATCGAAAGGTGCTGTGTTAATGGAGGGGCGCAGTTGGCCATGGAAACATAACTTGTGGCGGAATCGACTCACAACTAGGGAAGAGGCTTACGGTGTGTGTGACAGTGTAGGTCACATGAACATCGCTGATCGACCGGGTTGTTTTCGTAGATGTTCGGTCGACGCTAAGATGCCGCCGCGTCTTCATATTTGTGTCACACCATTTCGGTTTGGCAGCTACATGCCATCAGGCGCCCGAAATAGCGTGTCGAAGGAAAACGGGTAGACCGAGACCGAGACTGAGACCGAGACCGAGACTGAGACCGAGACCGACAGCCGCAGTAACGTTCGCGGTCATGATTGTGCTAGAATATCCGGGTCAGCAAATGGGCGAGGGCTGATAGTTTTCGTGGCCTACCGACGAATAGGAGGACGCAATACAAATTATATCGACATCGCTTCAGCGGCTGAATGCTCCCTGTGATAGCCAAGAAACCTCCAACGGCTAAGGTGCTGAAGTAGACATCATGAACACCATAGAGTAGATGCAATATATGCCGAGATACGTTCAAATTGTGCCACCAATTGTAGCAAGCAGCTCGCGGGAGTGAAACCCGGTTACAGCCAACACAAGTGCGAAACAGTCATATAAGTAGTTCGCACAGTCAGTGGAAACATCGATTATAAGAACAAGGAAGACTTACGGTATGAAGCATTTCGCAGCTCTAGTAGCCGGTGTTCCGCTTGTGGCCGCCCATGGCTTCGTGCAAAACGCGACGATCGGAGGAAAGGAATATGATGTGCGTCTTTCTGAGCCGTGTATTTTGCGACAGATTGAAAGCTAATACGAATGGCAGTTCTACCACGTATATGCCATTATCTCCAGAGATCGCATCGCAACAGCTGACCGTCCCGGAAGCCATATCAAGATCCCTACATGGACCCTGCTGTTAGTCATACCTTTCAGAAGAATCTTGCATCAAGCTCACGCCGCGTAGCCCGCTCGCATAAGTCGTGAGATCCAGGGCAACTTCCCTATCGAAAACGCATCGCTCATCGACCTTGAATGCGGTGGTAACACGACCGGCGGCATCTTCGGATCCAAGCCTGCAGCAGTACATGCCCTAGCACCTGCTGGCTCGACTGTCAATCTGCGATGGACGGCATGGCCCGAGAGCCACCAAGGTCCGCTCATAACTTACATGGCGCGATGCCCCGATACTGGTAAGTCAATACCCATCAGCCCAAACGACAAACCCGCGACAGTGAAAGCTAACACAAAACACCCAGGATGCAACACCTACACCCCCTCCTCTTCCACTCCCAGCTGGTTCAAAATCGCCCAAGACGGCCTCCACAGCACCTCCCCCGACTGGCTCCAGAATCAATGGGGCCTGACGCCACTCATCAGCGCGCCCAACGCCGGCGTAAACTACACCATCCCCGCGTGCCTGAAGCCGGGGTATTACCTCGTGCGCCACGAAATCATTGCCCTGCATAGCGCGTATAACGAGGGCGGCGCACAGTTTTATCCAGGGTGCCACCAGCTGGAGGTTAGTGGGAAGGGAGCGAGGGTGCCGACGGAGGGCTTGGTGGGGTTTCCGGGGGCGTATGGGAGCAGGGATGAGGGGTTGGTGTATAGTATTTATAATGGGGCGCCGTATAGGATTCCGGGGCCGAAGGTTTTTGAGTGTTAGGATGGGGTAGATAGGGGATTTGGTTGGATAAAGATGGGAGATAGAGTAAATTTGGAAGACGCGAGTTCAAATATCTCGAGGAAAGACTGCAGACTACCGAGGTAGCTATAACGAACAAGTGCGTTTGCCGACTGGCCTTGAAGCTCTCTCAGCTTCGCCAACATGTGACATAGCTTTAAGTTTGGCAAAGAAAAATAAGGAGTCATTGGCATGAGATGCTATGTTGCATGGAGGAGTTGAGCTTGCGCGTGCCAGATGGCGGTCACAACCTGCCGAGGTCTGTGCTCACTAGCGCCAAACATTCGTCACAATTGTCACATCCTCCGCTGCAATACTCACTTGACAACTTATGCGCACATCTGGGTTCCTTGAGGTAAAACATGATGGAGGAAGCTGAAGACAGGATTGCTCTCAGAGTGCAAGCGTTGAGCGATCTAGAGCTTGCCGTGCTTATTTGCCTGGTCGCGGAGCAGCACTGCATTATCGAAGCAGACGCGGAGTCAACGAAGGATGTCGCGGAGGAATTGAAGTTAGTGAGTGGGACATCTCAATATCAACACCATTGAGAGCTAACACCAATAGATTGCAGGTGGTGTCTTTGGCCTCACCTGTGCGGTGCTGGAATGCAACGAACACACCACGCTCGACGATTTTGGAAGTAGTATTCTTGTCACCGAGGATGGAGACGACTACTTTAACAGCAAATTCGTGAGGCCAAAGGGCGAGGTAATTTTTGATCAGTCTAACGGATGCATATAGCTTACGTGGTAACCAGTTCTCGTCGATGTCAGAATCACCACGATCAAGCAACCGGAGGATATCCAAGTCTCCAAGACCATTCAGCCCACAGGATAGCGGAAGAATCGCAAACATTGTAATTGCAAAGAATTTAAATGCAGCAAGCTCGCAAGTTCAGATTCAGGCTCTCGAGGTACGATGGCCAAAAAAAAGTTTAGGGTTGTCGCTCACGTTGGGACAGCTCATGCGAGGGAAGCGCAACTTCTCACGCACCGCAGTTCATGCGGCACCAAGGCCTTTCCTGTTCATTGCACTCAACTCCAGCGAAATCTCTCGTATGGCAGTGCATCTGGTATGTCCTCCTATCTCGGAGGGGCCACCCCGATCTAACAAGCTATAGAACGATCAGTTCTTCATTTCTCACAAACACCAAGACGATGATGGTCTGCCCAACCTCGAAGACCTGAATGCTAAAGAGCTGCCGTCCGATGATGATGCATCGACTTCATCAGTAGTGCATACGCCTCCCTTTGCGCATGCTAAGGCCAAGTCACAGGCTATTTGGTTCTCATCCGAGGTGAGCCGATACATTCTCGTGGGGCAACAGCAGGCTAACAAGGCAGGATCTCGCCCTTCTTACATCACGTATGGCTGATGTCAAGATCAGTTCAGAGGTCCGAGCGTACCTACACAACATTGTGGTGTTCATGAGGTTGCACCGAGCCGTTGCAGGAGGGATATCTGCGCTGGCTACTCGACACTTCAATACATTGGCACAGTACGTTAGTGTTATATGTGATTCTTCAATATGCTAACAGTCACAGTGCCCTTGCTCCTCTCCACGGTCTCGACTACATATCGCCATCCTTAGTCGCCCTTGCGGCAGGCAAAATTTATCCACACCGCATCATCATCACTGCACCCGAAAACGAGCGAAGTATGCAGTGGGGCAGTTCTCTGGAAGCCGTAAAGGCAGTACTGGATGGTGTGACGGTGGAAGAGGTTGTGGAAGAAGTGCTCCAGTCGGTGGAGGTGCCACTCTGATCGCTCCCACCAACCCCCAAACGGAATGCAGCAGTTATCGATGCCTCAAATGATTTGAGCAAGAGCTCAGTCAGGACGCGGGACGCTGACATCATCAGCCGAAAATGGGTGATTGGTGTTGCGGGGCTGTCCCTGCCCCACGGCTTTTGCGCGCCGAGGCGACGCGGCGATTCTTGTGCCTCGACGTCTGCACCGTCGAAGTACAAAGCCGTGGAAGAGCCTTTTGTCTCGCTCATTTGCTCTCACGATAGTCAATGCCAACCAGCATGGCTTCGAATTATTTCGAACTTCTGGCTCCTGGCATAAAAGATGCTGCCGAGGTATTTAGTGGTCTCCAAACGTCATCACGACGCGTTCGCTGCTAACATCCTCTCTGGAAAACGAGCCTGGGGACCAAGACACCAAGAGCCTTCACAGCATGAACAGCCATGACGACGCCCTCGAGGTGGGGATGCCCTGTTCTGAAACCCACCTTCTCTACTCACAAGTAGCTGTAGGTCGTCTTCGAGGGCGATTTTGTCCACCGTCGCAAAGCCTCCCTTGCACCCCCACCCGGCTCAAAAATGACGCGCCCCGAAAATGGCCGTCGCACGACCGCCTGCATCGTGCATTCACTCCTCGAGAAGCACGACGGCGTGAAGATGGAGGACCACGATGCGTCATACGAGGGTCTCTCGCAGGAGAGGCGCATGGACAAGGACCCACACGCACATGCCGAGCAGACACAGCACTCGCGCTTGTTGACCAAGAAGCAGATTTCGGACATGGCATTTGGGATACGGGAACTGTCCAAGAAGCTGGCACAGATCAGGCTGAAGCTGCACGTCAAGAATATCTTCATCCTGGGCAAGGCACACGACGTGACGTTGATCAAGCACTCGCGGGAGGTCACAGACTGGCTACTGACTAAGGATGCGAACTACAAAGTGTATGCTATGCAGAGAACAGGAATGGTGCTGAGGACTGACATCGTATAGCTACATCGAGTCCACCCTCGAGGACAACGACATCTTCGACGCCGCGGGTCTGCTCGAGAAGAACCCGGAATATCAGGGCCGCTTGAAGTACTGGACGAACGAGCTGTGTGCTCACAAGCCGCAGACATTTGACATCGTCCTCGCTGTAAGCACAAACACACTCAGACATGGCATTGGCTAATGAATGAACAGCTCGGTGGTGATGGCACCGTCCTGTACGCATCCTGGCTCTTCCAGCGCATCGTCCCTCCTGTCCTCGCCTTCTCGCTCGGCTCATTAGGCTTCCTCACGAAATTCGACTTCGAACAATACCCCCAGTCTTTGTCGCGTGCCTTTGAAGAGGGCATCACCGTGAGCCTCCGCCTGCGCTTCGAAGCCACCGTCATGCGCGTCCAGGAACGAGACGGCAAAGATCGAGACCTAGTCGAAGAGCTGATTGGCGAGGAGGCCGAGGACCATCACACGCACCGGCCCGACGGAACGTACAACATACTCAATGAGGTGGTGGTGGACCGCGGCCCGAATCCCACCATGTCGAGCATCGAGCTGTTTGGTGACGATGAACACTTCACGACGATCCAGGCAGATGGCATATGCGTGTCAACACCCACTGGTAGTACGGCCTATAACCTCGCAGCAGGAGGGTCGCTGTGTCATCCAGACAACCCAGTCGTCCTAGTCACGGCCATATGTGCGCATACGCTATCTTTCCGACCGATCATCCTGCCAGACACGATTGTATTGCGCGTCGGCGTGCCATACGATGCGAGAACCAGCTCGTGGGCAAGTTTCGACGGCCGAGAAAGAGTCGAGTTGAAGCCTGGTGATTATGTGACCATCAGTGCGTCCAGGTTCCCTTTCCCTAGTGTTTTGCCTTTGAATAGAAGGAGAACAGATTGGATTGAAAGTATTTCGAGGACGTTGCAGTGGAATTCGAGACAGAAGCAGAAGGCGTTCAAGGAGTGGAACTGATGTTGGAAAGACGACAGTGCGTTGCTCATCTTACACCTATCAATGATCTTCACGGAACCTGGCTCCGAGACTCACCTTCGCGATATGGGTTGTGTGGTACATGCACTGACCAACTGAATGATTCAAGAACAAGAGTGTGTGTCACGTCGTACGGTGACTCGAGCGGCATTGTATGTCACGAAACAGTCAGAGTGACTCCCACTTCCTGATTCCGATTTGGGGAGACAGTACATCCAACTGTTGCTTTCGAGCATCGATAAGTACATACCTTACTACTATCAGTATCCAAGTTACTACGAAACCGAGACCCATTGTGAGAAACTGTGAAATCAGCGGTGAGAGTGGAATCATGGTCAAGACTACTTATTCGCCCGACGAGGCGAGGGAAATTGAGGTTCGCGACATCGCTGAAGCAACTATCACTTGTCGTCTGTGCCTCCATCGCTGTTTACACATCAAGAGCCTGATACACGACGAGTGGGCGAAGCGTCGGCTCCAAGACCTTATTTCCTGGGATTCTGGGTTGGAAGCAATGAACTTCGGCCACTTTTCTTTGGACAGTCGTTCGAATGTGAAGCCGCGCCTACGAGACTTTACCTTCAATCTTCTGATATCATTTCGAGTATCAATCGACCATTGCGCCGATCTTGGTGACTATTCTTCCACGATCATTGTCGCTGTAAATCGTCTAACCTGTCAGTAGGTAATCAACACGACTATTTTGAGAAGCAAGATTCTGATCAACACCATGCACTCAGCGCGAGGGTAGACAAGCTTATACAACGTACATAGGAAAGCGATGCGCCGACAAGCAATTGCATTGACTGCACAATGCTTAGGAAAGCGATGAAGACTACCGACGCAATTAGTGAGGTCCTGTTCGGACTAGAGGTCTTGATTCGGAGAGTATACTTGAATTCCCGCCTATTCGAAGCCGACGAGAATCTTGATCCCTTCGATCCCCAGCATTGCGAGTTTAGGGATCACCTTCGTCAAACCATACTTTCTCGTTTTGCTTATCTGGAGGTTCCTCGTCCCTTGCCTTCAGGCAATATCATGCTCTACCTACGCAAACTAGTTTTTGCTAGTTTGGGAAAAGAAGAAACGAGAAGGAGGAAATGCAAAAGAAATCGAACTGATTAAAGGGACAAGAGCGCTTGCAGGTGTACAGGAGCGATTGGTAATGGCGAATCTCAGGCGTGCGCACCGCTTCGAATATTCACGCAATCATACGCAACAGGAAGAAGATCTGCTTATGCCTCTATGCCAGCTCACCAACAGCGATCAAGAACAGCCAACGCATCAAAATGACGCTCAGATCCCAGTGGATGCAATTTCTGGCACGTCATCAGGCCCTGATCGTGAAGTACAAAGCGACTCGCTAGATGAACCAGATACAACCTTCACTTGTACTACTCCAGGATTCGAATACTCAGCAAGCTCGATCGCATCAGCCTTAAACTCAGTCATGAGTAGCGGCATACACCTCAAAGCATCTTCCTATCGACCATATTCGAACAAGTGGTCAACAAGGTTTGTAGTAAACTACCCACCCCCGCCGCAACTCAGCCCAGAGACACGTACATTCCGCTGTCCATGTTGTTTTCAACTTCTTCCACGGTTATTTGCGGATGATATGGCTGAGTGGAGGTCTGTTATGTTTCATACTCCAAGATCATAGGTAAGCTCGAATAACGAAACACAGGCACCACATTCAACACGACGTAGCACCCTATGAATGCGTACTACACAACTGTCCTAGTCCTGATGCTTTGTTCGTCGAGAAAGTCGCTTGGGTAAAGCACATGGAAAACGAGCACAACGCTGCACCACACTGGGAATGTAAGTTTGATGAATGCGACAACAGCAAAGTGTACGCCACAGAGGAAAAGTACGCGAAACACTTCCATAAAGTGCATCCCACAGCTCAAGTCGGGCGTTCGCTGCCCAGATTCTTCAAGTTTTGGATGAAGACTTCGCCGGTCGAGATTGCGGCTTGTCTTTTGTGTGATCGGGCGGAGAAGCACGGTGGAAAGTCGAAAGATATACTGATTGATCATGTTGCGTAACATGTACATGAGTTTGCGCTAAAGTCTGTGCAGGGGACGAAGAGGATTGGAAACGGGATTGGATCTGAAAATGTTTGAGTAATAGTTGTAGGAAATTTCATGGTTTTTGGGACTGATTTGATATGACTTCTATGAGTATACGTCTTGAGGAAGCTATTATTTTGGAGCGCAGTCGAGGGTGGAGACAATTGGTGCGATGACGAGAGTAGCTGAAATGATAATAGTAGAAAGATCGGGTCGTGATCAGTCACCGAATATAGAAGGCTCTATACATGCTTTCGCCGAACATGAACACTCATCCAGTTTTGCCCCAATACCGCCTTAACCTAATCAGCAGGCCCAAAATGCGCCCGAACCAAATAATCCGGCAGTCCACGCTCTGCGCTTTCAAAAGCGGCATTTGTGCGCTCATACTACTTCGTCACCAGATTCTGCATATCGGAATCTGCGATAATAGCAGATAGCTAGTAGTACCGCGAGGAGAGCGATTAACTCCATTACCACGAAGGGTACTGCCAGGAATATTAAGACGAAGACTAAGGTTGGGTTTGGGAATCGTCTGCCCGCGAGGAGAGCGATTAACTCCATTACCACGAAGGGTACTGCCAGGAATATTAAGACGAAGACTAAGATTGGGTTTGGGAATCGTCTGCCCGCGAGAGGAGTGGGGTATCTAGGACGTGAAACATGGTTCCTACTGTCTCTGTGCAGTAGTGCTGCAGGTGACTTTGCAAAAGAGCTCAGTACTTAGGTGACTGTGGTGATATGGATTGTTGGTGCGGTGGTGATGGAGGTTTGGATGGCGGATGTGGTGAGGAGGGCTTGCCGGATTGTGAAGGGTTGTTGCCATAATCGAAAGAATACGGACTCTCGCGTCAAGTAGCAGTCACTTGCACTTGGGAACTTCACACTTCGTTGCACCGGACGACAGACACGCCGCCTGCAAATTCTGATTTCAAGCACCACCGGGAGATCCTACTACCATAAACCTTTCGCATACCCATTCGTCTTCAACAATGTCTGGTAGCGAAGCGATTTTCGCTTGGTTGGGAGATGGTCACGACCCTCGTATTGTCGTGTACTGTGTTCCTTTGATGATGACTAATGTGAATATGATAGGACTATTGAGGGAGATTGTGCAGATTGAGAAATTCGACGATGCGCTGCCCTTTGCGAGAGCGTCGGATACGAGTTTGCCGAGCGCGACGAATCTCGTGTTGCGATTCTGGACGGACGCCTCGGTATTCCAGTCCGGTACTGACTAGATAGGTCCCGTCGGTGCGGCCTTGGTATGACGTTGCGGCGAGATGTCACCAGGCATCAACGAGTGGAGCGGGAGAACTGCGCGCGATCGACATGGCATTGTGATATGCCGTGTTGCGTTATGCGCAGATGGATGCCGCGGATAAAGCCCGACTGCGGATCGAGGTGTTCTCGGACTCGACACATTGCTTGTCGAAGATCCAGCGAACCATGGATCCAGACGACGAGCACGAGGGGCCGCTCCTACGGAGCATCCATAAGGCGCTGCGACATCTGCCAAATGGCGTCAAGCAGGTCGCCATGTACTATTGTCTAGCGTACAGGGGCGTCGAGGGCAACGATCGAGCAGATGGGACATCTAGGTTCGCGGCGTACGAAGCGTGGCGTGTCGAGTAGAGAGTGCCTCCCCGTACAGATGGCGAGCTGGAATGGTCGGTGGTCACCCTCGACAAGCGTTGTTGGGACTAGAGTCATCCCGGGAAGGAAAACCCAGCCAGCGCGTCCAACAGTCAGTACTACGACCGGCTACACCTACGGCTTACTGCTTAGTAAGCCGTAAGTAGCCAGGTGTGAATGGGTGGGCCCGTAGGCGTAGGGGTGACGTTTTGGGAGCGTAGGTGGTGACGTTTTGGGAGCCGTAGCTACGGGTGTACGGGTATACGAGTGGGTGGTGAGGCTGAGGGATAGGAGGCGCGCCGGTGCGCTGAGAGGCCTGTTCTTGTCCGAAACTACACCCAATTTGTTAGCAATCTGAGACACGCTTGTGCCGGAGCCCGCCGGGGGGTGGCTGGGGGTGGCTGGGTGAACGTTCCCGCGTACATAGCAGCAACTGTACGCACCCAAATCGTCACCACAACCTCCATCTAGTATCAAAATGAGCAGCTCATCTTGCTCCCAAGTGCCTGCGCAGTCAGCCATCCCATCTATCTTCCATTCTGCATCATCTCGTTGTCTTAAGAAAGCTCGTGCCACTACTCCTGCCTCTCCGGCTTCATCCTCGGCCTTGTTTGGAGTGACTCAAGAGCAGCCAACCGGTGATTATTCAAGCGTTGGGGAACGTTTTGAGGTCAACTTTGGACACGTTTACCGGCAGAACAAGCTCCTAGAAAGCACCCGATTGTCGTACCGAGTGCGACACAAGAGCCAGCTGAATAGTAACCGCGAGCTAGCCCCAATTTGGCGTTATGGTGTTGAGTTATCGTACAAGGAGGAGGACGGGTCTCTTACGAAGCTGTGGCTCTGTCGGCAGTGCCACCTTTCTCGTACTCCAAACGATGCCAAAACGATCAATGGGACGGCCTATATAACCCAGCATCTCCGCAGCGTCCACCGTATTGATCCCGCGACGGGGTTGTTACCAGAGTCGCCAACTCCATCCCGTTTTTCGTCGCCGTTTGAAGCCGCGAAGGTTGCTGGTTCGGGGACAGTGATCTCTCACACTCCGTGGCAAGAGGACGCTCTATAAGCCGCTCTTATTGATTGGGTGATCACTAGGGACGTTAGTTTTGGGACTGCAGTTGCACCATCTACAAGAGGGCTACTAACCTGGAACCGGAGCAGTCTCCTCTACGCGCTGCCAAATTCGAAGTCAACAATCTCGCAGTACGTGCTTTCGACGCTAAAGGAGAGGCAGACGGAGGTGCGGACATTGTTGCGAGCAGCAAGGAGTAGGATAACGCTAAGTGTTGATGTGTGGACGTCAAGTAACCACCTTAGCTTCCTTAGTGTTGTGGCTCACTTTGCAGGTGCGTAGCTGCCCTACTTATACACCTAGATCTACGGCCTCTGTATGGCTTAGATAACTTTTTTATATGTTTTAGCGCCGCCGTAGCGTTGGACCCTGAGGAACACCAGAATCGCTAACGCGTCGCAGATGCCAACTTCAAACAACAAGATATTATTATCGCGTTTCGAAACCTCTACGGAGATCATACTGGGGCCGCCCAAGCATCTATCCTTCGCGCTGTACTTAATGAGTATAAAATATCCCGAAAGTTCCACTGCTTTGTTGGAGATAACGCGTCAAGTAACGACTCTACCCTCATCGACGGCCTCAACAAGCACCCGAACGTCAACATCAACTCGCAACACCGGATACGCTGCGCTGGCTATATTATTAACCTCATCGTTAAGGCAACAATATACGGGAAGGGAGTGAGTAAATAGGAAGAGCAGCTCGCTGCTGCTGCTCCCCGGGAGCAGTTTCAGTTATTTAGAAAGATGGGTGTTGTAGGCAGACTTCATAATTTTGTGAATGCAATCTGCGTCTCTTATAAGCGTCGGGAGGCCTTTAATGAGGTGCAACAAGAGGTAAACAACGAGCTTCTGTACTCATTCAACACCTTAGAGCTGCGCCAAGATGGCGGTATAAGGTGGAACAGCGTATACCTTATGCTCCTTCGCTGCCTTGAGCTCAAACCTCACATCAACCGCTTCATCCGACACCAACAAGACCTCGACGACGTAGAAGACGATCCCAAAGACGCCGAATTCAATGCGCTACACGACAGGCTATCAGACGATGACTAGGATGACGTCGAGGAGCTTGTCGACTTTCTACAGGCGCTATATGAGATAACAAAGCGGCTTGAAGGCAACAACAGCGTGTCAGGTTTTAGATCACTTTGGCAGACTCTACCTAATTTACAGGCTCTGTGGGCTCATTATAGCGACGCTAAGGATACCACGACGAGCAGTTTTGTGTCCTCTGCGGTGTCGTTAGGCCTCGAAAAACTCAACACCTACTTTGAGACTCTCATCATGGCCCCAGACGTCAGTTTTTACGCTATTGCTACCCTCCTCCATCCCCGGCTCCGCTTTAATTGGTTCCAGTCGCACTGGAAAAACTATCCTCCGTGGTACAAGAAAGCCCGCAAGTCACTCAAACGCGCCTTCAACGAGTACGTCACCGCCGACGTCGACTCTAAGGAGTCTCAGCAGTCGCAATTAACGCCTCCAACGCGCCGAAAAGTACCCAATAATAGCAACTACGACGACCTTTACGAGCGTACGATGGCGGTGGACGTACACCTCCTCACCAACACCAAAAACAAGCGGCAGCGACGTGTAGGGCAGCTAGAGGAGTACTTTGAGTCGCTCGTAACAGACCTAACAGTGGGCAGTGAGGGCGACCTGGAGTTACTCAACAACCCATGGGCTTGGTGGCTCCAAGTTGGCCGTAACCGCTATCCCATCCTCTTCAAGATCGCCACAGACTGCCTCTCTATCCCATCTACGAGCTGCAACTGCGAACGAGCTTTCAGCACCGCCCGACGTACAATTACTGACGACCGTAACGGGCTTAGCGGTGCTACAATTGAGGCTTTACAGCTACAGAAGGGGTGGCTGAGAAGAGACGTTGTGAAAAGCTCTCTTAAGGACCTCGAACAACTAGTGCAAAAACGCGACAAAAAACGCGACGCTGCAGTGGAAACGTCGCTCTCGAACTCCTCCTTCTCCTCCACCCAGTGAGGCAGCCAATGAGAGGCCACTACGGGCAGTACTACGGGCAGTACTACGGCGTACGGGCAGTCTCCTCCTCCCAAACGATCACCCCGTAAGTAGCCCTAGCCGTTTTGGGCCGTAGCGTAGGCTGACAGGCCTCTCCGTAGGCGTACTACGGACTGTTGGACGCGCTGAACCCAGCAAACCCACGAGCGGGAGCATACCTGACCAAATCGGAAGGAAAACCGTAGGAACCCATGAGCCGGAGCACACCTGATCAAGCCGGAAGGAAAATCGAAGGAACCCACGAGCGGGAGCATACCTGACCAAACGGGGGAGACAAAACCTTCTCAAAAAAGACAGTCCCTACGACCTGTACTCTGGCGCAGTAAGGGGGCCTAGTACCCATTCTGGGGAAGCGAAACCAGGTCAAAACTCAAACTATCAATCCTCGAACCCACCTATACCCACCTATACCCACTCTGAGAATACCTCAAACCTACCGCTTTGAAGATAAAGTACGTCTAAGGTTCAGCGACCAAGCACACGCGCGTCATCTTCCAACCATTCGAACACCTATTCAGTAGTCAGTCGCTCAGAGCTTTCACCCACAGAACTAAAGCACAAACTCGCCATTCGGATCCCCGGTCTATAATTACCTAGTTGATTTCCCGATACCCTTCAGCAGGCACTTCAGAATACACGATGCTGAGAGAGTCACCTAAAACGCCATCATCAGAGGTCGGGCACCTATAGTTTGTCGGGAGGACTCTGGAGGAAGGTCGCCTGACGCAGCAACCTGTCACTTCTCGGATTACCCCCTTATAGTAACTCGTCTATATCCTCAGCCTGTCGAACAAAAACTTCACACCTGTCGTCGCATCGTACATCGTCATTTATGGCCAGATTGCGACACCACAAGATGAGGAATGACTACTCGTGCTCTACGTCATCATTACTTGTGAACGCTAGCAACGACTCATTATCTCTTACTATTCGCGACGCGCACTACAATCTTTCCTTTCGCGCGGCTAGTCTTGAGTTTTTTATATGCGCGCGGCGCATCATCGAATGCAAAAACCTCGTCAATCACCGGCTTGACCTTCGCTTCCGCTACCAGTTCCCCAAGCTTTGTGAAGTCCTCGAAATTTGTCGCGGCCATTCCGAACGAGAAGGGTCGCTGCCCGCCACCAAGGGCAGTGGGCACCACGAAACGAAAGGCAAGATCGTACACGAAAGACAGGCTTGGTTGCGCGCCAATTTGGACGTACTTCGCTCCTGGCAGTGTGAAACTGGGCGACCTCCAGTAGATCTCGAAGTTAGAGCCGATGTTGTCGAGCACCATGTCGTACTTCTTCTCGGTCTGCGCGAGAACTGTTGCGACATCGTTTGCGCGGTAGTCAATCACCTCGTCGGCTCCGAGACTCTTGCACAATTGCACGTTCGAGCCTGAGGAACCTTAGCATTGCTACATAGCTCGGAAAACGCTGGCTCTGAATGCTCACCGGAACACGTCGCCGTGACGAAGCAGCCCAAAGCCTTCGCAATTTGTATCGCAAATGTGCCTGTACCACCAGATCCACCGTTAATGAAAACCCGATCGCCGGCTTTGACGTTGGGCGCAAGACATTGATATGTGACCAAACCGCAAACTCCAAGCGTTGCAGCTTCCTCTGTGGAGATCCCAGAGGGAAGGGGAACAGTTCCAGCTTTGGACCCGATGATGTACTCTCCGAGCGTGCCGAATTGCTGCTTGGGTTCCAGTTTGCCGAATACCATCTGGCCGGCCTTGACGTCACAATCTGGTCCTACTTCCACCACCTTCCCTGCGAAATCGAGTCCTGGTGTTGCTGGTTTGGGTATTGCCATTCGCCCGACCACTGGAAGCTCTGCCAGTTTGTAATCCACTGGGTTCAGAGCGGCGGCGTGGACATGGATCAGCGATTCCCCCGATGCAAGGGCGCGCTTCGCGGTTGGTAGCGGTGTCGCATCGTTCAGGCGTATTACTTTCTCGAGCGTGGTGCTGCAAGTCGACCATTGCCATGCCTTCATCGTGTCTGGCAGCTTCTCGCATTCCATCTTCGCCATCCAACAATCAATTTGCGTTGTTGCAATCAGGTGTGTATTCTGGAATGGAAGAGTGACTCAGAATGAATCAGAAGCTGGGCGACCTTCAACACTATATCATTAGCCGCACATTTTTTCGTTCATGAGGCGCCGGTGGTGGCGCGAATGCGATCGGATCCCCACGCGGAGAAGCTGAACCTCGAAGATCGCGCATCGTAGTCGCGCTCGAAAGCAGACATGCTTCTCATAGGCTCTTCACGTCGTAACTGCAGCAATCGAATGAGCGATCGAAATGGATATCGAAGCATGGAAGGAGCAGGGTCGTTTGAACGGATGGTTCTTCGATGTGGCGTGGCGCTAACGTTGGAAACTTCTCCGCTTCCGCTTCCGCTTCTCACCAAGCACCCAACACATCAACAATCGATCTCATTTGTCACGCTAGGATTCATCATCCTCAGCAATGACGCCTCCTGGGTCTGCGTCTTCAGCTGTAATCTTAGGCCCCAAGTCTTTCGTCCTTAAGATGCGCTATCGTCTTCTTTATCATTCGCTTTTCGCTTGAGCGCAGCATTGCCAGCTCACGCTTGTTCTGTTTCTTCAATTATGCTGGATGTAATTTGGCCTCCAGAAAGAGGATGCGATGAATGCACGGCGTCGGTGTTTGTTTTGTCGCCATCGAGGACACCGCGGTCTTTCCCCATGGCCTCATCTCCGTCATTAGACTCAGGTGGGAAGATTCCCTCTTTACCACGCTCTGTGAGCCCATGTCTAGTCATCGAGGCAACAGCATATGATCTCGAATCATGTTGGTTATCGTTGCGCTCGATACGTGATGGTGCACTCGGCCACCTGCATTCTGTCTGGCGGTCGTCCGCCTATGTCTTTCCAATCGATGCGCCACTTTTCTCTAGAGTAGCCTGTCCGCACGCCTTCCGACAATCTGTCGCAAGCCGTCGACTGCCTTGATTCGCGTTGCGACTTCGTTGTCGAAGATCTTGGTTTGCGCTAGTGCGTATTATCGATACGGTATGCGCTCAGTATGCGGGCCTAAGTCAAGCGCTTGCTGTCGACGAGGAAGCAAATGGCTTCTATATCCATATAAGGTCCTGTGAGGGCAGCCGCTTTTTGATGTTCTCAGCATATTCACTGACTGGCTAGACACGTTCCAGCTCGGAAAGAGCACTCTTCACGTTGGTAAGTGTCATGAGATGGGCATGATGGCGATTGGCGTTGGATATGACACTGTTCGAATCATTTTTTGTTCATGCTTCATGCGTCGCAAGGATTCGAAGCTTGCGGGAAGAAGAAAGAGTTTTGAGGGGATCATACTTGAGTCATTAGAATTGCTCAATCAGAAGGTATCTGCAAGACCTTTTATCCTTTCCCTCTTTCTGGTATGTGCGGAATGATCGACCGGGTATATTTCTACATTTCGAATAAAAATCGACGTTCACCCTTTTCTTCTTGCTCTAACACTTTCCTAACGGCTGATAAGCTCTAATGGAGCTTATTCAGTAATGCACTACAAAGTCCTGCAAGATTCTATCTACATAGTGAGTGGAAATTTGTGCATCCTCGCCACATTATCAAGACCTCGAAACAATTGATAAAGATGTAAGAGTAGACAATACGTGGTATGAGATGAAGAAGACGCCGTGGTAGAGGGATTAATCATTCGCACCAGTGACTAGACCTCCCCAACCACATTTATAACTGTCAGCCCGTAGGGTCCGAGGGCTATGCCCGAGGCTCCTCTTCATCTGGTCTCAGCTTGCTCACGCGCTAGTCCTACAAAGGCTTAGCACGCGACCTCACTTAGATAGATTTCTCTCCCCTCAGTAGCACAATCCTCACGATTCTCCTACCTCATGTTCTTTCACCCAGTGATCCCTATGCGCCACTGACAATAACCCTAAATCTGGTCTCGGGGTCAGTATAAGATTCTCCGCATCGCACGCTCAAGTCATGTTCGTCATTCCGGCGGTGCCACCAAGCGTCTCTCGGTCTTGTGTATCGACTCCAGAACGGGTAGCCATCCGCAAGGCAGAACTCTCGATAGACTTTTTGTGTGAACTCGGCAAAACAACTCGCATGATAGCCAGCGGGTTTCCAGTCTTTGGTTTTCTCATCTGCACTCCCTTCGTGACAATTGGCAGGTGTGTCGTCCCTGTTTTTGCAATGCTTCGAAAATTTCGATCGACGATTATGGTCGCGCGACGGCGCTGGCGGAACTTTGACATACGGGGCCATGTCAACTTCGAAGTACGAGACGATTTTAGCAAAGAGGCTGCGGATGCCCTTCGCGTAGTGTGCGGGAACATTTTTGTTCTCAAGGATCATCCACTCTGCTACACTCCTAACCTCGTCAAATTCCCAAGATGTCCATAATGAGAGTACAGAGCTCTAATCTTTCGCCTGGTTTTTCTCGAATGTCCATATGTCGTTCGCAGCTGGGCATAGAGTTGTAAACGGAGTATAGCACGGAGGATTCGGTGGTACCCGACCTCGGACAAAGTTTCGAAGCCACAGTAAGGTTGTTCTTGATACGTAAATTTCCAGGCCATTGCGTTGCCGCGAGTCATGTTCGCAAATTGACGGAGGATGGTTTCCGCATCGCTGAAACGATCTCGGTAGGTGACCAGGGCTGAGACAGCGGCCGTTGCGCTGCGAAATGAAAATTTCTTATGTCCGTTATAGAGACTGTCGTTCAAGAACTCGGTGAAGCCACGAATTGAGCGTGAAAGGCGTGCGGGTAATAGGGCTGTCGTTATCAGAATGTGATGCAGCTGACTGGCGAGTGGGCGATGGCGCCTAGTCAACTTGAGCTGTTGTTTGAAGTTGCATCTCAATAATTCTGCGATTTCCGGATGTTCAAGCAGGGTGTAATAGGCGCAGATTTTCCCTTCGTTGAAAAAAATCTCGAGGATGTAACACTTGAACTCCGGTGGTAAGTCAAGCATCATTTGCAACTCGATGTGGGGCACACTGGACAGTTAAAGCAGTGACGTAGATGGTAGATCAGACTCTGACCTGCCTATGAAGGACCTTGGAAAAGTTGCTGCGGACTTTGCCGCGAAGAGCTGGGGTTTCCACAACCATGGAACGTTGAGCATCGGTACTGAGGTCTGCCGGCCGTTCAGTGTAACAAACAAAGGTGTGGAGACAACGGTTGAGAGCGGCATCCGGTTAGAATCTTAGCATCAGGTCCGCCGTGCTCGACGTAAAGACTCGCGTCATGCAAACCCTAAGGCTGAAAAATGTCTGTGTACCAACCTCAGAAGGCAACATCAGCGCCCGTCGAGGGAGCATTGTAGACCAGAGGATCTACATGGATCGTGTCAATCTCAAAACACATCCAATCCCGGAATGCTGTCCGTCATTGTTGTTCGGCTTGTTGGATATGTCGTGTGGTAGTTGAGTCTGACGTTTCAGTCGTGCGCCGTGGCCGACCCAAACGAAGAGCACAAGTGCACAGGTGCAAGTGCAGGTGACTGCCGTGTCACGCAAGGCGCACTCTCCCCCCACTTTCCCATTTTTGCGTTCTTCCACTCCAGTCAGCAACCACTCAAAGCCCGGAACTATCCATATGTGATGCCGTGCGCTCAAGACACGCCGAATCCTCCTGAAGATCGTGAGTCGTGATGCCATGGCTTTCAGGCAAGTAGGAACTCCCGCAGCGGTATTCCAGCAGCGCGCAATGTTTCCGGCAGTACTTCGAGTCGGTGAGGCCTTCTTTGATAGCTTTCGACTTTGATTCCCATGTCTGTCAAGATTTTGGCCGGATTCGTCTCCAAAGTCTGAGACTTGGAATCGTAAAAGCCATTACGGTGTCCATCAATCCAATAAGAACCCTCAGCATCCTTTTTACCATGTTCAAGTGTGAACCAATGCAACGGTAGCTTGTCACCGTAGATAGCCTCGCCCTCCATTAGCCCTGCGATGACCGCCGTGCTCACGACCTCCCAGGTTTCAACCTTACTTGGAGAACCTTGTGAAGCCGGACGTAATAGTACTGGAAACCTGCAGCCGAATAATACACTGACAATGTCACCTTCCTGAACACCCGGGAATGAAAACCCAGCAGACCCGTCATTGCAGAGGAAAACCGCTCGTGTATGTAAGTCGTGATGCATGCTAATAAGGAGGTTCTCTAGTGGGAGTGTAGTCTCTTGCACCATTTCTTCAAAGGTCAAGGCGGATGATTGAACAAGCTCAGTAACTTCCACAAGAGACGCAAAATCGAGGCGCTTGCGTTTTAGGAGCAATTCGCTCTCTCTGAAGCTACGGCAGAAGAGCGATGAGCAGAATATCTCGGTCCAGCGATACCTGGCTATTTCCAAAGCGGTCAGGTGTTCAGCAGTAGGCGTGGCGCAACGCAAGATTCTAATGATCTCTGCGTATCCACTAGAAGCGGCGTCATCGACATGCTCCACTATGGTTCCAACCACTTCACAAACTGTACGGACTGCCATACCACTAGCCCGTACCAGCCTGTCATTTTGCATCGAGATTTGACTGGTAATCCAACCGGATGCGCTCCAGTTGGTCTCCGTGATCGACAATCCGGAAGGCATTGAAGTCGACCAATCTGGAGTCCAGCTCGGAACATCGAGGGCTCTCACAGACAGCACGCAACTGTCCAAAATGACCAAATTCTTGTCTCGAGATATTAGGCGCCGCGCCACTTCCATGTATAGCTTCTCAACATCCAAGGAGTAATCGGCCTTGATATCCAAGAGCTTGTCTTCCTCAAATAGTAAGGCCGATATGGCATATATTCGGTCCCGTGGATCTCTGCATTTGGCATCTCCTAAGAAGTGTCGGAGGTAATGGTAGCTAATACGGCCAGCAGGTAAACATACTTGATACAACGACCGACATGCTACAGAAAAATCTGAGAACCTACCCTTGCGAACGCTGTTTGGGGGTATGATTTTCCTATAAAAGCATGCAGCAGCAATCCTCAACTTCTCCCCTGAGATTATTCGGGTACCACACTGCACAACTGAAAATCTCGCAAGCGCGGTCTCTTGGCGGATCCAGAGCCTTTTAAAGTAAGATTTTTCAAAGAAGGTCAGGACTGGGTTGAGTGTTCCGCTGTAAAACGGGAGATTTGCCGTCAAATCACCCCAATGCTTTTCCCTGTCGGGGCACTTGTGAGAAGAGCGGATTTGGGATTTATCCCAGTCCATCTCGACGTATTGTGTCATAAGTTCGATAATGTGGAGTGCTTTGTCACTGCCGTTCTCTCTGATGCCAAGCCACATGATGACACGATCAGCCATGGAGTAAATCTCGCCCATCGCAGCAACCTGCTTGTTCTTCTCATCTGTCGAAGATTGATTGATACATAAAGCATCAATCCACACCACTCGTAGCGACTTTCCATAGCGGAGATGACGCAATGCGGCATCTAGATTGCGTGTAGTTGAAATCGTTGATTGGCTGTCGTGGAGGGAGACAATAGCTTCTGTTTCGTCACTAGTGACAGCGCCTGCGCGTTTGTACGTGTTTAGGGACTGCTTTAGTTTTCGCGCCTTTTCCCTAATAGCGAAATCGGATCGGGCTGGGATAGACCCAGCAGCAGCAGCAGCCCTCATAGCGATACGAAAGCTATGGTCGACGACTACAAAGGACAGGTTTTCATTCGATCCCCATTCGTAGGATAGAGCCTCATAGCCTGGTTTATCTTTCTATATATGAATGAGTGGACTCGTATACATCCATTGCGACTAGCTAGATCATTCTTACCTCAAGTTTCCTGAGAATAAACGTGATGTGGATAGGATCATCGAAAGCACCAGGCTGAATGACAGCCAGCCTGATCTCATTCTCCGGGTCGTCGAGTGGTGTGTATTGATACTTCATGGTTGAGAACGCGCAAAGATGGCGATCGATGACAACTACAGCTTGAGGTAGAGCGCGTGTCAAAAATACTGATGTGTTGAGTCGGTGAGGTAGGGAAGATGAGAAGGGAAGTCGGCAGGCTGAGGTGCGCTGATTGCCCCACTCTCGGTGAAGCTCAGCCACCACCAACACACTGTTAACTTTGAAGCAACAGAACACCTGCATAGTAGCGCTCGTCGCCCATCGTCAGGAACAACTACTACCCGCGTGCACCGAATAAGGCCGGCAACTAGAACAGCGACTGCCCAAATTCAGGACAGCTGTACACAGCGATCTTTCCAACGTTAAACGCATCCTTTCATAGGTAACAGAATGTGACTTGTGAACGCTGTTACATCCAACCCGCTGCTGCCAGCCATGATGATACCAGCACAACCCACCGCCCCATCAATGCCACGCAAATCTATGAACTGCATCGCGCAATCCGGCCAGTGCAGCCATCCTCGTGCCATCCTACCGGTAGTCGCCCTGCAACGCAACGCACCGTCCGATCACAACATGTAACGAGAAACCATAGTGAGGGGAGAAGGACTACTACCATAGCGCTCCATTTAATTCACGGCGTTCCAGCAACCTGATCATCAGCCTTGCGCTTCAAGTTGGCACGCTGCTGCTCGGCAGAGTAACTCGTGGGCTCTTCCTCGGCTGACTCAGTACTACACGACCTGCCTGACCGACGACCCAACCGTCACCCCGTCGAAGAAACCGAAGTCTAGTCCACTTGACAAAGAACGCAAGCAACATACACTAAGTGTAACAAATTGAAGAGTGGCTAGTTAAAGGTCGCGCGAGAGAAACTCGACGAGCAAGCAAGTGCCACTGCCGCGACGACAACCTTTGATCGCGGTGAAGCTGGCTTAATGGCGCACTTGCCCCGCAGCAGGCGTCGGATGCGCACGCTAGCTGAAAATGAATGTGGAGTGAAGACAGATCAGATGTGTAGGTGAGGAGAGGGATACGCTGAATCGGGATTGGCGTGGCACCTGGAAAAGACAGAAGGATCAACGAGTTGATGCGATCAAATGCAGAAACGTATTCGAAAGTCTCAGGACACCATATCCCACCCCTCCATCCCAAACCTCAACCCCTCAACCATGCTCTATCCCAATGTCCCCTTCACGTCCCCCCAATGGCCCCCCTCCCCATCGTCCGTTCAAACACCCTCAACGAAAGCTCCGGCTCTATCACACGTCAGTCTCCATCCCTCCCAAGCACCTTTCCCCACTCAATAACTCACGATAGTACATAACCATATGCCCGGCTTCCCAAACCTTCAAAAACGAAAGATTCCCCTCCGTCTTGTATTCACCCTTCTGCACGCCATTAACCGTGAAAGGTAGAAGTGGCTTAGCTGAGAAAGCGGCGTGCCCGGGATATGCGACGGCGTTTGCGACGGCAAGGACGCCGACGTAGTTGCAGATGTAGCTACGAGGAGTCAGATTGAGATGGAATGGAGGGAGGGGACGGGGGAACGGACTCTGCATCTCCGGCCCAGAGCAGGACGGTGATGTTTGAGGACGTAACGGCGCTTAATTCGTCGATGTAAGACCGTGAATCTAGTATATTTAGCACAACAAGAAACATGACTACACATACGTACTATCACCCGTCGCAACAAATCGTCGCGAGATTTCGCTCGAACACTCCGTAAATGTTTTCTTCGCACCGATCGCTTTCAAGACCTGTGGATCTTTCAGGTATTGGAGGAAATCGTTCGGCGGCTCGTTGTTATTCGATGCTTTGCGGATATCGTAGATGTCGAAGTCGATCATGCTGTAGAGTGGTGTTTCGACAACGGCGGCGCAGGCGCGATCGGCGGTTGCGCAGTCGAAGTTCGATCCTGTCTTGTTACATAAGAGAAGGTCTGGGAGGCAGTAGTCTTCGAACCACATGTGGTACTTCTTCTGCTGTGCTGCTGTGATGAAGGGTCGGTAGGAGTTGTTGAAGGCGAAGTCGATGTAGGCGGATTCCTGGAGCATGGAGTCGTGCCAGCCGTTGTTGATGCCGAGTGCGACTAGGTTGATGTGCTCGCCGGCTTTGGCTTTGTTTTGCTCTTGGATATACTGCGAAAACTCGGCGGCGTAATGACCACCATACGACTCGGTGAAGATGCCAAAGTCGCGCGACTTGTACTCCGGAAAGGCGGCATAAAAAGCTTGGATGAGCTTCCACACGTAGGGAGATGCGGTGTCGGTAGATACAACTGAGCTGTTACCGACGGAGAAGCCTACCTCGACGGGCTGGTCGATGTACAGCATGTTGACGTTGTTGTTCCAGCTGAAGGTGTTGTTGATGGGCCTTGTGTTTTGTGCTCCGAGTTCGAACTTGCAGGGACCATTTTCCTGGAAGAGTCCGATCATGCTTGCTACGACACATTAGAGCCGACCATCTATCTCGGGAGTGGACATACAGCATCCCGGGCCACCATTGAACCACGCAGCCAGTGGGGCGGTCTTGGGGTTCTGTCGTGCCTCGAAGAACCTACACCATCAACGTTGCGATTTGGAGACAGGACAATATAGCTACCAGAACCACATGTCCAGGTTCTCGCCAACCGAGAGATAGCCAGAGTATTGGTTGACTCCCGGTGTCATTTCGCATACGCCCGAGTTTGCGACAAACTCGACCTTGGCCCCAGTTTCTCCATGCTCGAAGACATTATACACGACACCTTCACGTTCGACTAGCGATCGCTTGTTGGATGGCGCAGTCCGTGATGCGAACGAAAAACTTATGTTGAATATGCATGCAAAGAAGAAGGATGAAAAAAAATGCATGATGAAGCTGACGATGTTTGAAATGAGTAAATGTAGATCATTAGCGATGCCTTTATGGAACGTACCAGGCGCATGAACCGATCTCTCGGAGAGGCGACTGTGGTACGAGACCTCGTCACATTCCTGGTACCATATGGCAGCTGCTGCTGGGCGCACTCAAGATGGTCGAATAATAGCCTCGTTTCACTGTGCGTAGATTGATTGTTAGTGTTGCTACCGAGATTCACCCTGGTCTGTTATTGCCACATTAAGTGCCGGCATCGTTATGAGCACGCGGGCAACGAAGTCACTTTGCCTTTCGCGGAACCTACGTGAACCTGGTGAAAGGTCCTTCGAGTAAATATTGCGATGTTCGAGGTCGCTAATCGATGTCCGCAGCGCGTATGTTGCTACATGTTTTGCGTGCCATCTTCATCTAATCGCATATTTCGGACAAGTGCTGCGACTACTCGCAAACCATGGCGATTTGAATAAGAAGCAGCATGCGATCGTGTAAGGCGAAGTATGGTCGGGGTGTGAGATGAAGTCGGCGCGTGAAGATCCAAGTCATGAGCGGCGGCGGCTAGCGCTAGCTGGTTACATCACCGCAGATACCAGGATCCTTCGCCGAACATGACCATTGCTCCTACATACAAGACCCAAACTATCGCCTCCCTCCACCAACGCTCCGCTTAGTCACGGCTACCATTCCTCCACCACTGCTGCCTGAGACATTCACCGCGCCTCGGTTCACCGCCTAGTCCTTCGAGACCTGCGCCTCTTGCGACGCACGTCAACAACACCACACCAACCCTTTCCACCTACCGCACACACACGCTATACACGATGGCATCGAGGAAGAAGGTCCTTCTCAAGGTACACCAGCTTGGCGTTGGACGATACGGCATCTGCTAACTGGGGGCAGGTCATTATCCTTGGAGACAGCGGGGTTGGCAAGACCAGCTTGATGAACCAATATGTACGCACCCTCGAGCCCGCGCCTCTCGGGCACACATAGTCCCTCATGGAGTACTCGAGCTTACACACACGCGACAGGTCAACAAGAAGTTCAGCGCAAGCTACAAGGCGACAATAGGCGCCGACTTCCTCACAAAGGAAGTGCTGGTCGACGATAGGCTGGTGACGATGCAGGTGGGTGCAGATACACGCATACTGGGGACATATGCTGACTGCCAGTAGCTCTGGGACACGGCCGGCCAGGAGCGATTCCAGTCACTGGGTGTAGCTTTCTACCGAGGCGCAGATTGCTGTGTGCTGGTGTACGATGTCAACAACTCAAAGAGTTTCGACACCCTGGACAGCTGGAGAGACGAGTTCCTGGTTCAAGCGAGCCCAATGGACCCCGAGAGCTTCCCATTTGTACGTCTGGGTCACGCCAACTCGATGATTGGTGACTAATTCGCATAGGTCGTCATTGGCAACAAGATCGATGTCGAGGAGAGCAAGCGAATGGTATGTCAGAAGGGCGAGGGCCAACATGCAAATGCTTATGATATTCTAGATCTCATCGAAGCGCGCCCAGGCCTTCTGCCAGTCGAAAGGAGGCATCCCGTACTTCGAGACGAGCGCCAAGGAGGCCATCAACGTCGAGCAGGCCTTTGAGGGTATGTTGGACTATTTGCTGTTGTGTCACGAGCACATGGCTAACACGTCACAGTTATTGCACGGCAAGCGCTCGCCCAGGAGGATGTCGGTGACTTCAGCAACGACTTCCCCGAGACGATCCCCATCGATCTCAAGGGCAACGAGAGCGGATGCGCGTGCTAGTTTAGGCCATCCCGCAAGAAGCGTCGTCGCGAGTGATTGCCGCCCTGTTCTGCCGCACATTGTTTCCTAGTGGAGTTCACATGGTGTTTGGTGCGGTCTGTTTCATGTCGCAGAGGATCATCACTCTGCCTGTATTCTATCATCTACCGGTGCAACATGCATTGTTGCCTCGCTCATATAGCTGCCTACAAGTCAACAGTACATCTACGCTGCCTAGGGCTGAGCACATGTGCGTGACGGTTGGCGTGCGCCCGCGTGACGACGTGGGGGCCGTGTAGCCGTGGCTGATGCGGCGCCTGAGGGACGCCGGCAATCTGAGACGCGGACCCTGGCCGATGCGCGAATCCTCACACGACCGACGCTCCCACCCGCTATCTCCGCCAACCGTCACACTTCACCACCGCGTGCCTGCACCGCTGCGCCCTGAATAGTTCCTCTGCTGCGCCGATATTCCATGGGCGCACCACTGCTTGATGCATCGCCTCGCCCGCCGTACGTGAAGCCATCTTTCGCCGCTACATTCCCCGAACATCCTCCCTGACCTGGAACTCGAAACCTACGAAACATTTCACAACACCACACTCTTTCCAATATGGCGCGGCTTGAGATGGAAGACCCCACAGACACCACGCCGCTGAGTCCACGCGTTAGTGACGTATCGAACGGCAGCCGGTACATGCGCGAGAACGACTTTCTGGAGAGCCCGCGGTCGCCTGCAAGCGTGGTCAGCGTGTGGAGCGAGGCGCGGAAGAAGCCAAACAGCAAGTTGAGACATGCAGTGGGGATAGCACTTCTGCTTGCTACGGTATTTCTTTGGACGGCCAGCAACTTTCTCGCAAGCGTACGTCTCTTGTCGTTCTTTCGAAAGGCAGACATACTAACCCCCTCAGACTATCTTCGCAGACGACTCGTACTCCAAACCCTACTTCGTAACCTACATCAACACCACCTTCTTCATCATCCCCCTCATCCCCATGTTCGCACACCACCTCTGGTCCGACCGCCAGAACACAATATACCGCCAGCCCCTCCTCGCGCAGTTCACAGACCTCCTGCACCGCCGCGCAGGCCGCATATCGCTGCTGCGCGACCACGAGTCGTCGTCCAGCCTGGGCGCGAAATCGCACCGCAACTCCAGCGCAGAAGACACAGAAGTCCTGCTCGGCGACGACATGCACCAATCTCAAGACCTCGGAAGTTTGCGGGCCGAGGAAGACGGCTTGACGCTGAAAGCAACAGCGAAACTAGCGCTGGAGTTTTGCATCCTGTGGTTTCTAGCGAATTACTTCGCCGCCGCATGTCTCGAGTACACAACCGTCGCATCCAGCACCATCCTCGCATCCACATCCAGTATCTGGACCCTCCTATCCGGCTCGCTCATGCGCGTCGAGCGCTTCACGCTACGCAAATTCATCGGCGTGTGCGCGTCCTTGTCGGGCGTGATACTCATATCCATGGTGGACGTCAGCGGCGAAACAGACTCGAACCGCGGCTCCTTTCCGCACAAATCCCCGCGCGAACTCGCTGTCGGAGACGTCATGGCGTTTGTGTCTGCGGTGCTGTATGGATTTTACGCAGTGTTCATGAAGAAGCGCATAGGGGACGAGTCGCGCGTGAACATGCCTCTGTTCTTTGGGCTCGTGGGGCTCTGGAACACCTTTTTGTTGTGGCCGGGATTCTTCATCCTGCATTTCACCGGCGTCGAGGATTTCTCACTCCCCCCGACGAAGCGCATCTTAACCATTGTACTCGTCAACAGCGCGTCCAGTCTCGTGAGCGATTTTTGCTGGGCGTATAGCATGCTGTTAACATCACCTTTGATCGTGACCGTGGGCTTGAGCTTGACTATCCCGCTTTCATTAGTTGGGCAGATTGTGCTGGATAGCCAGTATGCGAGTATTTGGTACTGGGTGGGAGCGGCGATTGTGGTGCTGAGCTTTGTGTTTATTAATCGTGAGGAGAGTCGGGATGAGGAGGAGGGGGTGATGCAGGGGCAGGAGCCAATCTTGGATGTGAGGCAGAGCTTCCATAGCGTGCGGCAGAGTCTGAGTCGGAGGGATTCGGAGGCGGGTGCTTGACTTCGGGAGGAGGGATTTGGTGTTTGGGGTGTATTCATCTTTCGGGTTGCATGGCGTGGCGTTTGGGCGTTGGGAGTGGATAGCATCGTACGCGAGGCTTTTTGTCATCATCATCGATATTGCTATTCTACAATCCATCGTTTCGATATTCATTGGGTATCATCCAGCACGCAACCACTTCCCCCCATTCAATCATTACTCTCCCTATTCTCCCGCCTCTCATAATTCCTTTCCCCATCCATCTTCTTCGAATAATGCCGATTCCCCTGCCCCTTCCACCTTCCCTTGCCCCCATACTTTCCATTCCCACCACCCTTATAACTCGTCTCGCGATCGTCTTCCCTGCGTCTCTTCATCAACTCTGCCCTCCTCTCTTCCCACGCCTCCTCGTCTTCCAGTTCTTCAGCTTCCCAGCCCTCTTCCTTCATGAAGGACTCCAAGTGTGACTGGATCTGTGGCTCCCATACCTCGGGCCCCTTCGCCAGGTCGCTGTATTCGAGCACGTTTTGGCCGAGTGTGTAGTCGCCTTGCCGCGAGCGGACGAGGCTGGACATGAGGCCGAGGGAGGAGCAGGCGAGGCCGAGGTCGTGGCAGAGGGAGCGGACGTAGAAGCCGGATGTGACGGTCATGCGGAGGCGGGCTGCGGGTGGTATGGGGGTGGAGGTGGAGGGTTCGGTGGTGTCCATGGCTTCTGCATCTTCAGTAACCTCTGCTGGTTGCTCAAGGGGTGGCTCGGTGGTGTCCATGCTCTCGGTTTTCTCTACAGTATTTTCGGTCTTCGCGTGGACGAATTCTTCCGTTTCGATCTCCGCGTTCTCTTCGGATTTTCCATTGACTTGCAGTGGTGTTGCGGTGGTGGAATCTCCAACTACATCAGCTGACTTATCTTGTACCGGTAATGCTCCCGACATGGCGGGCTCGCTGTCGGTCCTGGGCCTCTTGGGTTGCTCTCCTGCGTTCTCGACATGATCGCTCTCCTCGGGAGATCTTGACCTCTTCTTAGCTCTTCTTGGCTGTGAGTTATGAGCATGCTTTGCAGCGTCCTCCTTCCTGATACCAAGTAGCTTCTCCGCGCCCTCTTTTTCCACACCATCCACTTCCTCCTCTGGCCAAGCGTATTCGTGGGCGCCAGATTCCAACCACTCGACCAGTTCCATTTCGACGACTTCGACCGGCCGCGCTGCCACCTCCGGTATGTCCTTGCCTTCGCGCGCATACTCGTACATCTTCTTCCCGTCCACCTTGAGTGCGGAGAAGACGGAAGGCTTCTGCATGATCTTCCCGCGAAACTGGGCCAGCTTCTCCTCGACTAGCTCTTTGGTGACATGCTCGTATGGTGCCTTGCTGACCACCTTGCCCACTGCATCGTAGCTGTCCGTCGCTGCACCAAACAGGACAACGCACTCATAGGTCTTGGTGCACTCCAGAAAGCGCTGCAAGCATTTTGTGCCTTTGCCCACGCCCACTATCAGAACGCCCGTCGCCATTGGATCAAGTGTCCCGCCGTGACCAGTTTTGACCTTGAGCCTCTCGATGTGGCTCTTCTTGGAGCCCGAGAGCGTCATCTCGCGTCGCTGAGATTCAAGCCATGGGGTGAAAATGGGGGATTTCGCGAAGTGTCCTTGGAGGTCGCGCAGTACGCCGGCGGAGGAGGCCCATTGGGGCTTGTTAATGGCGAAGATGCCCTCGAGTACCTTGCGGCTCTCCTTGGGCGGTGAAGAAGCCATGAGAGTGCGCTTCAGGGTCGACGCAGTTGACATGTGTGGGCGTACAGGCAAGTAAGTAGAGGTTGAGAAATTCCGATGCAGTTCCGAGTGCCAAGCCGGGAGGCGTACTAGTGCCGATCCCACGTGAACGTCTTGTAGCCTAGGCCTGCGAACGACTTTCAATTTTTCGAGACCCTCAAACCTGAGCCTGAAATCCTCGCAACCCCAAACGCCCCCACTCTACCGCCGCACCCTCCCGTATAATCCGTGCGTGTAGCCCTCCCTCTCAATTCTGCATATACCTCGCGCCGATTGCGATAGGTGGTCCTGAAGGCCCTCGCGGCACCATGGGGGATGTTGATAAGGATCTGGAAGACATCGCCAAGAATGCGACCGAGGATTTTTATGAGCTACTGGGTGTCGCATTTGATGCGCAGGAGGCGGCTGTCAAGAAGGCGTACCGCAAGGCCTCAATAAAGTACCACCCCGACAAAAACCCCGACAACAAGGACGCCGCCAATCGCTTCATCTACCTAGGATGGGCGCGCGACATACTACTAGACGCGACTCTCAAGGGCATATACGACCGATCGCGCACACGACGGAGAGAGAAAGTGCTCCAAGATGAGCTCCTCGACGGCCGGCGGCGAACGATGAAGCAGGATTTGGAACGACGGGAGCGCGAGGGCAAGGACTTTACCCAGAATCTGAAGCGAAAGCGGGCCGAGGACATGAGCGAGGCCGAAAAACGCGAGCAAGAGATCCAACGCCTCGCAGAAGACGGCAAACGACGCCGAAAAGAGGCCCAGGAGCGCCTCAACCAGCGGCGCAAAGACGAAGACGAAGCCAGTTTCATCGAGCTCTCAAAATCACCCGAACCCCAAGCCCCACAGCCCGGCCAAACGTCCGAAATCGACCGCACCGTCAAAATCCGCTTCCAGCGCGACGCCGACACGCAATTCTGGGATAAAGACAAGCTGCAAGGCATATTCGCAAAGTACGGCAAAATCGACAGCGTCGTAATGGGCAAAGACAAAAAAGTCCGCCCCTCGGGCGAAAAGCACAGGAAAATCACAGCCGTGGCGTTCATCATCTACACGCGCGTCGACCACGCACACGCTGCCATCAGCGACGCTATCCAGGACCATCCCAACCTAGAAGCCGTGAGCTGGGCCAGCGGGTCGGCGCCAGCTATGCAGGCGCCGTCTGCGCCGTCGACGCCTGTTGGGAAGACGTTTAGGGGGTCGTTTGGCGGGGCCGGGTTGGGGAAAGGGGGGGCTGGTACACCTCAGGGCACTACGCCCAAGTTTTCATTCAGTCCCGCCAAGACGCCAAGTCTGCAGGAGACGACGATGATGCGGCTCAAGGAGGCCGAGAAGAAGCGCCTGGAAGAGCAGATTCGCCGGCAAGAGGCGGCGGAGGAAGCGGCTGTTTGAGATGTGGGTGTGGTGGTGGCGTTTGGTGTGGATTTGCATATGAGATACCCCTGTCAGTTTATGTAGTTTAATACAGCCCGGAGTGATCCGCTGGGAGTATGAGTGTGTGTGTGATGCTGGTGTGAAGTGTGGGGATAGACAGGATGGGTGGTGAGTTAGTTAGGGGCGGCTGCTGTGTGAGGAATGTCGTGCGCTGCGTGCTGCGAGACTTCATGCTCCTGGTAAGCTCCCACTTTGGCGGCCCGCTTGAGTCGGGCGTGAGTGCTGCGGAGGTAGACAGGACATGTTAAGATATGGAAATTAGAAGGCTGCTCAGGAAGGCAAATTGCAGTTGTCGTTTGACGCACGACTTGCATGTAGGCTGGTAAATTGGGTCTCCACATCAGGTAGCTAAAACCACAATATCTCTGCAAGTGCTCAATTAAATCAGACAATCTATAGTTTGTTCTGTAGCTCTAGTATAGGGCTATGACTTTGCAGTACAACGGTCTGCTTCGAATCTATTATTGCAAAAGTTATTTAGGTTCGGAGTTTTATGTGGAGACCCAGTGTTTTAGATATGGGTTGCTGAATAATCTTTGCAATGTTGGACGCATAACAAAATTTTGTACTGCAAAATTATAGCCCTATACTAGAGCTACAAAACAAACTATAGATTGTCCGATTTGGTTGAGCACTCACAGAGATATTGTGGTTTTAGCTACCTAATGTAGAGACCCAATTTACTAGCCTACTTGTGTCAGATATTAGGGGTGCTGTGAGGCTACCAACACTAAAAGAAACAGGAGGGGCGGGCACAAGCGCCTTAGCACACTAGTACTAGATCTGACACCTAGTTAAACTCCGCACTTAACCGGAGAACACTACAACACAACAGATTATTATTAATTTATCTTATCTATTATTAGGTTTCAATACCTTATCAAATCTAACAATTAAGAGTCTCACTGCCTTTACTAAGGCTACCTACTAAGGCTACCTAACAAAAGCTATTCAACAACTACACTATGTCGCTTATTAACTAACGCAATACAACTGTTATCCTTAGCAACTAGTATAAACAGACTACCTAGCTTACTCAAGTCAAAGCGCGCTGCGCTGCCTACAACATCTAGGACAATGTAAAGGAAGAAGGACTAGTCTTATTCCTAATCAAGCTAGTTATGCTAGACCTGCCTAAACTATCCTAGTACAGTGCTGCAGCTAGAATCGAGAAGGCAACTGTAAGAGGTTAGACCTCTGCTATCCTCAGTGGAGTCACTTCGGTTCAATGGAAGAGCATAGAACATTATGGAAGAGCATGGAACATTATGGAAGAGCATGGAACACCATAGAGCATCATAGAATGTCCCGGAATGTTCCAGCCATTGCAAAAGATTACAAATGATGAAATATGCCAATGTATGTAGAAACTTCCAGAAACCAGCAGTCTGCCTATTTAGACAGCCTGTTCTCTGGCTCTGGATAGTCTCCATCGAATTCATCACGGTTAAACCTAGCCTTTCTGCAGTCTTCTGCCTGGCCCCTTACAGCAACACGCCTATCTATGTGTCAGATTTGATGAGGTATTGAGACCTGATGATAGATGAGATGAATTGATGATGATGTGTTCTATTGTCCTGTTCTCTGGTCAAGTGCGGAGTTTGACCAGGTGTCAGATCTAGTACTAGTGTGCCAAGGCGCTTGTGCCGGCCCCTCCTGTTTCTTTCAGTGTTGGTAGCCTCACAGCACCCCTGATATCTAACACTATGCTATTAATCTAAGGCTAGAAAGCCTATAAGGAGGATATAGACTACTATAAGACCCTTACTAAGAGATATAAGCTTAATCTCTCACTATATCTATGTCAGAGTGGGAATGCAGCTGTTTTGGGAGGCCTTTGGCCGCCGCTTTTCGAGGCGTTTCCACCTCGCTTAGCCTCTGAGACATTGCCGCTTTAACAATAACCCATGTTCGCTTACTACGCTAAGTAGATCCTTACTTCGCCGCATGGTCCCTAATAACATCCTGCCCCGCTAGAGGAAGAGGGAAGGGCTACAACTCCATTTGCGCCTTCGTGAAGCCTAAGAATGGCACTGCGCCTACGGCTCGCTTATAGGCTAGTGCCTACTTAAACTGATAGCACACTCACTCTCCTATCCACTATCGCTCCTCCTTACCTTCCTCTACTCGCTTGCCTCCTACCGCAATGCCGTCCTCTACGAAGCGAACCACTCGAAGATCGCTAGCCACCTCTATTGCTGTTAAGAACGCCGCTCAGATGCGATATTGCGACTTATTCCGTCGATCTAATCTACCCTCGGCTCCTGTCTCGTGCTGGGAAGCAGATTCGGACACTCACTCGTTCTCTGACACGCACTCGGACTCTAGTGTTAAGGCGAATACTAACGTTGAGATGAGTACTAGCGACGATGCCAGTCCCAGCGTACATCAGGATTCAGATGCAGATCTAGACTCTGAGGCTGAAGAAATACTGAAGGACATTGCTCAATTAAGGGCGGAGGGGCCGGCGAAGCCAAACCATACCCCTCATACAGTAAGATTATTCAAGAGAGAAGGCGATTTCTAGGAGAGGTAAGATCTATGCCATTTGCATGCACCCTATCCTTGTAGGCTCTTTACTAAATCACGTTAGATATTGTTTAAAGATTATAAAGAGGACTAAGAGGACCCTAGAGGAACAGCTACGCGCATGCGACTCAGAAGCATTTAAAGCCTACCTTCGCTAGCGGAAGAATTATTCTCGAGTTAAAAAAGAGAGCTTAATGCGGAGCTATTGGAAGAGAATCAGCATTTGCTACATGGATCTCACACGCCACACGATAGACGCTAATATCCTTGCTAATGTTTGTAATGTATGCTGTACTAGGCTTGTTCTTTGTTTTTGTAGCAGCGAGCTAACAATATCGAATTAGTGGATTCCAACCCTATTGCTTAACAGATCTAAGAAGGAGAAGCATGCTATGTACGTCTAGGACCTCTACGCCGTTCTTTATGCACTCTAGGTAGATGACAGCAAACCCCTCTATGGCTTTATCCGAGTTCAAATTTCGCTACTTCTCCTGCTTAGCGCCGCTACAGCTACAAGACCTAGAGCTATTGTTGAAAGCGCAAGTGCTAAAGGCAGTAATAAGTTGCTATTATTCAAGAATATCGAACTCATGAAGGTCCGAAGTCTTAACAATCCTAAGCGGTGTACTATCGTAGCGAATGTTAACCTAGAAAACATCAAGAATAAGGACAAAGACGGAAAGCTGTAAGTTATTAAGCAGATATAGAGGCTAAGAAATTTACTAACTAATGTCGTCTTGTAGAAAGAAGTTCACTTTCCGTCTAGAAGGAACCCCTGCCTTCTGCATAGTCTCGTATATTCTAAGCATTAGTGTTAGTCAAGAAGCTTTAAGAGACGAATTTACTAGTATCCAGGATATATTCGACCTGAATATACCAGCGGGTCGTGACGTACTCCGCATTAAGTAGAAAAAGGAATTGCTAAACCAACTATTTCTCTGCGACGTCAGGAACACAAGCGAAGGAGTTTGCATACTAAAAGAGAACGCTTTTCTGTATGCAAAATATCGCGACATCTTTGTACGCTTAGGGCGTGTTGCGGGCTTTGAAAAGTCATTGGAGCTATACTAGCTACAACGGGCTTCTAGGAGGAATATCAACAGTGAGTTTACGATACACTACATAGTTAGTACCCTTAACTTGCCTAAGCTAATAAGATCTACTAGGCGCTCTTGACCTAGTAGAACGGAACCAGACTATAGGTCATCTTAGGAGCATATACGAAAAATACTACACGCTAACGCATATTGCCCGCGACTTTCAATCTATCTACTTTAGGAGCCTGTTAGAAGACCTTCTTATCCAATCTGTTGCATGGATAGGCTTGTCACGGGATTGACGTGCACCTATAGAGCTAGATAACGAGCAACAGGAGGCATTACAGAACAAGCTGGCCCTTGCGGCCCTTCGTGAGGAGCGAGAAAGGTGTAAATCACAACTCTATAACCAAGGCTTTTATCCGCTCGTGCAGGGTGAAGGGACTGACCTTTACAAGAAATACGAGGACACGAAGCAAAAGATTAGCAGTACATATTAAAACATGTACAGAGAACCATTGGAGACAGCAATTCGTGAATTCCATAAATCGATCGATACGATTGAGATAGCTAGGCAACTTAGTGGGAAGGCTGCAACCGAAGTCCTAACGCTACTAGCCGTCGAGTTCGAACTCCGTGAGCGAGCCACTATTGCTAGCATGCTCTTTAAACCAATTTAGGACAACAAAGCCCGGGCAATGTTTGTGCGTACCTTAGCTAAATTATGCCACAAACAAGAGACGCAGCGGCCAAAAGCAGCTAAGCGAAAGAAAAGCGACGGTTGTTTCAAGACAACTCCGCTAACTTAGTATAGCGGAATTGTGAAAGAGGCGCTTGACCCCCTACAGCGCGGAAACCTCCTAGAGATACTATCTCAGCAGCTGTACCCACTTGTGCTCCCTTATCCAGTGTGCCTAATCTGCATAGGGAATGAAGAGTTTACAGATAAACGGAGGATGCGCTGTATTCCGCGAAGGGATGTGCTGAAGAAGCACGTGGAGACCTATTTTCGACTCACTAACTTTCAAACCAGGTTCTAATGTCGCTACCCTAGTTGTTCCGACATGTTGGTGGGTATAATGCACTTCAAGAGACACGCCTTGGACGTTTATAGAGTCTGTCACTAATACGCCCGCGTTCGCCTCCGCTAGTGCAACGAAGACGGTTGTTACTATCTAGACACGACAAGCAGCTGTCAGCAAGGTGACGGGCTGGTGACAAGACATTAATTGCTGCTATCTCTAGACCTCTTTAAACCCTATCGCTGTCACTTCAAATCAACACCAGGATGTGACGGAAGAATTTCCCAGACTTAGACCTGCGCCTCAGCAGCAAGTTTACTCTTTCCTCTATCCGCCGTTACTCTTTGCCTTATCTTGAACTTCACGTAACCTCCCTCTATCCTTCTAATTCCTTCCCCTGCTACTGCTACTGCAGCCGTTGGGCAGAAGAGCAAGCTCTTGCTAAGCTTAAGCTGGACAATCTCCTAGAACAACGCTTTGTCGTCCTGCGGAAGCTCTACTATGCCACCGCCTATGTCGCTAGCCTCTACAGAAGGCGTAGGCAGGTTAAGGTAAAGAGCAGCAACATGCTGCTTAAGCACCTTAAACTAAGCAGGGCTTATGCATCTATGCACTATAGTGATGCTGCATAGGTCTAACAGTTGCGTGTTAATGCTAGGTTCTTGCGTTGCAACAACCACTCTAACCGCTTAATGTCGTTGCTCTCGCACTGTCCGCAACAGCTTTTTAGTAAAGGCTTAGGCTGCACTACTACCTTCCGTTATATAGTTGTGCGCTTTATCTAGCGCGACGATCTTTCCGCACTGTGTCTGCAAAATGAATACAGAGAGGCATATGTCGAAGAGAACGCAGGCAGAATTAGCGTCAATAACGGGGTTAGTCAAATCCACGATAGTGAGAGACCCTAGGGAGCCAACCAGGAAGTCGTTCTTAGTGTTAGCTAAGACCTTTCAAGAGAATCTTGTGCTGCGTTGCATGAATAATTCTAGCAGGTCGAGGCAGAGTTTCATAGGGCCGTCCTGGCCGCGAGCAAACTGAGTAGACGATAGCTTGTCCTTGAAGGCGGTGTAGTCGAAACAACTAAGGCCCTGCGGTAGAAAGCATTAAGTTCCTAGTCTCTATGTATTGTGCGCATCTAGTTCAATGGTTCTAGTCTATACAGTTGTTGCTCTAATCGAAACAAACCCTTTACTAATCTTCTACTATATATTGTTGCAAATACGGCACCTTTGCTAACTCTAAGGGTTTTAATTTTGGCTTCGAGACCTCCGTTGCGCATGCGGATAAGAAAACGACCTAATGGGTGTTAGTCCTGCACTACTTTGTCTAGGATGTAGGATTCTTTGAACACCCGGCGACTAAGGTAGATATGCTTTAGGAAAAGCTTGTCACCGCCATTCTTAGTGAGACGAACGATCGAGTCTTTAGTAGGTATAAATTTACGCTCGACACTTAGAGTAGGAGTGTATTTTGTGCTGTTCTGAAAAATGCGAGTATTCTGCAGCGCAATTTTCAAGGTACGTGCTAACAACATTATGGTGTAAGTCTGCTTAGCTGACGGTAGGAAGGTTGCGGTGGAATAGTGCTTAAAAATGCGACGGTGGAAGGCAAAGTTAGGTATTGAAGCGTTGCACCTGCATAATTTCTAAAAACATTCAGCACGGGCTTAGATGTGAGCTTTTGTTCATTGCCAATCGAGCAGCATTGAGTATACGAGGCTGTAACGCCTGTTCTACTAACCCGTCCTGGATCTTAAATGCGGCAACAATTACAACGTCTACGAAGGCTTCCCTAGCTAATAATATAAACAAGATAACTAACTTAGTGGAACGATAGAAGAACACGAATAGCCCTTAGAAGTGCGCAGCAAGCTTTTGGTCCTATCTGCACCAGTGGTGGTGTTGTTGGAGTGGCCTATGTTTTGCATCGCATTTCCGTCAGCCAGAAATAAATTTCTGGTTCCTGTTCTAGGCACCCTAGCCTTCTCATCTCGTCCTGGAGAACCACCGCAAGCCCGGTGGGCCTGAACTGCCTAAGGTGTTGTTCCGAGTTCCACTTGAGGTGTCGCCGCTACAAACACTAACGCGACGTTGACTATAAGCCTACTGAGCGCCACCACTGCGAGAGCGGGTAACCCGGTCGGTAGACGGTGGGATACGGAAGGCAGAGTGGATGCGGGTATATAGAGTCGAAGTGGGGATTACGTGTGTAAATTCAAAGTCGTTTTGACTGGTTCGCAATTCGTGCCAACGGGCCTGTCGAGTCGTTTAATGTTCAATTCAGGGTGCTAGAAGTATCCCACGTCGACCGCTAGCGTAATTCGCCTCCCGAGCATAATCGATTTGTGACATTGGAGAAAGAATCGTACAATTAGTATCAATCTAGGCTCGATCTCAATCTAATTCTCTCTAAACATTAGTAACGAGCTGAGGGGTCCAGAAATAGAAGGGTTTAGGAAGGGTTAGCAGAGATTCCACTGAGCTTTAATAGAAGAGTACCACAATGTCTATCACTTCGACATAATCTATTGTAAACTAACAAATACCCTTAGAACCTGCACAGCTTATGCATCCCGCCCTAAGGGTGGCGATGTTGCATTATGTTGGAATAGATTCGTGCATAAACTTTATGTAGCGCAAAGAAAGAGGCTTTATCACTTACACACTATAGCGTTAAGACATTTATGCTAAAGACGGCTGTCTGCCTTGTAGATTAGACCTGCTAAATCTTCTATTCAATTAGGAAACTCTAGCGCAAACTGCGCGTTGACATCGACCTGCACAAGCGGAGCAGCTTCCATACATCGTACGCTATAGTGGCAGGATATTCATGCAGATAAAGGGTGTCTGCCTTGTAAGCCGACTTATCTGTCCTCTTATTCGATTAAGAACACTCTAGCAGGAGCTGTTTAAGTCACTAGCAGCATCAAAATCATGCACACAACGTCCAAAGCCACCCTAGGCACATAATGTGATAGGATAAGAATGTCTAATTTAACTAATAAAGAGTAGAGATGAAACCAAGACCGCAGTCATGCTTCACTACACCTGAACAGACCACTAGTGGAGCATTGAAGCGCTTCCTGTTTCCTTAACAGGGACATAGCATAGTAGCAGAAGTGGATAGAACAGTTTGAGCTCCACAAACAGATCAGCAATAGCACGTGTCTACAGGTATACTGCAGTATAAAGCTAGCGTCCGTCTTGCATTTTGTCCGTACAACATGGACTTACAAAACTAGACTACCTCCTTCATTCCTAGGTTTAACGACTTGGACACCTTCCTTCAAACGGAGGTACACAGATAGACTTACGGTCCTACTAACACACTCGACTCTGTAAGTCTTTATTAGTTGCCTTAACCTAATGTTGCTAATATTCGAGTGAAGAGCATATTTTCTCAGCCTAAAGTCCAAGCAGACGCCCCAAAGATAGGCTGCACGCCGGGGCTAATGTCCTTAGCCGAAAGTCTCGAAATTGCAGAACCCAGGAAGGAACCTAGAGTGCTGCTTGCTTTGTCCGACATATCCGCCATCTCTTCACCGCCACAAGCCAGAGAGTCGGGTCTAACATCGTCACTTTAGGCTTCCATGCTCGGCCACTAGGACGTTAAAGCTTTTTGTCAAGGATCTCTTAGCCTCTCTACCACCTACGTTATTGCGAACTTCGAGCTAGCGAAAATGAAGCAAGAAGTTAGCGATATTAGGCCGAAGAACAAGATAGGAATAGTATGCGAGCAACACCCCTACGTAGAAGAGCCTAGCACATTCGGAAGCAACAACGAAGTTAATACCCAGGAAACTCAAATGACAACTTCTTTCATTGAAGATCAAGCCATAGATGACGCGAAAGATAACCTAGCTACAGAGCCATGCTAGTCAGCAACCCGCAAGTTTGTTCCTGAGCAAGCCGTATGCTAAGGTCCTAATTTAGGAAGTCCTGCATTTACAACCCTTCGAGAACAACTTTTTGGTTAGAAAGCCAACAAACATGGGGCTAACATAGCTACTAACCAGCCACGAGAGGCACAAGCAGAGCCTAAGGTCCCTAAGGATGCTAACTAGCTAGTAGAAATACTTACCCGCTCTCTAAACCGTGGGGAGGCGGGGAGGCCATCTGAGCCGCCCGTGAGCCGTGCGAATAGTGCGCAGATTGAGCAACTACGTCTATGTTTGATTATTGCAGATAGCGGGGAGGCCAACCTAGTACAGAAGTTACCTGCAACCCCTTCGGACGACGAGAAGGCTAAGCAGCCCCACAAGCTACGCGTGAGCCTCGCGGACGATAAGGAGCTTAACCAGGCACATGGACCATCTGCTACCGATGCAGGTGATAAGAAGAAGCACAGGACGTTAGAAGCGTTGCAAGCGCGCCGTCAGGAGGATGCCAAAGTGGTAACTTCCTCCACACCTTTGGTCTTTTTTGTGACGGTGTGTGGAGAGGGGAGTACTGCGCTGAATTGACTATCTGAGGTGGGCAGATCCGCTTATATACATGACCGTACATGAGCTGTCCCAACTTGTGCTAGAGTAGGTCTGGGCAGAGCCTAAACCGTTACATTTTTGTTGACTGAGAAACAACGTGCTGCGAGCACTAATGCAAGCAAGACAGCTCTCAATGCCAGTCTCTTGGAACGAGTAAATACTTATAAACTAGTTTCGGTAGAGCCTGCACCAAAACCTTTCCTTCCGGAACGACCTGCGCTCTTGGGACTTAAAACTATTATTCAAGGTGGTAGTATCGGAGAACCGATCGTTATCGATGCATCTGATGACGAACACGAAAAGGAGGATTTAGACGATTCAGAGCACAGGAATCGCTTCTTAGCGTTATGCCGTGTTCGATCTAGAGCACAGCAAGCCGATGGAGTTGTCTTGTAGACCGACCTAAATGTTGAGGCAGAGTTCTTAAGCAACATGAGAGCTATCTGGTACCAGATCCAGGCGCAATGGATGGACGTGCGGCAATTACCCAGCCTGGAAGGCATGCTGGGTGTCGTTCAATACAACAACTTGATCAACGCAGTCGCTAGCAACTCAGTGGAAAACGATGTACTAGCCCACGACGATGTCATTATGTTGCGCAGTCGCTACAAGCGAGTGTTATATCATGCTCTTTCTAAGCTTTCGTCTAGGAGCGACCAGAAACTTGTGCAAAATCTAAGGACATGTATAAACCGACTTCACGACGAATCGCAAATAGTGAAACTTATTACAGATCACCCTATAAAGGATAACAAAGAGGACATCGACTACAGACCGGTCAAACGTCAAAAGACCTAATTCCTAACGGTTCTTTGCTTTCCACGTTTGGAGTGGGTCACGCAGCACGAAGACGGACAGCGCACCTGCAATTGCTACGGCACATATGCATAAGCTATGTAGCTAGAGGCAAAGATTTAGCTGCGAATAGACTATAAGAGCACAGCGAGGCAGTTAAACGTGAGACTAGAGTATTATGCTGCGCAGACTAGGTCTAAATCTATCTTTCTATCCCCATTTTCCAACGCGTTAGCCTCTACCTAACTGTTCCCTTGGCATCTACTCTCTGTCCAGACAGTACCATGCAGTATATAGTCTTGTTAGAACACCAACTAAGACTTTTAACGCAATTGTTCTAAGACTAAGTGTTTTATAGGACTAATAGTATTACAGTATGTGAGACATAGTGTGTGACAGGAGCTTAGAAAGTGTATATATACACAAGCATCCTACTTGTCTACAGAACTATTAGATTAATTCACTCACCTCAACACGCCTAGTGAGCAACTATTAGTCCTAGGGCACTGTCGGCTAGGGTAAGACGCTAAGTGGGAGCAATCGTTAGTCCTAAGACACTATTAGTCCTAGGACACTAATAGTTAGCGTAAGGCGCCGAGTGTAAGCGACTTGTATTCTTAGGACACTATTAGTCTTTGGACGCTATTAGTCTTGGAACACTATAAGTTAGTTAGGTTTAGACGCCTATTGAACTATTAGTCCTAAGACATCGTTAGGTCTTAGGACAACAGGTTTCTTACATCCGACATCTTTATGCAACATCTTAAACTCGATATCTTGCTATAAGCGATAGGGACCCAGGATTAGCAGTGTCCTAGACTAATAGTTTCTTAGGACTAAAGTTTGCATTCACTCTCAGTAGCTAATAATGCATCCTAAGTAGGCTGGTAAATTGGGTCTTCACATCGGGTAGCTAAAACCACGATATCTCTGCGAGTACTCAACCAAATTAGACAATTTATAGCTTATTTTGTAGCTCTAACATAGTGCTATAATTTTGCAGTACAGGGTTCTACTGTAAGTCTGATATTGCAAAACTTTGTACTGCGAAGCTGTAGCCCTATGTTTAAACTACAAAATAAGCTATAGATTGTCGGATTCGGTTGAGTACTCGCAGAGATATTGTGGTTTTAGCTACCTAATGTAGAGACCCGATTTACCAGCCTAGTTGGGTCGCACGGGCGCTGTGTAGGCTAATAGAAGCTGCTTATCACAGCTAATTATCACACACCTGATTAGCTTAACCGCTGTCTAGGTCTAATATAATACAACCCAACCTCTACCCGCGCTAAAGCTACTACAACCCAACCACAACTATAGGTCTATGCGACCCCGCAGGAAAGATGATGTGCTGGTCGAAATAGACCATGATGGCTAACGCAATCAGTCTAAAGCTTGCTAAGGTCCTAATGTGCAACTCACTTCACAAAGACGTAGTGTTAGATACGTAAGAGTAAAGCTTGTGTTCTATTCACGTTTAGCGTTGCTTGATTAGCGGAAGTGCTAATTATATTCTTACATATCGAAATGCCAGACCTGTGCTTAGAGCTTGCGATAAAGGCAGGGAGGGGACTGTTTTGCTAGCAGCGGCTAAGGCACAAAGTGGAAGCTTTGTACTGGTGCCTTGTTGCACATGTGCTAACAGGACGGTGCTATGCTAGTTTAGGCAGGTGGGGTAGTATAATCTCTGTCTGTTGTGTGGCGCACAACTTGTTGCTACTCCGTTCGAGGGGAAGCCAGTTTCGCTAAGCACTGTATGTACGCTCTTTCTAATTCTAAGACGCTAGAACAATAGCCCTAACGTATTCACACAATGTCCTAGGTTGCAAAGACGATTAGGCGTTAAAAGTGTGTACTCCGAGGCTATCTCCGTGCTAGGGACACCTGCCGTTGGCGCTAGGCGTTTCAGCAGCCGGCCCTAGTGCGATTATGTAGTGGAAAGAAGACTGGCGAGGCTAAGCGTATTGTATTTAACGCTATGCCTGACAAGCTCGAAGTGTGGCGCTCTTCTGGAAGCTTCGATGAGCAGCTATGTACAGAACGCGCCATCCCTTACTTGCCTAGCGTCCTTGGGTCGGGCTGTACAGACACCGAGCGCAGCCACGCCTTGCTTCTGCTATTACTGCGAGTACTGAGCCAATCATGCGGACAAATAAATGAACGTTCAACCAGTTGCTCATGCGTGCCAAGCACAACACTACACACAGCACGATCCTAGATGTCGAATCGTCACATAAAGGCTTCACATGACAGCAGCCACTCCACTAAAAGTCTGCTGATATTCACTGCAGTAACATGCAACTTTGATACTTGTGGGCGTTCTTATGCCCCTTAAAAGGATGAAGAATATAACGAAATCAGCTGTTTGCTAGCATTCCGCTACGAACAGATACGAGTGTGTGCAATGCCAATGCTACACGTCAATACTACACGTCCATACTCTGCCAGATCCAACGCCTATAGCGACCGTGTTCCCGCGCACAGACGAGCACGACAGCCGATACTCTGATGGTATCCAAAGCAGGTTCTTGCTTGCGTACTTGATCCACGTGTTGTCTGAGCTGAGGTTTGTGCCCATATATAGAGGGGGCTCAGGTTCAGCGGCCGTTGCTTTGCCTGATGTCTCCGGAATATGGATGACAATAGTACCTATTTCAGTGTAGAGACAAGAGTCAGTAGAGTCGAAAGATAGATCGTAGAGACTCTTGCCAACGTTGAGGGTTTGCAGGCAGGCGCCGCCGCTTACATCCCACAGCCTGACGGTCTTGTCCCATGACGCCGACGCTAGCTTAGTCGAGTTGTGCGAGAAAGCTACAGAGTCGACAGAACTGCTATGACCCGTGAACGTCTGCAGACACTCGCCGCTGCTCGCATCCCACAGCCTGACAGTCTTGCCCCATGACGCCGACGCCAGCTTAGTCGAGTCGTGCGAGAAGGCTACAGAGCTGAC
>MU006227.1:1295150-1308939 GCA_010093685.1 Ophiobolus disseminans
ATGAGCCTTCTCCTCCTGCCTTATCATTTGAGCTGCTGCCCTTGCTGCACGCTTCTGTTGAGCTGCCTGAAGCTTCTCCTGCTTCTTCACTTCACGTAGGCGAGCTGCCTCAGCTCTCTGGTGTTGTAGTTGCTCTTCTTCAAGCCCTTGTTGAAGCAGACGATCACGTGCCTCATTCACCTTCCTTGGGGACCAGAATTTAGCTCCACCGTGATAGTCCTCCTCTGCCTGTAGAGGCAGAGCCTTGCCTCGCTTTCTACGCTGCCTCTCATTAACGAGAGCTTGCATAAGGCCTTGAGCCTCGTGTGTGAGGAGGCTTTTCTGAACTGAGATAGAATGGAAGGCTCGGCTGAGCTTTTGAGCTTGTGGATCACGCCTATCACCTACTACCTGGCGTAGAAGGCGCTCAGTTTTCCGCCAGTCTGAGGCGCTCAAGGCTGAGGAGTCGCTATCACTTGAATAGCAAGATTGAGCTGGCTGATTGAATCGTTTGAGTATCACCTCTGGGTTGAGAGGTGAGAGGCCAGTCGCTTCAAAAGCCTTAAGTATAGTCTCTTTCTTGAACGAGGCCTCCCAGGCAGCCATAAACATAGGATAGAAGTCCCTCTTACTCATAGATGTAAGCCCTTGGCACCTCTCTATGAATGCAGCGACCTGGTTTGAGTAGGCTGTTGAGAATGGCTTGAACATAACAACGTCAAGCGGCTGGAGGGTATGAGTTGAATGAGGTGGGTACACTGCAAGGAGGATTCTATTCCGATTGCAGTACTCAATAAAATCCATTGTGAGATGAGATCCATGGCCTCTCCGTACGAACACCCTCGGGAATGGCCCCCGGGCGCATCCCCGAATGATCGCTGATTGGCTGCAAACCCTCGCCTCACCAAAAAATCCGAGGGACCATTCCCGCGCTATCGGGGCCATCCCCTCGCGCAAGCCACGCTCTTCACAACAGCGCGCACACACGCGTATACGCGATAGAAAGCGACATACAAGGTAGCAGAGGAGAAAGAGAAGGCAGCCTACCTATTTTACGCGATATCCAGCCTACAGCGTGCTCCTATGCCGCGAGCATCGCTGCGCTGTCTACGGCCTTGACCACCACCTCAAGATGCAACACCCCATGCCTGCGCTGCAGCAACAAGAGCTGCTCGTCTTGTACGAAGACCTGCCTCTGCTCTCGCCAGGCGAGGTTGGCCAGCCTGCAGCCCATAGTGATCCCATTGACGCGCTCGGGCCGGCGCAGGACGCGTTCCTTGGCTGCTGTACGAGTGGCAGCAGCAGCAGCAGCAGCGCAACCTGCAGCCTGTAAAGTTGCAGACCTTCTTCCGCGAGCGCCGCTACGTCCGCTACTTCATCGTGCAGGAGGAAGAGTAAGAGGAGCAGCAGGGCCAGCAGCAGCGTAAGCAGCAGAGCAAGCAGCAGCAGGGCGACGAGCAGCATGGGTTGGAGCCGCAGGGCGGCTACCAGCAGAGGCTTGCTCTCCTCTCCTCCACCCTAGAAGCCCTCAAGCACGAGGACAGCGAGGCGATTGATCACATGCCAGAGAAGGCTTCAGCCAAGGACCGTACCGGCTGGTTCAAGCGGACGCGATAGGACGAGCACCTGCAGGCCTACTAAGACTGGAAGCTGCTCGCATACGCCATTCGACCGCCTAGCGACGACGAGCCAGCGCTGAGACAGGTCGTGCTGGCGGTGGAGGAAGCAGTAGAGCAGGCCGTACGTGGGCTCGGCACGCTATCGATAGAGACGCTGCGCTGGCTGCGGAGCGCGAAGCCAAACGAGCCAGATGTGAGGCCGCTAGGCCAGATGCAGAACAAGAGTAACCAGCAGCGTGCAGCCAGGCCATGAGCGCGACTGCTCTGCTACTGCGTCTGGCTGGTTGCTGCAGAAGAGGTGGACGAGGTGGACAAGGCGGACGAGGCGGACAAGGCGGACGTGGCGGAAGAGGAGGAAGAGGAGGAACCGCAGCAGCGGTGGCACCAGAAGAAGCCTCTGCTACGGGCGCTCGTAGGCATCGCTTGCCTCTTCCCTTGGCACAGCAGGCAGAAGCAGGCGGCTAGGAGGCTCTAGAGGATCGTCTCGCGCGAGGAGGGAGGAGAGAGCGCTGCTGCTGCTGAGGCAGTCGCTGCTGAGAGGGCGAGGTGACGCTGCGGGCGTGAGGGCGAGGTGACGTTGCTGCTGCTGAAGCAGTCGCTGCTATAAGGGCGAGGTATGTTGCTGCTGTTGAGGCAGTCGCTGCTGTGAGGGCGAGGTAACGCTGCGGGCGTAAGAACGACGTAACGTTGCTGCTGCTAAGACAGTTACTGCTGTAAGGGCAAGGTAACGCTGCAGGCGTAAGAGCAAGGTAATATTGCAGGCGTTAAGGCAGGCGTGTAGTAGAGAAACGTAATTAAGATAAGTAATAGATAAGATATTATAAGTAAATCATCCAGACGGAAGGTAAACTTGGCGAGTATGGCGGCACTCCCTCGTTTGTGATGCTTAGTCAATGGACAGGCGGGCTTCGTGCTGATCGTGAGAATCTTCCTGGTAGCTTTTGGCAGGACTCCTGATTCAAACGGTGGAATTCCACACTCGCCGATGATGATGATGATGATGAGTCATCAAATAAGCTCTCACGCAACTGACGAGATAGTGTCACGCTATCGATGACCGTCCTTTTTTTTCCCACGAGGTAGTGATCAAACTTGATTCTCCCCACCGGCCTCCTGTGTGGACTTCGGTGTTTGCTTCTGTTCGGTAGTCGGTAGGCGACGAGAATGGTTCAGCGAGGTGCTTGCTCGTCTTCAAAACGACCCTGAGATCTCGTGCGAAAGGGTCGAGGTTCAGAAGAAAGAGGTGACAGCAGCACTCCAGGATGGCAATAGAGAGTGGATAACAGTACTTGCAGCAGTCTGTGGTGATGGAACAACATTGCCGCCTGGCCTAATCTACGCATCCAAAAACTCAACTTTGCAGTCATCATGGGTTGTTGATATTGAAGCTGGAAAGCACGACGTTTTTGTCACTTCAACCCCATCTGGATGGACGAATAACAACACTGGTTTGGCCTGGTTAGAGCAGGTATTTGACCGCTGTACCAAGAGGAAAGCGCGGCAAGGCAGAGCCTGGCGTCTCCTTGTCCTTAACGGCCATGGCAGCCATGTGACAGACGACTTTATTGACTACTGTTTGAACCACCGTATACTGCTTGTTGTTCTGCCGCCTCACTCTACTCATACGGTGCAACCGCTTGATGTTGGGTGCTTTAAGCCACTTGCTAGCGCCTACTCCAAACGTCTTACTGTTCACACCCAACGCTCTCAAGGACTAGTCCCAATCAAGAAGGGCGACTTCTTCCTACTCTTCTGGGATGCCTGGGGTGAGGCCTTCAAGAAGGAGACAATTCTGCGCTCTTGGGCTGCTACTGGAGTTTGGCCTATAGATAAAGAGAGAGTACTGAGACGCTTCAAGAAAGATAACCTATGTGAAGCTTCACTGGTTGATTCAAGTAACTAGCAATACATGGAGCGCCTCCTACGCACTGCAGCTAACAGGACTTCAAATGAAGCCAAAACTCTCAGCCAACTCATCCATCATGTGGCTGTCCAAAAGGAGCTCCTTGAAGACGAGAATAAGGGCTTGAGAGAGGCTCTTAGCACCAAAAAGAAGCACAACAAGAAGGGCAAAGTCCTTGACTTGCAACAGAGAGAGGAGTATCATGGTGGAGCTATGGTATGGTCACCGCGAAAGCTAAGAGAAGCTCGTGCACGTAACAAGGTGAGAAAGGATGAGGAGGAGGCATTGCTTATTCAGAAAGCAGCAGAAAAGGAGCGTAAGGCTACCGAGAAAGCCCTCAAACACAAACAGGTGGAGCAGCGCAAGAAAGAGAGAGAAGAAAAGGCAAAGAGAGCCTAAGTAGAGAAGGCTGAAAAGGCCACCAAACGCGAGCACAAAAAGCAGGAGCAGAACTCAAAGAAACCTGTAAAACAACCCCAATTGGGCAAGCGCAAAGCCTCAGCTGCTCCGGCTCCAAAGGCTAAACGTGTGCAACAGTTTGGTGATGAAATGTCAGGTAATAGGTGGGTAGAGGCACTATCAGCAGCGCAGCTATCAGTGTCGCAGCGCGGCCGCACTACAAAGCCGCGCAGGATTTTTGAGTAGTACAAGTTGTTTACTACTACCATCAAATTGTTAGTACAAGAGATCTTGCAATAATAGCTATTATAGTTGTTATTCCAGCCTTGTTTTTGTGGTTGTGATAATGATGTTTAGCGATCGTTACGCGAATCCGATCGTTACGCGCACGGGCACTGTAATCCTCTTCCAAGGATTTGATATGACAGAATTAGAGCTTCGGGTAGGCCTTGTGCATATTAGCTGGATTACCACGGGCGATACAGTCTGGTAATATATCATGAACAACAATAGACCTAGAGCAGATAATGACATCATTACTAATACGCACTCTAGCTTCAACAATGCAGCTGTCACCAATACAGACGTTTGCCCTAATGTATATACCTTTAGCCACTTTAGTGCCGCAAGCCCCCTTTAAAGTTTTTGGATCTTTCGGCCTTTCCAGTGTCGTGATAATAACGCGAGCGCCTATCTTAGTGTCCTTTCCAATAGTAATCTTGGTAGAATCGAGGAGTTGGCAATTAGGTCCGATGATGACATTGTCATCGATAGAGATATTGTAGCTATAGTCACAGTGAAAAGGTGTGGCAACAAGAACACTAACATAACTGCTGACAGGGCTTTCTTCGTATTGAGACTGAATCCACCGTGCTTCGACTATCTTCTTAAAGCAGCCCTGCGTAATTTCCACTATTCTGCTACTAGCATTGCCAGTGTTGTTGAAGCTGTGTACTAAATTAGCACATTTCGTTCACTAGTCAACTAATTGGAAATTATAGGGCAAGAAAGGCTCTCTATCCAACATCTTCCGCTTCTAGGTCTTCTGAGGTCTTGGCGGTGGTACGGAGTAAGCTAATTAGCAGTTCTTATTAGATAGATCCCTGTTATGACCAATCGTATAACATACACGCGGCAGTAATAAGTCACCCTAGCTGGTTTCCATTTTGATGCAAGTGCTTGAGGATTTTGTTTTTCTGAAATGTTATGCCGATTGAGACTGGTTGCACTTTCGATGGACGTATAGTAATCTCTATGAATAATGTAGCTGCTATTGACCCTAGGCTCGCTGTTGAGTATACGCGCAAGGTCAGAGCCCCGAAATTGGCTATTTTGCATGATGTTAACAGTAGGCACTTGCTTCCGGGCTTGTGCGACTGTTATATTCGGAAATAGCGTTGTGTTTACACAGCTTTCGCAACGAAGACTACTACGTTTGCAGTCTTTGCATTTAGGTCTTGTTTTATCACACTTAGTCCGCGTTAGCTCTGTCGTAGCTACTCGTTTAATGCTCTTAGACACGTTTACAGTACTTATAGAAAGGCCTGCTTGAGGTGTTAGCGTTATGGAATATTACTTCGTTTTATTGCGCGAAATCCGTGCTACTGTAGTATTTGGTTGTCACTAGGATGTGTCTCGCTGAGTCCAATTAAATTGTGCTAGACTAGCTTATTACGCGTTGAGTGCATTCTTCTATTAATGTTGTTTGATGCAGTGTCTATTCTGAGAGAAGAGCAGTTATTCATGCGGCAACCGTTCTCTAGCTGCTTTAACGTAGCAGTACTGTCTATAGCAGGAGCAGTTAGCTCGTCACATGTGGTGTGCCTAGCTTCTTTAATGCAACCTTAAGCTTTTCAGACGGGCGTCGCCTCTAAGACTAGGACGTATTATACAAGCCGGGTAACATGCCTCTCTGCGTGGCGGAAATCCTAGTGGGCTGGAATTAACCAATTAACCTGCGAGGATTATAAGAAATTCTGTAATTCTCGCAAAAGGATTGGTTGATTCCGGCCCACTAGGATTTCCGCTACGTAGGGAGGCATGTTACTAGACTATATAGAGCCCACTTCGTGTAGTCCGTTGTAAACGAGAGATAAGTCACTCTCGCTCCTAGCTGGAAGAGAAGAAAAATGCTCGGCGAATATCTGTTCGCTAATGCTTTCCGATCGTCTATTCAATGTCCGCTGGAGTGATGTCACAGGGGTTCTAGTCCGCCTAGGTAGTTAGGGGGTAGAGAGAGTGAGATAAGGCTATGCAGGGGCGCATGCTCGACGGCGATGCAGAGAGAGATGAGTGCGTAGTTTACTACGGAACGGCAGTTTTGTGGCGCGGTAGCAAAGCCTAGACATAAGACCTTGAAGTGTGTGAGGTTGGTCAGTCTGGAGAAAGCGGACACGAATGCCAGTACTGCGCGCCTAAAATACTCACGCTTCTAGCAACCGCTCAGCGTTGCGATAGCAGTGCTTAATAGCTAGCTAGGACTTTCTGCTTCTCGTGTTAGGCGCAAGTGCTAGCTAAAGCTCCTTCCGCCTAACTTACCCCACACTGCCAAGGCCAACCAGCGCGACACGGAGACGATCTAGAGGACAGAGGACGGTTAGCGAGTGCTAGTCAAGGCGGGCGCGGGCACTTGCCAAGTGCAGCAATATGTGTAGCGATCCTATAGCAGCGGTCTTATGACGAAGTCAGCTAGGTAAACGTCTTAATCGTCGAATTGTTGTCAAGCTGTATTTACACAAGAAGGAATGTGTTTTAAGCTCGTTGAACAATCGCAGGATGTCAGAAGTTGCTGACCTTCAATCGGGGTGTTGTGGGCTACCTCAGCACAGCCGGCGTTGCCCTACCGTATTAGTAAAAGCCCGTGCCTTTGTTTTCGGCTTGGAGCAGGTGTCAACAGCCACCAAACACACATTCATCAGCGCACCCGCACGTCTTTACGCCCCTACAACCACACCCAAACTTGATCTAATAAAGCGAAAGCGTTCTGAAGGCCACGATCAGACGCCTCGCAACTTAACGAGGCAGAAGTGACTCGAGTCGCAATATGCAAAGTTCCTTATTACTAATAACGCAAAGCGCACCTGCTTCTTGCTACTAACCTTGCGCTCTCCCTCAATCCGCCTACACCACTAAAGCGATTGCGCAGATCAACTTCGCAATCCCTGCAGCGCGACTCTCCGCAGGTTAGCAGTCTCAAACACGACTACAGCACTCCTCGCCTGCCTCTCACGGAGCAAACCCTGCGCGTTCTCCTACCTATCACTTCGATTACGGAGAAAGCCAGCCCGCTGTCTGCACCACTCAACCCACCACCGACGCCCGCAGCATAAAACCGCCCGTTCCGCGCCTGCCCTTAGCTACCAGCACGCAGGCTTGTTGGACGCGACGCGGCTTCGTATGCGTCTCTTCCTTTTCTTAGATTGAGGTTGTGAGCTTATTGCAGAGCACGAAGGCTGCCCTTGGCTGGTTTCTGGCACAATAAGCTTGGATGGAGAGGAGAGAACCCTAGGTAGGCGCGGAAGCAGCTTCATCATCGAAACAGCGTCCTCGCCGAGTACCAAAGCCTAATCTTCGTCTCGTCGCCTTTACGCATCTGTACATCAAAAATGCGTCTCATCGCCGCTGCGCCTTCACGCGTGCAGAATCCTAGCCTGGAACAACCGCGAGTGATTCAAGAACACGAGATCACAAAGGTCGCGGACTGTCGCGGGAGCTTTGACACCGCCAGCAGGATTTGGAAAGCGCGCGGATAGTTCCTCGCAGGCACTAACGATGAGATAGAGAGGTACAACGAGGTTAACTAGGCAGGCTAGACCTTAAGACGGGCTCGGATACACACATACAAGGTTCGTTACTCGCTAAGGCTATGCTAACTGTACAGCGCAGACGCTAGGTCTGTATAATCTAGAGATGTAATCAGAGACATACAAAAAGCTTGTGTGGGCGTTTCTCTACGGCTGTGTTCTAGAGCTTCACGCGCTGCATTAAACCCCCTCTAACGCCTGCCTCTCTTAAGCCTATCTTAAGCCTAAATCCAGCCCGATCGGAACGCACTCGGGGAGGTGAAAGTATTTGTAGTTTCTTGTATCCTGCTGATATGTACAGGCGAACGCGATTGTTCGAGCATAGCGGCTACTTCGTATCACTAAATCCCGCTAGCTAGTTTTGCACATCTTTACACTAGCAGCATTACCCCCTACTTTCTTCTACTGCACCTCGTGTTTCTTTCTGCATTCTGCTTTTACTTCCTTGTTGCACGACCTCACACAATCTATACAAAGCCCGCCTTCCTTCGCTAATTTATTCTTTAGCTATCCTTCGCGGCTAGCCCTATACTTAGGGTGCAAATGCCAGCGATACCTACACGGCTCCTACGGTTGCGGCACAACTAGATTATGCATATGCCCTATCCTCTCGATAACCTGCGCCACCGTTATATCCGGGATAAACCTTAGCTGAAGATTGTATTCGTTCAGGAGCTCTATGTGTGCGAGGAGGTGACGTCCCGACTACGCGCACATGCACTTTCTGCTGTCGATTTCTAGGCCTGCGTCTGTAGTAGTGTTGTAGAGTATTTGGAGCATCGTGACGCGCAGCTTGCTGCGTCGCTCTTCGAGCATAACTAGCGAAGGTCAGATATTGTTCCCTATGTTTGCTCTCCTGCACTACGTACACATTACTTCACACGGCACAAAATTAAGCAAGTGCTCTGCAAGCAGGAGGTAAGACTCCTTATGTCGTATTATTATCGCTAGCGTGATCTCGCTGAATGCATCGTTGTTATCGAGTATATACGCCGCGCCTATAAGATGCGCTAGTTTCGAAACTACTTGCACCTCCGTTCTACTCGTCTTGAGTCAAGAAATGCTCGCAAGCTTTACAGCTGAGGTGCAGTTGAATTTGTCTGTTGCAACAGCGACTTCGAAAACTTCTTCTAGAGCTAGACTCAGCGGCACTGCATTGTTTCGCAATTGTATAATGTTGCAGATCATTTCCATAGCACGTGCGTTGTCATCTAGCATTAGGACTTCTTTTAGGTCGCTGCTGCTTAGGTTTTGGCCTTCGGCGAAGTTTAGTCCAAATAGGATAGTGAAGTATGTTAAGGCGTTGCGCAGGATCTGTGAAGAGATCCGAAGACGCTTTAAGTCTAGGCCGACTAGCAGGTACACGTTGCCGTTTGCAGCTATAGGATTTCAAAGGCAGGCTTTAGCCTCTCCTGTTCCCTTAGAGTTCAGACGAGAATAATAGGATTGGTGTTACGAATCTAGGGTATAGAGGAACGAATGTCTAAGCTTTTCTATGCTTCGTAGCAGCGTGTGGGTTGCGCTACAGTCGGCGGAATAGAGATTTCTCGTAGATAAAGTAGGTCTCCTGAAAATAGACTCTCCTCTCATTGAAGCACGACACAATAGTTTAAGAACTAAGAATTATAATTGCCTAGGAGCTTAAAGTACGTCTCGCCTTAGGTCCTCTCTAGTATCTAGCCTTATCGCTGTCGTCATCACTATAAAAGGCTTTTTCCCGCATTTAGAGAGCTTTATTCTCCTCCTCAATCGTGTCTGCCGTAGTCTGCAACAACTTTGTGTTATCAGGGTCGTGTATGTAGACGCGCTTCGTTTCCTCTAAAGCTTCTGTAGTCTTCTTAAGCTAATATCGCGTTGCTACCAAGTTTTCTTTATATTTGTTCTCCTTATCAGCCGCGCTTAGAACTATGTAAGCTTTCAAGCGGTAATATAGCGAAAGGTTCTTAGTGTTTAGGAATGTGCGCATAGTTCCGCCAAATAGGCCGGTGACGCTCCTACAGAGGGCCTATGCAACGTTAGATGTAGTGGTAGTAGATGTTAGCGTATAACTCGCCTTTTGAAAATCGGCCTCGAACAGATCTATCGCATCTTTAATTGTTGTCATTAAGTTGTTATCCTAGTGCAGTGGAGTAGTCGGCTAGAGATATCAAATTTAGATTCACAACCAGCAGAAGGTAGGGTCTTGTTTTAACTGCCGATGCTAAGAATCTAATTGTAGTGCTATATACTTACTGCACGTGATCCGTCACGATTATACACTAGGTAGATTCTTCTACTGTCTTCTGCTAAGCAGTGTGTTATCTTTTGTTACTATTTTTAGATTTATGTTATGTTATTAGTGACTTGCTGGCTATCTAGTCAAAAGCAAGGAAACTTCTAACTGTATACAACAGTGTTGTAGAGGACGATTAGTGCAGCTTGCGTGCAATGTGCTAGCATTTAGATAGCGCATTAGCAACGCGATTGTATAGCGCGATGACATTGCCAACTAGTCTCTGCGCGACCTGTAGCTTGTCTTAGTCTGTAGGGTATCGAAGCTTAGCGACAACGGCTGCTTAGGCTACGGCTAATAAACAGGCCGGAAGTGCAGGTCTAACACGGATTCTGATTACTAACTAAAGTGCTAGATGCGGAGCACCGGTTAAGGTCGATCGTCGACTACGACATAGACCTTTTCCACGAACACAGCTTATCGCAAAACAAGGCTGTTTCCCTAGTAGCTAGCTAGATGCTCAATCTTAGGTAGAATACTGCAATACAGAACCCAAACCAGGAGGCGATGCAACTAGCTAGCTAGATAGAGCAGCACTAGTGCGAGCTGCTCAATGCGGAATAGGAGCAGACGTTCTTTCGGTTAAATCTTAGGTCTACCTCTATTATAGATCTAGCTTTTGCCGCAGGCTTTAAAGAAAACACCTAGGACACATAGTATAGAGCAGAGGACACAGGCTTAGACTATATTACTATTAGCTTCTCATGCTATACAAAGCACACACAAAGATTCTAAAATCCCCTGCAGGACAGATCGTACGCGCTACACAAGGCTGACTAGGAAGAGTTTACTACAACTCTCAAGGAACGGATAGAAGGCAAAAACCTAGCTCAAATACTTAAGACTATAAACACTTAAGTAGACAACTTAGAGCTTAGTGACCTACTTCTACTACAACAGCTACAAGAGGACCTAGACCACGCGGCAAATCTCCTTACGCAAAGTATTCAAGAGGCTGCTGCAAAAGCTATCCTAAAAGCTAGATGCTGCGAGCGATCTAAGCCTTAGTAGAATAAGAAGCTAGCAGAACAGAGGAAATAAGCAAGCAAGGCAATAAGGCTCTAGCAAGCTTTCTCTACGCTAACAAATACAAGGAGAGCAAAAGTTAAGAGAGATTAGTACCTAGAGGCAGTGAAGAAGGCAAAGGCTAGTCACTAGGACAGTTTTCTGCAGAACGCTAAAGGCAAGGATATCTTCAAAGCGCTTAGCTACACAGCGCAAAGAACTACAAGAGCTATCCTAGAGCTTTAATACACGCAAGGAGGCGAGAGAAGAGTAGCAAAGGAGTTTAAAGAGCAGTGCACTGCCTTTACAACAACTCTTTTCTTAAGTCCTCCTTCTATAAGTACACATCTACAGTAGGACAACTACTAACAAGGTGCATAGGATTAGCAGGAAGAATTAGATAAGGCAGAGGTGTATAATGCTATCTTCACTAGCTCGCTAACGAAAGCGCTAGGCACAGACAGGCTCTCTTTTGCGATCCTACGCAGAGCCTACAACGTAGAAAGCAACATCTTCTATCTCCTCTACCGAGCTCTGTTTGCAGCTAGATACTACCCTATAGGCTAGAGAGAAGCTGTAGGTGTAATACTTCCAAAAGCAAACAAGAAAGACTACTCTCTACCTAAGGCCTACACAGTTATCTCTCTCCTTAACTGCCTAGGAAAGGCCTTTGAGAAAATTCTAGCTACAAGGCTTAGCTATCTAGCTGAAACAGGAAATCTCCTACAGGAAACACAGATAGGAGGAAAAAAACAAAAGTCTGCTCTAGACGCCTGCCTCCTCCTGCAGTCTAAAGTTCAAGAAGCTTAGCAAAAGAAACATACTACTGCACTCCTGTTTGTAGACGTAAAGGGCGCCTTCGACTACGTATCCGCAAACTAGCTTCTAGCTATGTGCAAGAAGCTCAAGCTCCCGCTAGCGCTTATTAGGTGGATTAGCTTCTTCCTCTCCTAGCGCTCTATACAACTGAGGTTTAATAGCTAAACCTAGCCTCTGCAAATAGTAAGGATAGGCATACCGCAAGGATCGCCTATCTCTCCTATTCTCTTCCTCCTCTACATTAGAGACATCTGCAAGCTAAGACTAAACACCTTCACCTTCTTCTACATTGACGATATATGTATAGGAGCTAGCGCAGCTTTAACTAAGAAGCTAAAGCAGATACTTAAGAGAACTGCAAAAGCTATACTGCAAGAAGCAGCGGAGAGCGCAATTGAATTTAATGTAGAGAAAACAGAGCTTCTCTACGCTAGCCGCAAAAGAGAGATTATAGCAGAGCCTATCTAAGTAGGAGAAAGTGTAATCTAACCCAGCAGCTGTGTCCGCTAGCTAGGATTTTTCCTTGACAATAAACTTTCCTTTAAGAAACATGTTTAAACAAAGGCGGCAGCAGCGCAGAAAGTCTTCTAGCGCATAAAGAGGCTAGGAAATACACAAAGAGGCCTTAGTACACGGGCCACAAGGCTTTTGTACACGGCCTGCGTCCTTTAATTGCAGACTACGGAGTACAACTCTAGTAGGGCAAGAGAAAGAACTCTTTGCTAAAGAAGTACTAGCTACTACAGAACTTAGCCCTACGTTAGATTCTAGGAGCTTTCAAAGGGTCACCTACTAAGGCTATGGAAATCGAAGCCGCAATATTGCCGGTCAGGCTAAGAGCTGAGAAGCTGTGCTACTAATACGCTATTAGAGTTCTATCCTTTGCAAAAGATCACTCTATTAGAAAAGCAATACATAGCCAGCAATAACTACGTATCTCTACACAGCTAAGAGAGCTCGCAGAGAGAGTACAAGCGCAAAACAACGTTAAGGAGATCTCGATTCTACTAGCAAAGCCCTAGAGTAAACCTGCATCTGCTTATACTACGTTTGCTATCTCAGCAAGCAGCAAATTTGAAACAGCAGAACTTCACAAACAGTGGCTCCAAGGCTAAAGAGACAAGGCTAAAGCGCCTATCCTAGTATATACTAATAGCTCTAAGATAGGAGAAGAAGTAGTAGCAGGATACTGCTAACTTTTAGTACAAGGCACATACACACAGGCAAAGAACATCAGCCTTAGGACAAGAATAGAGATTATAGATGCTGAGCTAGCGGCAATCCACTAAGCTCTCTAGGACCTATACGATCGAGCTTTACAGGGAGAGGACATACACGTCTTTATCGATAGCTAAGCTGCAATAAAACGGCTTCGAAAAATCTCTCTTACAGGAGGCCAGAGGGTCTGTCACAAGATAATAGTGCTTTGCAAAATGCTCTTATTGCAAAACAACAAGATCTATATATCCTAGGTTCTAGGACACTAGGACATCTAAGGCAATGAGCATGCAGATAGGCTAGCAAAGGCTGGCCTAAAGAGGAAGGCAAGAAACCCTATTACCTCTCTAAGCTACCTTAAGAGGAAGGCGAAGGAAGAGATTATAGCTGGCTGGAAACAAGAGTGGAAGAACACAGAACAAGCAGAGAAAGGTAGGGCCTACATCACAGCAATACAAGACAGGCCTAAGATCTTATACAAGATGCAGCTTCACGCTAGGACAAAGAAGACACTAGCTGTCTACTACTAGCTTAAGCTAGGAAAAGGCTTCTTTAAGCAATTCTCTATAGCTATTGGCAAAGATAACAAAGAAGAATGCTTTAGGGACTGCAGCTCTCTACACACACCTGAACATCTTCTCCTGCACTGCAAACATTATAGGAGAGAGAGAAGAGAGATAAGAGAAGCACTAGACACACCTATCCTTACGCTACAACTACTGTTTACTACAGCAAAAGGAAGCGCTACTCTACTAGCCTTTCTTAAGAAAAC
>MU006228.1:5337-18820 GCA_010093685.1 Ophiobolus disseminans
AGGTCCTACTACTGCTTTAGGTGTTTAAATACAAGCTTAACAGCGAAGGCTACCTTAACAAATACAAGGCTAGGATCTGCGTACGAGGCGATCTTCAAACAACAGCTGAAGATACGTACGCTGCTACACTAGCTATACGTACATTCTGAGCACTTATAGCTATTGCTGCCTACTTTAATATAGAGGTTCGACAATACGATACTGTTAACGCGTTCACAAACGCTTAACTTGCTACGCTAGTATTCTGCTATCTACTAGAAGGTTTCTCTAATTTAGATTATCTTTAGGAGCTACGCTGCGCACTATACGGCTTGAAAACCTCGCTACTTCTTTAGTACAAAGAATTCACGAAGACTCTTACAGAGCTTAGACTTGAACTAGTTAAAGATACTCTATGCCTGTAGAAAAACAACAAGCTACTAGTATTCTTCTACGTCGACGACATTGTAGTCCTTGCTAAGCTAGCACACACAGCCGCTCTTAACCTCTTTAAACGCAAGCTCCTACGCAAATACGAGATTCGATCGCTAGGAGAGCTATCTACCTTCTGCGGCATACAGACATACCGCAACAGGTTAGTTAGATCGATCTTGCTATCGCAGCTAGCGTATATCGACAAGCTCTGCACTAAATATCTATCGCTAAAGCAATTTACTTAACCTCCTGCGACTCCGCTTCCCCTTAAGGAACTCCTTCCCTTAGACGAGCCAAAGAACGAAGCCAATCTAAACAGATACGCATAACTAGTTGGATCTATCAGCTATGTTGCTACTGCTACACGACCTGATGTTTCCAAAGCTCACTCAAAACTAGCCGAATTCCTTGTTAATCTAACCCAACGCTATATAGACGCTGCCTATCAGACGATAGCATATCTACACTACACTAAAGATCGAGCGCTCTACTACGACGCTTTAATATCTACCAACACTACTCACATCGTTGATCACGAAGAGCCGGACTTCTTTAGCGCTACTAATGCTTTATACGCTGATCACAAAGCTACACGGAAGAGCTCTTAAGGATATATATTCTTTCTGTTTGGCAGTCCTATTGACTAGAAAGCGACACTTCAACGATGCGTGACCAAATCTACCACTAAAGCTGAGCTCGTCGCTGCATCCTCAGCAGGCACAGAGCTACTCTGGTGGTGGAGACTCTTCAAAGACATTGAGTTTGATCTAGGCAATGAGCAAATACTATTCTGCGACAATCAGCAAACGATTCGACTTGTCACTACAGCTACGCCTCGCCTTAAAACTTCACTGCGACATGTCGATATACATCATCACTGGCTACGCCAGGAATCTTAAGAGCAGAACATCAATCTCTCATACATACAGACCAAAAGCCAGCTAGCTGACGGCCTTACAAAACTACTGCCTCGTCAGAGACACGAAAATTGGGTATCACTTTTACATTTCAGTATTTTTCCTACTGCACAATGAGCTCTTACAGTACGGTACTCTTCCTGGTTTCTCCTACATGGTTTTTACAGGTTTGACGAGGCTGTACACTCTACAATGCTCTATAATTTCATATCAGGGATACCACCAAACTCCATACAGAACGGAAGCAAATCAGATCTCACATGCTTTTGAGGACGCTCATCAGCGAGGTCAACCAACACCGCGACGGCGGACGATCACCCACCTGGCACTGCTCCAATCAAGCGGCTACCCACCGCACTCAAACAAGCAGCTCTACCTGAACAGGGTAGGGGGTGGCCTATGATCACATCAGCTTCTACATACGTTCGAATCTGAGGGAGGTGTGTAAGCCCAGGGCACCTTGCATGGTCACGTGGATTATCCACTAGCCAATCAGCCCACCACTTCATGTATATAAGCTTAGATCACGGACATCCCAGTCCAGGACAATACAACATCACACTTCGTCACCTGCTCCCTACTGCTTACATTGTTTAAGCAGACAGAGTAGAGAAAGTGAACCCAAGCTTGAGAGGAATTCACTTAATGGAGGAAATGTTAGGACAGGAATGGTAAATTGTAAACAGAAATAAAATCGCGGCTGAATTCGATTCATACATATATATATCAGGTGCAAGCCCCAAGTGCTGAACAGCCAACCCCGTGTCTGAAATGTTGACGATTTTGGTGTTCCTCGGGGTTCACGCTAGCTATTGATTGTGACGAGATGAGTAGAAAGTGGGCGAACTGAGTGATCGATTGAAAATCTATGGAGGCTCTAGTGAAGAACGAGCAGAACGGGCGCCAACGCCCGAACAGGAGGCGCTAAGTCTTAGGGGCTTAGCTATATAAATGGGGCAGCGCCAATGAGCAGTCGGCGTCTACGGCCTTATATCGTCGCAAACGACGGATACAAATATGACCCATCCCAACGTGGCTTCACGATAGTTACAGATATCTACCACCCCTAATTACCTCCACTTTCACACTTTCACACTTTCAGATGCTCCCCAGCCCACAAAAACATCATTGCGGACCCCAAGAAATGAACCCCATTGCAATGTTCACATCGACACACGCGCTCGCGCCTATAATCAACTCACACATCATACACGTTCTTTGACGACCAGTGTGACTACAGCACGAGCGCGATCGTAAAAACCACGAGCGACAGCGGCGGCAGCAGGGTTGCATACATATAACACGGCAGTCGCTTGCAGCTATGACCGCCGGCCTATCCTACCAAGGACGGCTCACTCCTGACCTCAACGCCTACAGTACATCTTGCACCTCCTCAACCCGGCCAGCGCACATACGCATTTCGGCGAAGCGAACAAGATACAGTACTCGCTGTCCGACCTGACCTGACCTGACCCGACCCACCGATCACCGAATACTTCACTACACCACTTACATTGGCGCAATTAGACTTGCAATTTGTTGGCGGCCAGAATCCTCTTCCAAGCACAATGGTCGAATACACAGGAGTTACATGGACACAGCTGCGATCAGTTCACAGCCTGCCCGTTCAGCAAATAAGGGCTTTGGCAAAGTCGATGGCAGTGCGGCAAAGAGCAAATGGTCAGGGAGCAAAACTAATTGCTGCCTTCAATCGCGCACTATTGCCGCCGCTATTTGCGCAGATTTTGTGCGACATCATTGTTCAAAATTACAATATCTCCTCGTCTAGATCGAACTCGGCCCTGGTTTGTACTTCTAACGAGGGGCCTATAGTAGATGTTGTTTCGCCTTCTTTTCTTTGTATACTTGTGTCCTGTATTGCTTAGCGAATAACACGTACCTGAAGTAGTTCTGCGACTTACTATGGGAGCTATGCTCTGATGCGGCTGGTCTTTGGGCGAGTGCAGATAAATCTTGCAAGATCCATCTCGGATTACGTCTTCGAAACAAGTCTCCTCAGACAATCTTTTCTCTTCACTATCCATGAGCTCCCATCCCTTACTGTATTCCAGGAATCTCTCAGCATCCCATATGTCGGAAGGGGCGACTGAGATCGTGTCTTTCACGATCCAATTCTCGTTAACTCTTACCATGATTTCAATATCATATACTACTCTTCTGCGGGCCATCTTTTGAGAATCAGCAACCCAATCCTTCTTTCTTTTCTGTGCTTGTGTGCTGGACTCTAAAAATATCTGTGTAACGCGATCTCTACTTGCTAGTCTTTTACGTTGGGCTTCTTTTGCTGCTGCTTCTTGTTCTTCTTCTTCTTTCTTCACATGTTTTGCTGTTGATGCTTCTTCCTCTTTGACACGCTTCGCTGCTGCTGCTGTAGCTTCTTGAATACGCTTTGCTTCTGCTTCTTGAATACGCTTTGCTTCTGCTTCTGCTATAGCTTCTTGAATACGCTTTGCTTCTTCCTCTTTGACACGCTTCGCTGCTGCTGCTGTAGCTTCTTGAATACGCTTTGCTTCTTCTTCTTCTTCTTCTTCTTCTTGACGCTTTGCTTCTTCTTCTTCTTGACGCTTTGCTGCTACTACTACTGCTCTGTCTTTTGTACGCCTTGTCTCTCTATGTGCATGTTTCTTCTGGTCTGCCTGTCGGATCCTAGCTCTTGTTATTTTCTCCTTCTTTGTAGGTTCTGCTTCCTCCTGACCTAACTCAAGTTCAACCTCTATTTGATTTTGCTGTTCTTCTTTTGTGCTGCAACTTTCCTCTTCTCTTGGCCTTTTCATGTTAATGCCTAAGTGGCCAAAGAAAGCTAGATACACAGACCTACGTACAAAAAAAGCATCGATAGTTCCACTGTAAGTGACTTTGCCATGAAGCGTATCTATGAAAAGCTTTATCTGGTCCTCTTCGTGGTGGTAGAGCTTAGGTAGTCCGCTTCGGTTAGGCGATTCGTTAACATGCCAACTTTGGACATTACTCGCCGTGTGAATTGCAGTCTCTGAGATCTCTGAAGCTTCGTTGAAAAGCTGAACGATTCTATCAATGTAAGATCGAAATTGAGCAGTGCTGTAAGAGAAGTATTTGGGGTTTCTAGCTCTTAGCAAAGCGTCCCGCGCAATATCTCGATCGGCTGATCGCTGTATCAGTTCGTGGATTTCTTGAGATTCAAATCCGACTCGATAAGCAAGGCACCCAAACCTACAATCAACAGTTTCATCTTCCTTGTATGCACGTTTCGCTAGGCGGTCTCGACCTCTTCTATTCTCCTTGGTAGAGATTCCAAGATAGTTTCGCATAGCACTTAGCCACACTGTTCGGTATCCAACCTCGCGTCGATCAGCGAGACTCCCAAGTCGGGTTTCAAATTTCGTTTCAGATACCTGAAAGATGCAGCTACTAGTATCTTGTCCAACATCAGTAAACCTACACTTTAATGACGTTAAAGTTGTGCCTCCAACTCCATATCCTGTTAAGCGCTTAACGCACTCCGCGGGTCCCTGCAGGTACTTAACATCGTCGAAGAAGGTCTCAAGGGAAGGAATCAATCGCTCAGTCGAGACCGACAGTACGTTATTCCAGATACTCTCGCGCTCAGATGATTGGAAATGTCTAAAAATGCGACCTTGCTGCAGCTCCCTGTACAGTCTAGCAGCATCCTGCACGCAATATCCAGGTGCTGTATGTTGAAGTTTCTTTACAGTGAAGCTGTCTAGCCTCTGCATAGCTGTAGCATCGTGCGATAATATAGCGGCCCATGTTTCGTGAACATATCGTAGGTAGCGGACATTTTCCTATAAACATTAGTAATAGTATTAAGAGTCAAAGCGCAGCCACCTAAATAGCATACCTCATCGCATTTCATCGAAAGAATCGTGTGCATGGTGCCTAGCTTCATACCTCTCCGGAGCCCAGGCAGTCCTATCTGACAATCGAAAGCCGAAAGGTAAACTTTGCTCCGTAGTATTCGTGTAAGATTCTTCTTCTTCTGAATTCCTAAAGCCAATAATCGAGCCCACCAGATCTCTTCAAGGCAGGTGTTCCCAGACTGCTGATACTGTCGAATTTTGGTGTAAAACTCGCCATCATGAGGCTCTTTTTCGTTAGAGTACGAATCAACTAACGCTAATCTCAGATTAAGACTGATATCTGTCGCAGATTACAATTGTGTTCGATAGAATAGACATAAGAAGAGACGTACCTGCGAGATAGAGATCGACTACCCATCGTCGATCCTCTGGTTGAAGAACTCTCCTAGCTGCAGCGAGTCTATCAACGCCATGTAGACAGCGAAGTCGGACCCCTGGGGGGAATTGTAAGGTAGAAAAGCTGCTAGTCGTACCTGCGGCAAGTGTTTCAGCCGTAAGGTTCGAGTAGGCCAAGGCTATGTCAAGGGATTGCTGATCAATTGTAGCAATAACATGGTTTTTGATGTCCATTCGATCACATCTAGACGCCTGCATGAGTTTGATAAGCCTGTCCACGTTCTGTTCGTCTACTTCATGCTCGAAGTCAAACGTGTCGAGCTCAACACTCGCGGAGCCTACATATTTCCTATTCCTCTCAAGCGCAAGACTCCTTTCCCAGTTCACAAAAGCCGGATGTTCCATCTAGTATAACAGCACGGGAGCAGCTACTGCGACGATGAAGTGGTGTAGGGTTAACTAATAAGGAAGCTCTGAGGCGTCCTAAGAATAGGCGATCCTAAGAATAGGCGGTCCGAAAAACAGGTGGTCCTAAGAATGGGCGATCCTAAGAACATGCGATCTTGAGAATAGACAATCCTAAGAACGTCTGATCTTAAGCACAGGCAATCTTAGGAACGAGGTCCCCGGGCCAGTCCGAAGTTCCTAAGATACTGCGTTCTCAAGACTCTTCGTCTTGAGACCGCCGCGCTAGCGGTATCTTGGCTTGTGGCTCTATTTTTAGAGCTGCCACTTTTTAAAGATGCCCTGTAAAAGCGTTCACTAGTATCAAGAAGAAAACGATATATGCATGTGTCGAAGAAGCTGCTTAAGTAGGAGCGGGAAACGTTGCAGAATAAGCTATCTGCGGAGCGATCTCTATATACATCAGATGGGACACTAAGGCTCTTGGAGTCACCCATCGTATGCGACACCCCGCCATATGAGGAGCTGCGCACGTAGAAGATAGGAGATCAATCCTCTGCTCGCGCTGCCGCCGTTGCCGCCTCTCGAGCTGCTGCTCTTCGTGCTGCTGCTCTTCTTCCTCCTGCACAACAAATTAGGGAACGTAACACTGCTTATGGAAGAAAATGTGCACCAGACTTCCAGAGCTGCGCTGCGTGATCTTTGTATGAGGAAGTTTAAGAAGAAAGTTACCAGCCTACTACTACTGAACTCGACGCTTGAGAATGGCTTGTGTTGGTGCGGCGAATGGTGGTTACTCGTGAGTCGGCCTGGTATGCTCTTGAGCGAGATGAAGAAGACGGTGTCTATCGAGATTGTTTAGGCAAAGATTCTACTGAGCAAAAAGAAGAGCTAGTCCGCCAGCGGAGGAGTGGGCTTGGTAAAATCGGCTCGTTAGACCGTGGCTATTCCTAGACGTTTGATGATAATGAGCGAGGACGGGAGACGAGGAGAAAGAACGAAGTTGAGAGGGCTTGTGCGCCTTAGGTTGAGTGCGAAGATTGTTGGTGTAAGCAGTAGGGAGCAGGTGACAAAGTGTGATGTTGTATTGTCCTGGACTGGGATGTCCGTGATCTAAGCTTATATACATGAAGTGGTGGGCTGATTGGCTAGTGGATAATCCACGTGACCATGCAAGGTGCCCTGGGCTTACACACCTCCCTCAGATTCGAACGTATGTAGAAGCTGATGTGATCATAGGCCACCCCCTACCCTGTTCAGGTAGAGCTGCTTGTTTGAGTGCGGTGGGTAGCCGCTTGATTGGAGCAGTGCCAGGTGGGTGATCGTCCGCCGTCGCGGTGTTGGTTGACCTCGCTGATGAGCGTCCTCAAAAGCATGTGAGATCTGATTTGCTTCCGTTCTGTATGGAGTTTGGTGGTATCCCTGATATGAAATTATAGAGCATTGTAGAGTGTACAGCCTCGTCAAACCTGTAAAAACCATGTAGGAGAAACCAGGAAGAGTACCGTACTGTAAGAGCTCATTGTGCAGTAGGAAAAATACTGAAATGTAAAAGTGATACCCAATTTTTGTGTCTCTGACGAGGCAGTAGTTTTGTAAGGCCGTCAGCTAGCTGGCTTTTGGTCTGTATGTATGAGAGATTGATGTTCTGCTCTTAAGATTCCTGGCGTAGCCAGTGATGATGTATATCGACATGTCGCAGTGAAGTTTTAAGGCGAGGCGTAGCTGTAGTGACAAGTCGAATCGTTTGCTGATTGTCGCAGAATAGTATTTGCTCATTGCCTAGATCAAACTCAATGTCTTTGAAGAGTCTCCACCACTAGAGTAGCTCTGTGCCTGCTGAGGATGCAGCGACGAGCTCAGCTTTAGTGGTAGATTTGGTCACGCATCGTTGAAGTGTCGCTTTCTAGTCAATAGGACTGCCAAACAGAAAGAATATATATCCTTAAGAGCTCTTCCGTGTAGCTTTGTGATCAGCGTATAAAGCATTAGTAGCGCTAAAGAAGTCCAGCTCTTCGTGATCAACGATGTGAGTAGTGTTAGTAGATATTAAAGCGTCGTAGTAGAGCGCTCGATCTTTAGTGTGGTGTAGATATGCTATCGTCTAATAGGCAGCGTCTATATAGCGTTGGGTTAGATTGACAAGGAATTTAGCTAGTTTTAAGTGAGCTTTGGAAACATCAGGTCGTGTAGCAGTAGCAACATAGCCGATAGATCCAACTAGTTGTGCGTATCTGTTTAGATTGGCTTCGTTCTTTAGCTCGTCTGAGGGAAGGAGTTCCTCAAGGGGAAGCGGAGTCGCAGGAGGTTAAGTAAATTGCTTTAGCGACAGATATTTAGTGCAGAGCTTGTTAATATACGCTAGCTGCGATAGCAAGATCGATCCAACTAACCTATCGCGGTATGTCTGTATGCCGCAGAAGGTAGATAGCTCTTCTAGCAATCGAATCTCGTATTTGCGTAGGAGCTTGCGTTTAAAGAGGTCAAGAGCGGCTGTGTGTGCTGGCTTAGCAAGGACTACAATGTCGTCGACGTAGAAGAATACTAGTAGCTTGTTGTTTTTCTACAGGCATAGAGCATCTTTGACTAGTTTAAGTCTAAGCTCTGTAAGAGTCTTCGTGAATTCTTCGTACTAAAGAAGTGGCGAGGTTTTCAAGCCGTATAGTGCGCGGCGTAGCTCCTAAAGATAATCTAAATTAGAGAAACCTTCTAGTAGATAGCAGAATACTAGCGTGGCAAGTTAAGCGTTTGTGAACGCGTTAACAGTATCGTATTGTCAAACCTCTATGTTAAAGTAGGCAGCAATAGCTATAAGTGCTCGGAATGTACGTATAGCTAGTGTAGCAGCGTACGTATCTTTAGCTGTTATTTAAAGATCGCCTCGTACGCAGATCCTAGCCTTGTATTTGTTAAGGTAGCCTTCGCTATTAAGCTTGTATTTAAACACCTAAAGCAGTGGTAGGACCTCGTAGTCTTGAGCGTTAAAGTCCGTCTAGTTAATAGTCTTGTATGTGCCTTTGCGCTTAATATCTGATATCTCGCGCTATATAGCTGTAATAAAGCCTTGTTAGTGTAGAGCTGTTAGCTTCATCACATCCTAGTAAAATCGAGGTTTAGGCGGTAGATTTAAGTGATGGAATTGCGTCTTTAGAGCTGTAGTAGACGCAGCTACAAATGTCGACTAGTATTTGTTGATAAAGAAGCTGCTGCTTTTACGAGAGGGCTTTCAGCTTCGTGTTAATCCTTTAGAAAGGATATACGTGTTGCGTAGGTTGCTGTTAATAACCTTGCAGTTTTGTGCAGCGTTTGAGTTAAGTGAGCTGCGTCGCTTCCGCTTTCTTAATGTTTAAGCAGAGGGCTAGAAGTCTAGTGTAGGACTGCGTCTAAGAGTAGCTGATAAGGCTTAAGTAGGGAATTAAGAATCTAGATTAGGAGAGATTGTAGAGGCTAGTGTTAGCAAGAGAGGATCGCTGTGGAACTAATTGTGAGGCTTTGAGTGATCGTCTAAAGGCGAGCTAGATTTAGCCTAATCAAGTTCTGATATACTACTATACTCGTCTTCTAAAGAATTCTTAGGATCTTATAAAGCTGGCATATAAAGTGTGTGCGTAATTGCTTTAAGCTCTTCGCCTTGCAGGAGTGGATCAGATTCGTCTTTGTGCTAGTAGAAGAGATCCTCCTTAAATATAACATCTCGTATCCGAATTACCTTGCCTTAATGTGCTCTGCTTGTCGCATTTAGTAGCTAAACTCGATAGATATTCGAGGAGTCGTAGCTAATAAGGTATCCGATGAGTGCGCGTAGAGATAGTTTATCGCCTCGTAGTATCTGTTAACGGAGCGCGTATGCACGGCAGCCGTATACTCGTAGATAAGCAATTGACGGCTGCTTTAAGTAGGCTATTTCGAATAGAGTTTTCTAACCAATTGTTCGTGTAGGTGTGCGATTAAGCAGGTAGGCTGCAGTAACGTATATCTTAGGAGTAAGCTATAGAGGTAAATTCGATGTAATGCTTATAGATCGGCTTCGAACGATTAAGTTCTTGCCTAAGCGTTTAGTAGATCTGTTCTGTTCCTTAGTGTGTAGTGCTCTAATTTAGAGTCGAATACCTTCTCTGTAACAGTACGCTCGCGCTAAGTCGTTAGTAAGACTGTAGCCTTTCTTATCATTAGCAATTAGAAATGTAATAGTAGCGTTAAATTCGCGTTTAAGTGATCGATTAAGGCGGGTAAGGACGTTAAGAAGCGTTGCTTTATCGCGCTTTGCGATTGTATACACGAAATTAACCTTTGTGTATAGATTAAAAGCGTAGAAGACGTATCGATGTCTGTTGTAGCTAGTGACGTCAAGCTGTATAAGATCAATCGCTACAGTTTCGAAAGAACGAGACACGCTAAGCTTATATCCAATACGCTGTGAGATAATTTGATGTGCCTTGTTCTGCAGGCATTCTTTGCAGTTAATTGTAGCTAGAGCAGAACTAGTTAGTAGCAGTATTCCTCTAACGTAACTTAACAGGCGTTCAATAGCGTTACTGCCTGCATGTCCTAGCAAGACATGTAGCTAAGGCTTAGTAAGCGATCGAGGCTTTAGCAGTAATGCGGAATGTTGTAGCCTGCGTTAATTAGTTGCGAAGGCTGCATGCTGCAGTAGTAGCTGTGCTGTAGGTTAAGAGCGATGCACGACTAGCTAATAGCCTCCTAGTTAGGTAAGCTTTGCGATATCTTCGCGAGGTGTTCCTCCGCAGTAGAGTACGTTTCGACTAGAATCGAAGTGGATATTTAATAATGTAAGACGCGAGAGGGAGACAAGGCTAGTAAAGAAGGATAGGATAAGAGCTACCCGCTTCAGCGTAGAAGTCTTAATGCCGCTTAGTGTTGTTAGGGGTATTGTAACTTCTCCCTATGCTTTAATACGAGCATCTAAAGCACCTGCTAGGACGATATCATCGTCGGCTGCCGGAGCCTTCTAGTAGAACTCGGCGGGGTTGTTGCAGATGTAGATATCTATAGCAGGATCTAGCGTCTATAAGTAGAGAAGCGGATAGTCGCAGAGCAATAACTAGTTGTTAAACGCTAATAAGAAGACAGCATATGCCTCGTGTAATGATTAATCTGTAGGTTAATCGCTAGCATTGATTTCTATCGAATTAGCGTTAGTTCGCGTATTAGTATCCTTGCTCCTCAGCTTCTTGTAGCGTTAGTTCTTTTCCCGAATCTTGTTAAGGATGCCTTTTGTATCTGCAGCCTTAAATACAGCAATCTTCTTAGCTTTCTTAGGGTTTTCGACGAACCCTCGTGTTCTAAGTGTTGTGTTAATGTACGGACACAGTCCCTAGAAGTGGTTGTCTCTACAGAGGCAGGGTTTTGACAGTTTTTCGTCGCTTCTTAATCTTTTTCTCTTGTAAGGAGATTCTTGACCATTCAGCGTAGCTCTAAATACGCCTCTATGAATGTTCGTCTTTCTTAAGTGCGTTATTCAATAATAGCGTAGGAAGTCTACAAGGACAGTAGATAGCTAAGACTCGCTGGAGACAGGTACGTTGCGGTTCAAGTTCTAGGTCTCTTTAGCTTTAAAGATACTAAGTGAGGCACTTGCAGCGTATGCAGCATTAACTTGCTTAATAGCTCGTACGAGATCCTTGTGTGCTCAGAAGCTATGTACTTCTAGCAAGTTAAGCTGCTTTGCTTAGTTGTACGCTGTAAGGAATTCGCTACACTAATCTTCGATGTTTAATCGGCGAGCGTGTAGAATTTTGGCTGCTTCGTACGCTTTTTAAACGCAGTACTCTTAATCAGCTGTAGTTAGAGAGTAGAGCTCTTAGAGCGTCTTAATTTAATTATGAATAGACAGTTTGTCTTTAATGTAATAGAGGAGATCCTACTGTATAGTCTTAGTAATGTGTGCTTCGACTTGTCCTAACTTATCCTTTAGGCGTCTGTATTCTTTAATGTCCTTATAATAGTTACTAAGATCCTAATTGTACTGCAGGAGAGCCTGCTAAGTAGGCTGAGTTAGTGGAGATCTATTAGCGTTAACGGTGGGTACTAGTCGAACAGGCTTCTTAGGCTTCTGAAGTGGACGATAAGGCTAATTAGGGTTAATGTATTCCTATACGTTACCTGCTTCAGCGATGCGCTTAACAACAAAGATCTAGAGTTTCTAGTTACTCTAGCTGTTAAGAACGAGGTCGGATATAACGGTATTTTTCGACATGCTGATCGCGACGCTCTGTTAGTCGAAAGCTAGGTAGGTAGGTAGGTCGGTTAAAGATTAATAAAGCGGATTAGGCTAGGCTTATAACTGTAAGCAGTAGGGAGCAGGTGACGAAGTGTGATGTTGTATTGTCCTAGACTAGGATGTCCGTGATCTAAGCTTATATACATAAAGTAGTAGGCTAATTAGCTAGTGGATAATCCACGTGACTATGCAAGGTGCCCTAGGCTTATAGGATGCGTGTAAAGCTAAGGTCTTTAAGAGTTGTTGTGAACTCCTTCTGCTAGAGCATAGGTAAGATGCGCAATCTATATAAGGCCTTTTAGACCTTAAGAATAATACCTATCTTCTAGTATCCTTTAGGCATCCTTATGTAGATTTCCCTGTCTATAGTAGCATAAACAAATGCGTTTGTAATGTTATATTGCTTAAGTTCTAGGTTGTGCTTAGCTGCAATTGCTATAAGCATGCGAAATAATCTGCTAGCTAGGGTAGCTGCATAGGTGTCTTAGGAAGAGATCTGTCTCTGTTAGTCTCCTCTGACTACAAGGCGTGCCTTGCACTTAAGGAATTAATAATCCTTATTAAACTTGTAGGTGTATACCTACATACAGTCTAGGACCTAGTGACCTGTTAGTCTAATTAAGGCATAGAATACTTCTCTCTATAATTCCATTTTCTAATAGCTTGCTAAATAGTTACGTTCTGCTTCTTTAAACAGCTCTCCTATTAGATATTCTTTAAGCTTAGTCTTATAAGTTAGTAGAGGTAGGAGCTAACTGCGGTGTAGCTTAATGCCTAAGGCAAGCAGCCTCTTTACCTTAGCCTTATCAACCACTTCTCCTTTATGTTAGCTAACACATCTAGCCTAAGTTCCTGCTATAAAGGCAGCTGCCTATAGAACAGTCTTAGATAAGCATAACTGCGTTAATCCTATTGCCTTGTTTAGGGTCAACAATGTAGCTAGCAATACAGCTAGTAGTAGTGGTAATAGTGGAGGTGTTAGGTATTTGCCTATAATCTTTCTCTCTATAATCTTCCTCTCTTAGTAATAGCTAGGTAGATTAGTCTCTTCTTAAGCTGTTAAGTCTTTAGTAGTGTCATCCTCAAAGAATAATTTAACCTCTAGATTAGTTAGTAGTGTTAGAAGCTCTATAGTCTTAACATAAGTTACAATCTCTTCTAGTGTACTATGCATAAGGTTGTCTATTAGGTCCTTAGTCTTGCTATTAAATATTAAGTGCTTATTAAACACAACGTCGCGTGTGCTAATAACCTTAGCTATAGATAGTATCTAGATGCGATAGATGTTAGAT